>JAJHSJ010000001.1:113645897-113719256 GCA_021015155.1 Magnolia officinalis
CCGGCCTACTGGAAGATTTGACTTACATCTGATCACTTTCCGGCCTACTGGAAGCTCCACCAACTCACATGTGTTATTCTTGTACAAAGAGTCCATCTTATTATCCATAACCGCTTTCCACGTTTCTGTATCAGGCGCATCAAGAGCCTCCTGAATAGTAGATGGATATCCCTTATCTGTAACGAGGGTATATGCAATTTGTTGAGTCGGCATTATACCTTGCTGGTAACCTGCAATCTAGTGGTGAGTTTTTTGTCACACTGCTCATGTACCTCTGTCAAAGCATCTGTCTTAGCCTTCATGCCCGGCTCACTCATGTGGCCCAAACGAGCATGACACATATGAGTAAAAGCGGAATCCATTATAGCCACTGTAGCTCCACCTATTGAAGTGTTCCTGATTAACCTGTAAATGTTTCTAAGCTTCTGTGCTTTCATGATTACAAGTGCACCCTTAGATACTTTAAGGGCACTATCCAATCCGGTGAATTTGCATCCTATTGCCTCAAATGTACCGAGAGAAATCAGACTCTTCTTTATGTTGGGAACGTGTCTCACCTCATTCAAGTTATGCTCCATCCCATCAAATATCTTGATGTATACCGTACCAACAATCACAACGTTACAGGTAATGTCATTGCCTATAAACACCTGTCTACCATCGCATACTTTGTAGCTAGCGAACCAACTCCGATGAGGGGTTATGTGATATGATGCACCTGTGTCAAGGATTCACTCGCCTCTACGATCATCATATAAGTGTCCGATTATAGACATAGACAAAACATCACATTCACATCCACTCATACATTCATCAGATATGGCAATGTTGGCCCCCCTGGAAGAAGCCTCTGAGTTTTCTTTCTTCGCTTTAGGATTTGTGCAATCCTTCTTCATGTGTCCAGTTATCTTATAATTCCAGCACTTTAATTTGCATTTGCCCTTAGATTTGTTTTCGGAGTCGGCTAAGGAAAATTCCTCAGTTTCCAGGTCAGCCAAAGGGGTATCGAGGCGAACCCAGATAAAATCAAAGCACTCCTCGACATGAGTTCGCCTCGAACCGTCAACGATATACAATGCCTTACGGGTCGAGTCGCAGCGCTCAGACGTTTCATTTCCAGAGCGACGGATAAGTGTCTCCCCTTCTTCCAGCAATTGAAGGTCATAAGAAGGCAGAGTGGACGCTAGAGTGCGAGCAAGCCTTCCAGCAGCTGAAACAGTACTTGGGTTCACCCCCTCTACTGTCCAAACCTGAAGAAGGCGAGCCCCTATTCCTCTACCTCGCAGTCTCAGCCTCGGCCGTCAGCTTGACTCTAATTAGGGAGGTTGGAGGCAAGCAACACCCTATTTATTACGTGAGCAAATTTTTGGTGCCGGCAGAAACGAGATACTCGCCCCTGGAAAGGCTGGCACTTAGCCTCATTATTTCAGCTCGGAGGTTACGTCCATACTTCCAAGCTCACTCGGTAATTGTGCTAACTGATTCCCCTCTCAGGCAAGTTCTCCAGAGGCCTGAGGTGTCAGGTCGGGTAACTAAGTGGGCCATCGAGCTCGGTGAGTTCGATATTCAGTTTCGCCCAAGGACGGCAATCAAAGGGCAGGCCGTGGTCGACTTTATTGCCGAATTCACTCCGAGCGCCGAAGAGATCGGTGCCGAAGCCGAAGCAAGTTCGTCCGCTCCTCCGAGCAATCAAAAAGCAATATCAGATCCAGGATGGGTTCTCTATGTGGACGGGTCATCCAATGTCAAAGGGGCCGGAGCCGGGATTGTCTTGACCGCACCCAACTCCACGACTGTTCAATACGCAATCAGACTGGGATTCAGAGCCTCAAACAATGAGGCGGAATATGAAGCTTTGTTAGCCAGACTTAGACTGGCAGCAATTTTGGGTGTCCAGTCTCTTCAAGTTTGATGCGACTCTCAGCTGGTGGTAAATCACGTCTCTGCCGAGTACGAAGCTAAGGAAACAAGGATGATGACCTATCTTGATGAGGCGAGGAAATTGATCGAAAATTTTCAGAACTGCACGATCCATCAAATCCTGAGGGCAGAAAATTCATGGGCCGACGCCCTAGCGCAACTCGCCTCGGCTGCGGAGGGGAAGATCCCACGAATCATCCCCGTCAAATTTTTGGAACAACCAAACATCAGCAAGAAGGAAAAAGAAGTCAACCCATTTCGAGCGAGTCCGAGCTGGATGGACCCAATCCTTAACTATCTCGTGACAGGAGAGGTTCCCTCGGATAGGCTGGAAGCCAGGCGGCTCAGAGTCCGAGCAGCTCGATACATCGTCCTAGATGGTATCTTATACAAGAAGGGACATTCTCAGCCCTACCTCAGGTGTCTCCGAGCCGATGAGGCGAATACGTCACACGAGAGATTCAGAAGGAATCTGCGGAAATCATTCCGGCAGTCGGGCCTTGGCCTTGAAGATACTCAGACAAGGGTACTTCTGGCCAACTATCAAGGAGAATTCCAAAGATTACGTCCTAAAATGTGATAAATGTCAGCGATTCGCGGCCGTGCCGAGGCAACCGGCAAAAGGAATGACCCCTATGAGCGGCCCTTGGCCATTCGCCCAGTGGGGAATCGACATTATCGGCCCTCTACCCACGGGGAAAGGACAAGTCAAATTCGCCATTGTCACTGTGGACTACTTCACCAAATGGGTCGAGGCCGAGCCGGTCGCCAAAATTACAGAGCAGAAGGTGGTCGACTTCGTCTGGAAAAGCATCATCTGCCGGTTCGGGATTCCGCGAACCATCGTATCAGACAATGGCCGACAGTTCGACAACGACAAATTTTGAAACATGTGTCGAGGACTTGGCATCACGAATGCATACTCTTCTCTCGGACATCCCCAGTCGAACGGACAAGTAGAAATAGTTAACAAGGTCATCAAACATCATTTCAAGACAAAACTGGAAAAGCAAAAGGCGGGTGGGCAGAAGAACTTCCGTTTGTTCTCTGGGCCTATAGGACCACAACTCAATCCTCAACAGGAGAAACTCCGTTCTCGCTCTCCTATGGCTCGGAGGCAATGGTGCCAGTGGAGATTGGTCTCCCTACGGCCCGAGTAGGGAGCTTCCAAGAAAAAATAAAATTTCAAGTAGATTGCCGCGAACGTAGATTTGCTCGAAGAAACTAGAGATATCTCAAAGCCTAGGGTCGCTGCTCGGCATCAACAAGTGGCACGGTTCTACAATTCGAAAGTCAAGGCTAGGCGATTCCAACCAGGGGATTTAGTCCTTCGACGAGTGTTCCAGAATACTGCCTAGCCGGGGGCTGGTACACTGGGACCAAACTGGGAAGGGCCTTATCGAGTCGTTCGATTAACCAAACCAGGCTCCTACCACCTAGAAGACCTCGAAGGTCACCAGCTCCCCCATCCCTGGAATACCGAGCATCTGAAAGTTTATTATCCATGACGGGCAAGCCTTTAAGGCTCTCAATAAATGTACGTCTCCGAGCGACAAGCCTTTAAGACTCTTAATAAAATTCGCCTCTTCTCATCTACATGAACGGATTCTCGACTAAGGAAAAGTTGCCTCTCATATGCAGGGGTAGACTTAACGGATTAATCCCTTAAAAAGGGGTCAATACGTTATCCCATAAAAATTCTACACGATATCCCCTAAACTAGGGGAAAAGCCTAAGCGCTAACTCGACTCCCTTAACATAGGGGTCGGCTCGCGAATTAACGGATGAAACGGAAGGGTCTCGCCAATTGTGGGATGAGCCGACCCCTTAGGGGTCTGGACTCAATAAACGAACTACAAAAGCTCCGAAAACTCTACGAAATGGCATTGAAAAACACTAACCCGTCAAAGGGTCGACTAGCCTTTAACCTATCAGTTCAGCAAGTAGATGGTCTATGGTCGGTCACAAATCAACATGTAAAGAAAAATCATCATTCATGGACCCTCATTAGAAGGTCATAAAGCAAGGAAATAAGAAGGGCGCATGAAAACAGAGGGTAGAAGACAGAGACTGAAAAATACTTTGTAAAAGACTGTTGCCAGATCTCTCAAGAAAGTGTCGTCCGGCTTGGAAAGGAGACTGGCAACCTCTTCTTCTGGAGGGTGTTTCGTCGCCCACTGAGCCAAACAGGACATATGAAAGCCCGGTTCATATCTCGTCCCGCTTGTCCCCACATACGCCGAGCTCCTTCCTCTGCGGCCCCAGTCCGGCTGCCGGCGAAGGTCTGGGCCTCGACCCCAAGATCGTCTCCGACCTCGGGAGGAGTAATCATGGCGTCAGCCATCCGAACGGCCTCCTCCCGCTCAGATGATGAAGGGATCGCAATGCAAGGGGTTGATAGGTGGATTCCGCCGACGGAGGGAGCGACGTTGGGCGGGAAGGAAGTTGCGATCGCTGGGGCTGAAGCAACGAGTGCTGGAGCCTGAACCGCAGCGGGCGCAGCAATTGGGCTACCACGACCGAAACAGGGGCTGCAGTCGTAGTCGCAGTCGCAGCCGCGACCGTAGTTGCAGTCACAGCCTCGGTTACAATTGGAGTCAAAGCCGCCGCACTCGAACCTGAGGGGCCTTCCTCGTGGGGGGTCGCTTGCCTTCTCCGAACGGTGGTATTCGTCCAGGTCGCAGGCCTCAACAGTTCTTCCACCGTCGGGGCCGCCTTCCTCTTCCGAGAGCTAGATGCCTCGGCCATACCTACAAAAATGACAAGTTAACAACCAAACGAGTAAGCCCCGTTCCCCTACCAAAATGAACAAAAAGAGCACTCACTGAAAGAAGTCGGAAGAGGCGGGGACTTGCACAGCCCAAACCACTGAAGGTTAGCGGCGGTAATCAGGTCCGACCAGGAGCGAAGCTCCCCTGATCGCGTCTTTGCCTTGGCGATCTGATTCTTTTGGTCAGAGTCGAGCAGCGGCATACCTCTAGGAAAATCTACAAAAAGAATAAAGGTTTCAGTCCAGCCGAAGTAATAAAAGAAAATAGAAAGATAAAGGGAATTAATTGGTCCGACCTGGTTTTGTAAATCGAGTCGGAACCCGAATCGACAGAGTCCCGACTTCGGCCATGGGAGCCTCTCATTCTCCCGCAGCCCAGAACCACTTATTCTTCCAATCTTTGTTGGAGGACGGAAGGTTCATAACCAACCCCGACCCCTTGCTGCCTCGGGTCGCGAAGTAGTATCATGGTTCGTTGCTGTCGTGCTTGACCAGATACAGGCTCATCAATTCCGCTGGAGTAAGCTCTGAATTCCCAACTTGCCTCCAGATGATGAAGGCTGAAATAAGCACCCTTCAGGCATTGGGGGTCAATTGCCCGGGAGCTAAGCCCAGGTAAGCCGTCATACTTCGGATGAAGGGGTGTAAAGGAAGTCGGACCCCACATTGCAGTGCGCAAAGAAAAATAGCAACTTCTCCCTCAGCAGGCGCGCCAGCGGTTTCAAGGGGCCCAGGGGCACTAATCCGCATGGAGTCCGGGATTTGAAATTCCGTGCGGATCCACTTTATTTGAGACTCCGACAGTACAAAGCCTCCACGGACTACCTCTGAGGCCCTCCCGCTAGCTGGCATCTCAGCGGCCTTAGTGGTAGTGGTCCTGGGGGCTCGGGCAGATTTCTTTCTACCAGCTCTGCGAGTCTGAGCCCCAGTTGCCTTCTGCTTCCGAGGCAGAGGGTGTAAAGGCACAGCTTCAAAGAGACCTTCGGAGGCTCCTCTCCCATTGCCGGAATTCTCTGACTCGGAGTCGTCATCGTAGTCCCGCATAGTCTCCAGGTCGGACGACATCTTAAGAAAAGAGAAAGAAATGTAAAGAGGCACGAGAAAACTCACCGGACGGTCACCAGGAATCGCTTTTGCTGGAAATATCTAATCGGCTGGAATCGCCTTCGCTGGAAATCGCCTCTTCCGATATCAGCTCGAGCACAATACAAGTGAAGCGAAATCCCCAGAGGTTTATCTAGACCACAACAAATCCCGCATTAATGACCAGCCATGATGGCCGCAGCCAAATCGTCGTAAGTCACCTTAGAACTGACGTGGCTCCACTGTCGGGCCGTACGTCTCTGACATCAAGTGGCGTGCTTCGGATAAGCGAAACGACACCCAAATAAGGAAAGTTTCCATCCGAGGCATTACTCCAAGTATACGTGGCAACAAGCCATAGGTGGACGATGATTCGAAATCTAAACCGTCGCCACGCGTCCATTGCGCAGGAACTCGTGGGCAAGAAACCCTACAGGCATAAGGATTTGAAATGCAAGGGTTACAACACTTTCGGAGGAACCGGTAGACGAGGCGATTGATCTTCCGAATGATTACTCTCCGAGCCTCTAGCGGACCTCAAAGAGTAGGGGGCTTCTGTTATGAGAAGATCCGAGCCCCTCATGATTCCGATGCCCTACGGCATGTTAATCCGATCGGAGGAATCGAAGCCGCTCGGCTCAGACAGGTCGACGTAGGCCTATTTCTGCCAGTCGGAAACCTTACCTATTGAAAGGTCCGAGCCAACTCCATACTCCGAGACGGAGGTTGAGGCGGACAACCCTCAGGCTGAACTTAAAAACTACCATAAGAGGACAAGGCCAATAATGTCACCCACAGATACGCACGATGCGCTTCATATATTACATGATCCTTGGATTGCACGCAGGATCTCCATTATCTTAAAATCTCCCTGATTGAGGGAATCGTGCCGTGATTGACGGGCGCGGATCATCATACGGTCAGGTATAAATATACGAAGACGCCATTGCTACAGGTACGCAATATCTTGCACTCTCCCTCTACCTGTCAACTTAGACCCCGATTCCCTTGACCTGACTTAGGTATCGGAGGGTCTCCCGGCCTAGCCAGGGTCTCCATTGCTCACCTTTTGTGCAGGATCAGGGTCTATCCGAGGAGTAGAGGGTGATCCAGAATTTGACCTCAACAATTTTGATCATAGATAATAAAAAATATTTTATATATATATATATATATATATATATATATATATATATATATATATATATATATATATTAAAAAAAAAAAAAAAAAAAAAAAAAAAAAAGAACAAACACAAGCTTAATGATTGTATTGATTTGTTGTAACTACATGGGCTATAAAAGTTTCTTTGTGACTGATGAGTTGCAGAGTTCCCTGGTGTGGTACATGTGATGCCTAATCGCCTTCACAAGCCACATACTACTAGAAGCTGGGATTTTCTTGGCCTTGATTTTCATTCTCAGACAAATCTCTTATCTGGGAGCAACATGGGCGATGGAGTTATCATTGGGGTCATTGATACAGGTCTCTTTCTCTCTCTATATATGTGTGTGTCTGTCCCTTCTTCTCCCTATCTTTTGATCTGAATCAGTAGTCCATTGAACAGGAATTTGGCCGGAGTCAGAAAGTTTCAACGATAAAGGACTGGGACCGGTGCCATCTCATTGGAAGGGTGTCTGTAAGAGCGGCCAACATTTCAATTCCACCAACTGCAATAGGAAGCTGATTGGAGCGCGTTGGTACATCAAAGGAGTGCAGGCGGAAGTTGGAAAGAAACTCAATATCACTGGAGTTGACTACTTTTCCCCAAGGGATGGATTTGGCCATGGTACCCACACATCAGCCACTGCCGCTGGTTCCTTTGTAGAGAATGTAAGCTACAAAGGGCTCGGCAAAGGTACGGCCAGAGGCGGTGCACCTAAGGCTCGACTGGCAATGTACAAGGTGTGTTGGAGTATTCCATACACTTACTGCACTACTTCCGCTGACGTACTCAAAGCTTTCGACGATGCCATACATGATGGGGTGGATGTGTTGTCTCTGTCTCTCGGCTTTATGCTTCCCCTGTACTTTGATGTTGACGAACGTAACGACATTGCTGTCGGCGCGTTTCATGCAGTCGCCAAGGGAATCACTGTAGTTTGCTCGGCAGGAAATAGCGGCCCCTCTGCACAGACGGTGTCAAACACATCCCCATGGATCATAACGGTCGCAGCTAGCACAATTGATCGGGCGTTTCCCACAGTTGTTAGGGTTGGAAATAATCGAACCATAATGGTATTTATCTACTCATCTCTTTGATCTCTCTATCTCACCTGTGATAAGACCATCAATGAAAGGCGGTCCATTTGAGCATGATTTGTATCTCGATATATTATTTATACGATATGTTGCATTGTGATATTTGAAAGACACCTTTTTTTCTTTTTGGGGTAGGGACAAGGCATGTTTACTGGAAAGAAGGAAATTGGATTTGTGGGCTTGGTATCTCCACTGGATGCCAATGATATCGAAGGTCCTACTGCTAGGTGAAAAATGATTACTCCCTTCGTTCCTCTGTTTCTCCCTTTTATTAGGTTTTAAGTGTTTACAGCCTATCGTATTTAACTTTAAACAGGAAAGCATTTATAGGAAGCCGCGCTAGTTGAGAGAGAGAGAGAGAGAGAGAGAGAGATTTTGACTACTAGCCGTTGGTACTTGTAATTTTCATTTGCAACTGAAGTAGCTATTCTTGTCAGCTAACAGTAATCTCTGGTTGCAGTACCTGTAGTTCTCTTTCTCCAGACAACGTAACGATGGCCGGAAAGGTTGTGCTCTGTTTTGGAGACGATCTGTTCGCTGAATATGCAGTGAAGGAAGCTGGAGGTGTCGGCATCATATTTGCCAGGAATCCCACTAGTTCGGTCTCTCCCTGCAGTGAGCTACCTTGCATCGAAGTAGATTACGAGATTGGGATGCAGTTGCTCTATTACATTCGTTCTTCCAGGTAAATGGATTACTTGATTATGGTTTTAAGACTCGGATAAGTTCTGTTTGACATGTCAGAGTCAGATCTGATCTGGCTCAATACAATTGAGTCACACCCGACTTGGCTGAGTTGAGACTCGAGACGGATGAGTCGGACTAGTTTAGGTAGAATATGTGTGGGATGTCTGAGACCTGCAAAAGTGGGCCCCACCATGACGATTGTTCGGTATGAAAATCAGAACCGTCCACTAATTAGGACGGCTGCACCTTCGAAATCAGTAGATGGGCAATTACCTGAGCCCATGTACAGATGTGGTCTGCCTGATCTCCATGGATGGGGCTCTTATTTTTGCATTGATGAATGAACGGTGGCTGTCGATTGCAGGTCTCCATCGGTGAAGCTGAGCCCTTCCTACACACTTGTGGGCAAGCCCTTGTCGACCAAGGTCACATCTTTTTCGTCGCGAGGGCCTAGTTCCATGGCACCTGCTATTTTGAAGGTACGGACTATTATTTAGTAAGGGTAATTTTGGAATTCTCACAAGATGTGTTTTAACTTTTAAGCCTCCTCGGACCGACTCGTCCCATCTTGAGTCCGGTTGTGACTCGGACGAGTCCAACTGAGTTTGTCTATTCTGAATCGCAGTGTTGAAATCGGATCAGTTAACTGTCCTTGTAAATTCGTTTGGTCGTACATCAAACGTTGGGGTCTTTAAACCTATTTCAAATTCATAATTGATCACTGTTTATCTCAAATATGCAAACTTTAAATCTATAAGATTATTCTTGAGAACCTGAAGATAAAAAGAAATTTTTTATATTTTATCATTTAATAATTGTGTGTAATATGTACGATTTCTCAATTATATCACTAATAAAGAAAAAATAAAATCTTAATTTATAATGATAAAAAATAGTAAAATTTTAATCATAGCAGAAGTCATAATTTAATTAGAATAGAAGTTAGCAAAATAGTAAGTTTTGTCCAAAATAGAAAATACTAAATTTATCTTACCATATGACTCTTAGTATGATGACGACTAATCTCTAAAAAAGATGGAAATTTAAAACCCTAAAAGTACAAAAATATGTTAAAAATTAAAATTACTAAAAATTTCAATTTTAAACTAGAAGCATGCATTTTCTCAAGAAACAGACAGACGCAACCCACAAAGTAGGTCGGTTGACTCTGAATGGTCAGTTATGGTAAAGATTGATAGATCGCGCATCTCATAATAATACTTGAATCAAAAGTTAGGACTAATTTACGGTTCACACTTCAAACGTTAATCAAGGGTTTCTTTTTTCTTTTTTTAAAGATGGGCTTAGGGCCAGGATTGGCCCAATCCAATGTTAATCTATGTCGTGCACTACTTAGGATTGGCCCAATCCAATGGACTACTTCTGCTCTCATTTAACCTTCTTTTCTTTTCTTTTTTTTTTAAATCCAACCATATTATTAATATACATGTGCTGTCCTACAATAATTCATGAGAAAAGAGGACATTTTAGTGTACATTTGGTTTGCCTATCCATTGAATTGTAATGTCTGATGAAATGGCAATGACCTAATTGCAATTACATTTAATTGGGTGGCAAATATTCTGGGCTGTAGGACTGCAACTTGGGTGGGCTCAACTTGGAACCGACTCACCTAACCCAGATTGACTCGGGTTGAATTGGATTTTTGTTACTCGGATTGGAATTTGGATCGGGTTGGGGTTGGACTGTACTTAACCAAGCCAGATTCCACGCGCTGGAAAAGTTTTGGGTTATACACAGTACGGCCCGAGCCATCTTTCATCCCTACTGGGTTTTTCTGGTCTGGCACGAACCCAGCTCAGCTTTGGCTGGCAATGTAGGACTTGAGCTGATCCAAGGCATTGGACATGGACCTGATTTTTATGCCCGATAAATGACAGGCCTGAAGATGAGACCGCATCAACAAGTGGCAAAGGGTTGGGTTGTTTGCGAGTCAACTGGCCTCATCTCTTAGGCCAAGCTAGGTAATAGTCTGCACTTGGACTATAAAATGTAGCTTGCTCAAGTATATGGATTGGCTTTCAATCCCACCCAATCCGATCTGCCCGAATAGCTTTTCAATGGGCTGGGCCAGATGACCCGACCTGATGCAGCCCACAACCCGAAATAAATTAATAAATATGTACATGACATTTAGTGTGTTTGTATGTATCCACTAATGGGGTAGTCTGGTGATTCCTTTAGCCCCAATTTTCATTCTAAAACCCAAGTGCAGTTGTCCCTTGTGAATGTTTCAAGGAATAGGATTGTAACTGCAATTTCAAAGCTACCTCATTCTGTATGCTAGGCAACCACTAATGTCGAAAGTTCACATTTCAGTTCAGTTGGTGCATCCAAAAGCACCTTAAATTTCAGTTATAAGTATTTACATTATGTGATGATAATGATTTGCGAACGTGGGTGTTTTTGTGTATGGAATGTATGCCACAGCCAGATATTGCTGCCCCTGGTGTCAACATTTTAGCTGCATTCCCGCATGATCCAAAAGATGGTAGCTACATTTTCCTTTCGGGGACTTCTATGTCATGCCCTCATGTGTCTGGCATTGTCGCATTGCTCAAATCCATACACCCACAATGGTCTCCGGCTGCTATAAAATCAGCGCTGGTCACTACTGGTAAGTTCTTTTGATTTATGCTACATAATCAGGTGGGCCATACCATTAGATCCTCCTAACTAAAAAACTTGCAGGCCCTTTCATCAGGTTTGCTCTTATGTACATCAAAATGCAGACCGGCTAATGTTTAAAAGCCTTCCTTGTCTTCATGCATGTGTGGCCCACCTTGATTTTGGCAAGAGGCATCCACATGATGGAGCCTGCCTGATGAGAAAATTCTGTGATCCCATCAGCAAGGCCCATCTAGATTTAACTGATCAATTTTGACATTTTCATCTTGCCACAGCATCAACAAGCGATGAGTCTGGTGGACCCATCTTTGCAGATGGGTACCCTCGAAAGGTCGCCGATCCCTTTGATTATGGAGGAGGTATAGTCAATCCAAATAGAGCAGCGGATCCGGGCCTCATCTACGACATGGGCATGGAGGACTACCTTCATTACCTTTGTTCCATGGGCTACACTAACTCTGCCATCTCAAGATTAATACAACATTCCACCGTCTGTCCAATCGATCCACCCTCAATGCTAAATCTGAACCTTCCATCTATTACTGTCCCCAACCTGAAAACGTCTGTAACTATCTTGAGAACGGTCACTAATGTTGGCCCAGTCAACTCGGTATACACTGCATCGATCGAATCACCACCCACCATACATGCAACCGTGCAACCACACATTTTGATCTTCAATTCAACGGCCAAGAAGCTATCTTTTACTGTCACATTGTCATCAACTCAAAAGGTGATTGGTGGATACTACTTCGGAAGTCTTACTTGGAGCGACGGAGTGCACATGGTTAGGAGTCCAATTTCGGTGAGGCCTGAGATTATACCATCTTACGTGGATAATTCATAATGGCAGGGCTGAAATTGAAGACTACTGCATTTTAGTATGTGCTACATATCATAGAATAAGAAATGTAATTCGCATCTACATGAATATATATTAAGGTTTATCTAGAGACAGATCCCAAGGATTTTTTACGTGAAGAGCGTGCTGAATCCTCTTGGTGACACACCTGTTAGTACTGTGTGATAGATGTCTCATGTAATGACGTACAGCGGACCCCATTTCCAAGATGGCTTGACCAAAATTGTATCCGATTGATGATTGGACGGTCCACTCGTGGCATGCAAGGTAATTAGCTGCATATGAATGTAACAGTTTCAAGTCAGATGTAACTGACACTGGTTGGGACTCTCTTCTGGACCGGCGGCAAAATTCAACACGCCAAATAGCAGTTGTGGCGCGTTTGGATGCATTAACTTATTGAAGGTATGGGGCCTGTGAGCTCCAAATTGAGATTTTACATTTTACATTCCTTTCACAAACCTAGCGCTCTCTTGCATGGTTTTAAGAGTCCAACGTCCGACCCATGCAAGCTGGCTCTGATTCGGTTTGACATTGTGATTCCAGAACTCAGAGGCGACTCAGGCTGGCTCGTCTGAGTTACCAAGGACTCGGATGATATGGCCGACTCAACCTGGGCAACTCGTGCAGCTATGAATTTGTATTCAATGGTCTAGATTTCCAAACCATGGCCCATCTATCAGAATTTGAAATAGGGGTGACTCAGCTCGACTCAGCTGAGTTGCTCCCAACCTTACCTGACTGAGGAGCGCAGGAATCGATATGCGCTTGATCAAAGAAAATGTTAGGCTTCTCCGTATCATGTCCGTCCAGAACGATTCCTGTCAAATCAGCGGTCTGGATAACTGAAATGTGGGCCCATTTGTACAAACCAAAAGTGAGAGGGCACCCTTGATCTTTCTTGGGTCCAATCAGAATAAGATATTCTTCTTTCTTAGTGACGGAACGGTACTTAAATTAAGGAAATTTTAATATCAGTTCCACCTTTTTCACGGATTCGGCATTCCCGTGTGGACCTGGATTAGGTACTATCTCCATCAGCCCATAGCTAGAGACGCACGGCCAGTCTCGCAGGAGCTCTGTGGGCCCAAAATGATGTTAATTATTTTTTATTTATGCCGTCTATTCATTTTTATGAATTATTTCAGAGAATGAACTTCCGTCTGTTAGAAAAATAAGAAATTCTTGTACACAACGAAGGATAGAAGAAAACGATAATGAAACGAACAGATCTTTCAAGTTCAAGGCTCGACTTGAATAGTCAATTTCTCAAGACAGATTTACTGCCCTTTTTCTGAAAATTCAGCAAGTGCAAACGAAAGAAATCTGCAAATTGTCTTCATGATACAATGAATTCTCAATCCGATTTTTAACACGAAAATTTGCACATTTAAGCGTTAAACAGATCTCTTGTTTTGACACCGATATGCTGAAGACGTTCAGAAAAAACTTAGCAAGAGATTAGATCGAGAGTAATTTGCACAGAAGATGATTTATTCTTGAGGATTAAGAGTATATCCTTCTGGATTATAGTATTCATGATTTATATCAATTGAAAGGTTATGGATTTCTTTCTAAAGAGGTGTTAAAGAGCCTCTTCAAGAAATCTATATCCATTCACAGCAAATAATTGTCTTTTCATGAAAGGACATGACTCTTTGTCCTATGGCAGTTATTTCTGTACCCATTCAGACAGAAGCAGTTATCCAACAGGAAAAACTGTATCCACATAAGCAACACATGGCATAGGTGCCACATGTACAATCATATAACAATTACTCTCAATCAACAAAATAAACATCAAGGTACAATAGCCCAAAAAATATGTACATGACATTTAGTGTGTTTGTATGTATCCACTAATTGGGTAGTCTGGTGATTCCTTTAGCCCCAATTTCCATTCTAAAACCCAAGTGCAGTTGTCCCTTGTGAATGTTTCAAGGAATAGGATTGTAACTGCAATTTCAAAGCTACCTCATTCTGTATGCTAGGCAACCACTAATGTCGAAAGTTCACATTTCAGTTCAGTTGGTGCATCCAAAAGCACCTTAAATTTCAGTTATAAGTATTTACATTATGTGATGATAATAATTTGCGAACGAGGGTGTTTTTGTGTATGGAATGTATGCCACAGCCAGATATTGTTGCCCCTGGTGTCAACATTTTAGCTGCATTCCCGGATGATCCAAAAGATGGTAACTACATTTTCCTTTCGGGGACTTCTATGTCATGCCCTCATGTGTCTGACATTGTCGCATTGCTCAAATCCATACACCCGCAATGGTCTCCGGCTGCTATAAAATCAGCGCTGGTCAATACTGGTAAGTTCTTTTGATTTATGCTACATAATCAGGTGGGGCATACCATTAGATCCTCCTAACTAAAAAACTTGTAGGCCCTTTCATCAGGTTTGCTCTTATGTACATCCAAATGCAGACCGGCTAATGTTTAAAAGCCTTCCTTGTCTTCATGCATGTGTGGCCCACCTTGATTTTGGCAAGAGGCATCCACATGATGGAGCCTGCCTGATGAGAAAATTTTGTGATCCCATCAGCAAGGCCCATCTAGATTTAACTGATCAATTTTGGCATTTTCATCTTGCCATAGCATCAACAAGCGATGAGTCTGGTGGACCCATCTTTGCAGATGGGTACCCTCGAAAGGTCACCGATCCCTTTGATCATGGAGGAGGCATAGTCAATCCAAATAGAGCAGCAGATCCGAGCCTAATCTACGACATGGGCATGAGGACTACCTTCATTACCTTTGTTCCATGGGCTACACTAACTCTGCCATCTCAAGATTAGCACAACATGCCACCGTCTGTCCGATCAATCCACCCTCTGATGGGGATTTTTCTCCTCATTGCTAAAATCGATGAAATCGAACCAGTTTCGATATCATCAATAATTGCTGAATTTTTCACCACTGGTCGCTGGACAGTTTTTTAGTCCTGTCGATATCATTGATGGACTTTAGATGATATCAAAGGCTGTCATCGAGAGACCTTCGATGACATCGATAATTGTTGGATTTCTCACCCCTGGTCGCTGGAAAGTTTTTGTCATATTCCGATATCATCGAGGGACCTTCGATGATATCGAGCTATCATCGAGAGACCTTCGATATCATCGAAGAGTTCCGCGGATGCAATTGCGGAAACGCAGATTTTGCGAATTTTGTTTCCTATTTTGATTCTACCTCTTTCTATTCTTATATAAAGGGGTGTATGCGAGATTGGGGTGTGTTCCAGGGTATTCTACGGTTTCTTAAAGCTTTGAAAGGGTTTGCTAAAGGGCTTAGGGTTATCAAAGGTGTGAGAGAGAGAGAGAGAGAGAGAGAGAGAGATAGAGAAAGCTTGTGGAAGGGAGGCTATGCTCGTAGAGGTGATATACCATATCTCAGCGCTTCCACGTCCTCGTAAACAGTGAGATCTCTCCATTTTCTTTGTTTCTCTTATTGTTTATCCACTCCTGTGTGAGTGAAGAAGGTTTGATCTAAGCGGTGTGTGCTTGTGATCGGTTGTAACGTTCTGCTTTATAGTGGATTGTTGATCTGGACGAGGTCCCGTGGTTTTTACCTCTTTGAGGGTTTTCCACGTAAAATTCCCTAGTGTCGTGTGGTTTATGCTTTGATTTATTTCATTGCTTTATTATTCCATAATTCTGGTTTGTTTCGGGAGGCTAGATCCTAAGGTTTTGTGCAAGGCCCCTAACAAAGTAGTATTAAAGCTAAGTTCATTGAACGGGTAGGATCGATTTTTTGAATTATGAAAGGTGGCTCATCAAGGAAGATCAACCTCAATGGTTCTAACTGGACCATATGAAAGGCTAAGATGGAGGACTTGCTTTATTACAAGGACCTATATTCTCCAATTTTGACATATCAGCAAAATCCAAGGATATGTCTGATGATGATTGGAAGAAGATGGACCAAAAGGCGGTGGCGTTTATTAGACAATGGTTAGACAATTCCGTATTTCACCATGTGTCTACGGAAACCTCAGCCGCTAGCCTATGGTTGAAATTAGAAGGGTTGTATGCGAGGAAGACAATAGGTAATAACATTTTTCTGATAAGGCGACTTGTGAATCTCAAGTTCAAGGATGGTGGTTCTGTGGCCAAGCACATGAATGAGGTCAGCAATATAGTGAACCAGCTCTCTGCTATGAAGATGGTCCTGGATGATGAATTGCAGGCTTTGCTATTGCTTAGTTCATTGCCTGACAGTCGGGAGACATTGGTGGTGTCTCTAAGTAACTCTGCGCCAGACGGAAAGATATCCATGGAACAGGTCACTAGCTGTCTCTTCAATGAGGAGATAAGGAGGAAGTCTCAGGGGTCTACTCAGCAAGAGGCCCTTGTGACACAGGAATGGGGGAGAGGAAAGAACAGGAAGGACGGGAAGGCCCGAGATAAATCAAGAGGCAAGTCGAGTACCAGGAAGGATATTGAATGCTAGAATTGTGGTAAGAAGGGCCACTACAAGCATAAGTGTCGTGGTAAGAAGAACGACAAGAAAGGAAAAGGAAATGAGAAGGAAGATTAATTAAATTCCACTGCAGTTGCTTCAGATGGCGACGTTGTAGTTATTCTTTCAGCAGATCACGATATATGTCTCATGGCTATGAGTCAAGACACCGACTGGGTGATTGACTCGGGAGCTTCTTTTCATGCGACTCCACGTAGGGACTTCTTCACAAACTATAAGTCAGGTGACTATGGGAACGTGAAGATGGGGAATTCTGGCATATCGAAGATCATAGGAGTCGGTGTGAAGACCGATGTGGGTTACACGTTGGTTCTCAGGGATGTGAGGCATATCCCAGACGTTCGCCTTAACTTGATGTCGACGGGAAGGTTGGATGATGATGACTATGAAAGCAGTTTACTGGTGGGCGATGGAAGCTCATCAAGGGTTCGTTAATCACAACTAGAGGAAAGAAGTGTTGCACCCTTTACAAGGCAAGTGTCAGTGTGTGCAGGTGGGTTGAACGCAGCGGAAGATTCAGCTATTGACATGTGGCACAGGCGTCTAGGCCACATGAGTGAAAAATGGCTTCAGGTACTAGCAAAGAAGCGGCTCCTTCAAGACGTGACAGGTACACGTCTCAAAACCTGTCTTGATTGTTTGTCAGAGAAACAACATAGAGTTTCATTCATTAAAACTGTTTCTCATGTTAATAAAGTGCATGCATTAGATTTGGTTTATTCTGATGTTTGTGGTCCTATGAGGACAAAAACCTTGGGTAGGGCATTGTATTTTGTTACTTTTATAGATGATGCATCTAGGAGGGTTTGGGTTTATGCTTTGAAATCCAGGAACGAGGTCTGTGGTGTGTTTAAATTGTTTCATGCTATGGTCGAGAGAGAGACAGGTAGATCATTGAAGTGCATTCGCACTGACAATGGTGGTGAATACATTGTTGACTTTCATGAGTACTACAAGTCCCTGGGTATACGGCGTGAACAGATGGTTCCCAAGACCCCCCAGCATAATGGTGTAGCTGAGCGAATAAATCGCACCATTGTGGAGAGAATCAGATGCATGTTATCCCATGCGAAATTGCCCAAGACATTCTAGAGAGAAGTAATGCACACGGCGGTATACAGCCTCATTGAATGGAGAAGTACCTGAGAAGGTGTGGACTGGACAGGATTCATCGTATGGTCATCTCAGGGTGTTTGGATACAGGGCATTAGTTCACGTACCAAAGGATGAGAGGTCCAAGCTCGATATGAAGATCAGACAGTATGTGTTCTTGGGGTACAGTGATGAAAATTTTAGTTACAGATTGTGGGATCTGACCGAGAGGAAGCTCGTCAGGAGCAGAGATGTGGTTTTCTTTGAAGATTAGTGTATAGAAGACATTAGTAAGCCAAAGAAGAACGAACCTAGTTCAGGTGGGCTAGAGGACATAGATCTGATTATTCCTCCGTGGTGCCTGATGACGGGGGAGTACAGCATGGTGCAGAAGACGAGGGAGTTCCTTCAGAAGATGGACAAGGAGAGCAGCCCCCACTTGATCCACCTGTCGAGCTACAGGTGAGGAGGTCATCTAGGGATAGACAGCCGTCCAAGAGGTACTCGCCGCATGAGTACATTATGTTGACTAATGGAGGAGAGCTAGAAGATTATTCTGAGACCCTAGCCGACGAGCATAAGGGGAGTGGTTGAAAGCTATGCAAGAGGAGATGGAATCCTTGCATAAGAACCACACCTATGACATGTTAAAACTGCCTAAGGGCAAGAAAGCTTTAAGCAACAAGTGGGTGTTCAGAAAGAAGGTTGAGCATAAGAATTCACAGACGAGGTTCAAGGCCAGACTTGTGGTGAAAGGGTTTGGTTAGAGGAAAGGCATAGACTTCGAAGAGATATTCTCACTAGTAGTGAAGATGACATCCATACGGGTGTTGCTTGGGTTGGCGGCTAGCATGGACCTGGAGATAGAGCAGTTAGATGTTAAAACTGTCTTTCTCCATGGTGACCTGGAAGAAGAGATCTACATGCACCAACCAGAGGGGTTCGAAGTCAAGGGTAAGGAGCATATGGTGTGTAGGCTGAGGAAGAGCTTGTATGGGATGAAACAAGCTCCACGGCAATGGTACAAGAAGTTCGACTCATTTATGTTGAAGCATGGATATGATAAAACGGAGTCGGACCACTGTGTGTTCACGCGTAAGTTCTCAGATGGTGATTTCTTAGTCCTGCGGTTATACGTTGATGACATGCTCATCATGGGAAAAGACATCAAGAAGATTGACAGGCTGAAAGAGGAGATGGGTAAGTCGTTTGTGATGAAAGACTTGGGCCCGGCTAAACAGATCCTAGGAATGGAGATAACCCATGACAGAAGCAGCAGAAGCTTTGGCTGTCACAAGAGCGGTATATTGAGAAAGTCCTAAAGCGATTCAATATGAATGCAGCGAAGTCGGTCAATACTCCACTAGATGGTCACTTCAGATTGAGCGACAGGCAGTGTCTTAAGACGAAGGCAGAGGTGGAAGAGATGCAGAAGATACCCTACGCGTCAGCAGTAAGAAGTTTGATGTATGCTATGGTGTGTACACGTCAAGACATAGCATATGCAGTTAGTGTTGTCAGCCTGTATCTTGCCAATCCTGGCAAAGAGCATTGGGCAGTAGTAAAGTGGATACTGCGGTATCTAAGAGGCTTATCAAGGTTGAGCCTATGCTATGGTGACGAAAAACCTGTGTTAGAGGGCTACACAGATGTAGATATGGGAGGTGACATAGGCTCCAGGAAGTCTACATCAGAGTTCATGTTCACATTTGCATGGGGAGTGGTTTCTTGGCAGAGCAAGCTATAAAAGGTCGTAGCATTGTCGACGACAGAGGCCAAGTACATTGCAGTCACATAGGTATGTAAAGATATGCTTTGGATGAAGAGGTTCCTACAGGAACTTAGCCTGAAGCAGGAGCAGCACGTGGTCTATTGCGATAGCCAAAGTGCTATACACTTGAGCAAGAATCCAAGTCAGCATTCCAAATCGAAGCACATAGAGATTCGGTATCATTGGATCAGAGATACTTTGGAACAAAAGGTGTTACAGCTTGAAAAGGTCCACATGGACGATAATGGGTCAGACATGATGACCAAGCTTTTCTCAAGGGCAAGTTTGAGGTTTGTAGAAACCGGGCTGGCTTGAAGAAGATGAATTCCTCCTGAGTCGAAAAGGGAGTGATTTGATGGAAAATTTTCTCCTCATTGCTGGAATCGATGAAATCGAACCAGTTTCGATATCATCAATAATTGTTGGATTTTTCACCACTGGTCACTGGACGGTTTTTTGGTCCTGTCGATATCATCGATGGACTTTAGATGATATCGAAGGTTGTCATCGAGAGACCTTCGATGACATCGATAATTGTTAGATTTCTTACCCCTGGTTGCTGAACAGTTTTTCTTCCTGTTCCGATATCATCGAGAGACCTTCGATGATATCGAAGTTGTCATCGAGAGACCTTTGATATCATTGAAGAGTTCCGTAGATGAGATTGCGGAAACACAGATTTTACGGATTTTGTTTCCTATTTTGATTCTACCTCTTTCTATTCTTATATAAAGGGGTGTATGCGGGATTGAGGTGTATTCCAGGGTATTCTAGGGCTTCCTAAAGCTTTGCAAGGGTTTGCTAAAGGGCTTAGGAGTATCAAAAAGGTGTAAGAGAGAGAGAGAGAGAGAAAGAGAGAGAGGAAGCTTGTGGAAGAAAGGTTATACTCGTAGATGTGATCTACCATATCTCAGCACTTCCACGTCCTCGTAATCAGTGAGATATCTTCGTTTTCTTTATTTCTCTTATTGTTTATCCACTCCTGCGTGAGTGAAGAAGGTTCGATCCAAGCGGTGTGTGCTTGTGATCGATTGTAACGTTTTGCTTTATAGTGGATTGTTGATCTGGACGAGGTCCCATGGTTTTTACCTCTTTGAGGGTTTTCCACGTAAAATTCCCTAGTGTCATGTGGTTTATACTTTAATTTATTTCATTGCTTTATTATTACATAATTCTAGTTTGTTTTGGGAGGCTAGATCCTAAGGGTTTGTGCAAGGCCCCCAACACCCTCCATGCTAAATCTGAACCTTTCATCCATTATTGTCCCCAACCTAAAAAACCTCTAAAACTATCTTGAGAACAGTCACTAATGTTGGCCCAGTCAACTCGATGTACAATGCATCGATAGAATCACCACCCACCATACATGCAACCGTGCAACCACACATTTTGATCTTCAATTCAACAGCCAAGAAGTTATCTTTTACTGTCACATTGTCATCAACTCAAAAGGTGATTGGTGGATACTACTTCGGAAGTCTTACTTGGAGAGACGGAGTGCACATGGTTAGGAGTCCAATTTTGGTGAGGCCTGAGATCATACCATCTTACATGGATAATTCATAATCGCACAGCTAAAATTTAAGACTACTACATTTTAATATGTGCTGCATTTCATAGAATAAGCAATGTAATTCGCATCTATATGAATTTATATCAAGGTTATCTAGAGATATATTCCAATGATTTTTATGTGAAGAGGATACTCGATCCTCTTGGTTACACACGTGCTAGTGTGTGAGACATGTGTCATGTAAAGTTATTGCTAGAAATAAATAAGATCACCTACCTTAAAAGTCTGATGATCCAGCCCCGCTTTAATTTTTTTTTTTTCTCTCTCTCTCTCTCTCTCTCTTGATCTACAGAGCTCTCTCTCTCCCCCCTCTCTATTTTTGATTTGATTGTTTCCTTCATGTCACACCCCAGACTCGGTAACCGGACTCACAAGGAACCCGATGGCCAGTTTTGGCCGCAACAGCCTCCTTAGTACCTCATTCCCGGCTCCTGAGGCAGGTTCCGATCCTGGGATCCTATAAGGAGGATTTTCATAACAGTATAATCATTACCAATACGAGCATACCCAAGATCACAACAAGTAAATCTGAGAATAACAAAGGCACACATCACAAAATCCACTAAGAATTTAAACTTTTATAAGCTTACATAAGGTCCAAAAGGACATACATAAGATAATAGAAGAAGAAAGGAAGTCTGCAACATTGGGTCCTCAAGCTCAGCTCTAATCCAAACTCTACCACTGCGACGCCTGCCTAGGATCTCCTGCACGCATCAATTATGTATAAGCTTATAGAAAGCTTAGAGGGTAGTGAAAGTGTGTGACAATGGTCCTCAAGAGAAGATAGAGAATGCAGAAGGGAGTCATGATCAATACCAATACTACTAGCCTTACCAAGGCTATCATGAATGTAAAAAACTATACCAAGGCAGTACGATAATGTAAAAAGCCATATCAATGCAATGAGTACGGTAATTCAATGAGTACTGGGCGCCATGTTAAGGCGATGCAATATGAGGCTTACACTGCCGATGTAAATGCAATGCAAAGTAATGTCAGTGCTCATATCCAATCCACATATCAAGTACATTTCCATCATAAGAAAATCACCGGGGTCCATTACATTGTTAGATGACTTCCACTCTACAGACCCCGCATAATCAAACGAGCGTAAGAGACCTCACTAACCTGCCTGCGGACAGCATTCACAAGCTGGTCAGACTCAGCCTAGCAATGCCTCCTTACATCAGGCGAGTAAGGCCATACTCTTATCCAACCAACTACACGACAATGGGAGTCACGGCCTAACGGTATAAGGCCCTTGTGCGCTCATATATTCTACCATGTCACGGTGCTAGAGCAGATCCTTAGTATCATGGAAGTTTTAAAATTTTCACCCATGGGCATCCTATGCACCCGGTATGCTCGAGTAACATTTCCGGTGTCTAACCATGGACATCTATGATGTATCTGTGGAGGCTACAGCCCTGATGAAACAAGGGCGATAATACGCATATGTTATGCAATGCCAGATGCATGAATCACACAATCAACCATGTCTCAATTCCAAGCATCAACGTGTTAAAGAGGGAATACTACGTCCCTCAGAGATGGTAACATGCAATGCCCAATAGCACAATATGACCACACACACAGTGTCAACCAAGCATACGATGATGTACATGAGCCATGAGGATGAATTTAATCATACTATATGGCGATATACAATGTATATTACATTTCTCTTATCCAAGAAGGAACCAAGACTAGGTACTTAGACAACATCCTTAAGGAAATCCAACTTCTAGTGGGGGCCAATTTACCTGTGGTAGCCCACGAGACTAAGTATACAAGCTACGGGTCTAAGTAATGTAGAAATGAGCCTAGAAAGAGTCTAAGATGAGTATCAAATCACTCTTAATTACAACCGGGCCTAGAGGAGACCATAATGGGGACATTTAACCACCATTCCCCAAAAAGGCATATCAACCATGAACTATATGGATGGAAGGCCCAAGGCCTACATTTAAGATAAAAATAAAGGTAACCACATACATATATTCCTCATAATAGGCCATAAAAAGATATAATACCACTTTTAACAACATAGGCCCCAAGAGAAAAATTAAGGCCCAAGGCTCAATTCCCAATGGCCATAGAATCTATGCATTAAGTTGGACTTGGTGGGCAACCCACTACACAATATACAACCCAAAAATAAGTTTAAGTTTCGATGAAATGGGCCCCACTATATCAGCTCAATAACTAGCAATTTAAGTGGGCAACCAAGGACCCAATACTATCCTTATCTTAGCCCACAAGTCCATCAAAATGGTGGAAGTCGGCCCAATATATGGCTAGGCCAAGCTGGGATGTCCCAACCCACTCTGGGCCCATGGGATGCCCTAAAAATCTTATCTAAGATGGGGTCCTCATGTGATCACTAAAGGTGACCCAAAAGAATGCACTAATTAAGCCCAAGGATTATAAAATATAAGCATGCAACACGTACACAAGTTCTCAATATGGTGGATGTGTATACATCAAGAAAAACTCAAGTGGGCCTACTGCTGGATTGTTAATCCAGCAGCAACCCAAGGCAGGGAATGCCTCCATGATCGGGTGATCTAAGGCGTGGACGGCCTGGACCAAACATGCATTAAGGTAGGCTCCACATATATTCACATTGAGCCTCAAACAAATGACCTAGGGCCTATGGTGGGCCTTTAACCATCCATAGAAGAACTCATGGGCCTACCTTAGGACCACCCAGGAGGACATCCAACCTCAACTGGTTCCCAAGAGGTAGCTCGTCACTACTCGAACATGAATTAAGGCCCAAGGCCTAAGGCAATCCATGGCCTAGTGGGCTTATACTTAAAGCCCAACACATAGAAAATATGGTGGGCCCTCAAGCAAGGTTGGGCCTAACCATAAAGATCATGAGTCCATTCATTGTGGTGGGCCTAATGGGCAGCCCATTATTCAAACATATGGGTGATCCTTATATTTAAAAGAAGTAAGTTGGGCCTCACATCTCTACCCAAGTATGGTTTACTTTAATGGGCAAGCAAGGGCCCAACTACCTGAGTATTTTGGCCCATAAAACCCATCACAATAGTGTATTAAATATAGGCCCAAAGGTCAGGGGTCTATCAAGGAAGTTTCAAGACATTAGGCCTAGAAAACCCAACAACCAACTATGAATATTGTTCTAATAAAACCCATTTAAGGTGGGCCTTAAGAGTGTACTAATTAAGCCCAAAAATCCAATCAAGATAGGGGCAAGATATGTGTAATAGTGTCCTCAAATATGGTAGGCCACGCTGCCCCAAAACATACATTTGTGGGTAGCAACCTTGGGCCAAATGTTAAAATTCCAGCCCACCCACTATCTGGGCTTGCTGGAAATTCAATAAAATTTATTTATAGTATATTTATTTCTCTGATGGCCCACACACATCACTGTGGGCCCCACCAGATGAGAGGAAAAATATACAACACATATTCAAGTGGGCCATGCCGTTGGAATGGAGGCCCAGCAGCCCAAGGTAGGGGAGTCCCATGGTGGGTAGTCCTACGGGCCTACGTATTTGACCCAAAACTGATCCATATTTGTAGGTGTAGACACCCCACCCAGGCTAACATCTTGAGAAAGCTAAGACTGTCCACGAATCATGATCATATCCAAACCCTAATCCCAGCACTAAACCAAACCCTGATCTAAAAGCCCTTAAACTCTCTGTCCGTAAACCCAAGCCGTGATCCAAACCATCCAAAGTCACATACAACTCCATCTATACCCCATACCGTGGCCAAAACCCTTTAAACGAACCCAAATACGCCGATCTGAGCCACTAGAACTCGAAAAAGAGACCTACAAAGCCCGCACGTGCAAACCCGGCCCGAGCGCTGCCTGGGCGGCAGTCTGACTGCCGCGGGCGGTAATTCAATTACCTCTTGCGGTACTCCGGCTGCCACTGCTCATGGCCCGCGTGTGGACAGCTGTCCCAGCGTCCCAAAGTCAACTTTCTTTCAAAATTACCGCTCTTACCTTCACTATTTACCAAGTTACCAACCCCATAAGCCAATGAGAGAGTGCCATGTGGCATCTCTCTCCTCTCCACCAATCACCACCCACCACATCAGTATTTACCCCTCCTAAGGCCAAAAATTACCATTTTACCAATGGAGAAGGCTATAAATAGCCCTCTCCTCTTCTCATTTAAGGACATCTAAGAGAGGAAGAGAGAAAGAGAAAAAGAGAGTGAGAGAGAGAGAGAGAGAGAGAGAGAGAGTGAGGGAAAGGGAAGGAGCTCCCAAGCCCTCCGAATCCAAATTTTTTCAGCCACCCCCTAGCCCTCAACTCAACTCTTCCAACCCATAAGTCTAACCCAAGATGGTCATGGTCCGGTTCATGTTTTAGCCTACTCAAGAATCAAGCCAAAGATTCACCATCCTACAAGCATTCATCATGACATTTACTCCCTTCTCAACCCTCATGCTTCTCTAGATCTCTAGTGAACGTATGCTCTGTGATTTGCAGTATATCGGATCCTGTCACATCAGAAATTCCTAGTGATCTAATCCATTTTTCTTACCTCTTTGCATAAGCATCATCACATCCGCCCTCTAGACACATTGTCTGACGTATGCTCTGTGGCCTGCCGAGATCTCGGATCTTGCTACATCAGAAATCCACGTGTGATTAGTCCCTTAAGAATATTTTACCACACTAAGTAGAGACCGTACATCTGTACAGGCAGAGAGGGTGCCTAACACCTTCCCTCTTTGTAACCGAAGTCCCTTACCCGGAATCCCGGATCACAAACCAGGAGTCGATCTAAGGTAGGAGAGTCTTCGGATTTCTCCAACCGTACACATTTTGCGGGTTCTAGCCGACCGCGGGATTCTAAGATTAATTGGTTAGTGGCGACTCCAACATCCACAAATCAGCCTAATCACCCCCACCATCAAAACCATAACTCTACAAATCAGTGTAGGCGCCGATTTTTCAATGTCTACAGCAGGCCGCACCACGGTCAGCTCGAATGTCCGTTAGGTGTAAAATTTTGTAGGGTGACACTTTCATAGGTGGGCCATCACTGACCCAAATAACTGTCCTGAATTTGGGTCATCCAAATGGGTGGGTTCTAGGCCTCCAAAATTCCTGAAATTTGGACCCAAGGTCCCTTATCAAGTCTACAACAAGGTGGGAACCAGAAATATGGCCCACCTTCTGAGAAAATATTTTTTAAAAATTTATTTTTATGGAACTATGTTGCTGGACTACGCGACAGAAATTTCTGGAAGCCATCTATATTGGCCCACCCTTTTGGATGCACAAATGGGGTCCATTGGCCCTAAAATTTTGCAGGTAAGTCCTACCATGGGTGGGACACCTCTCTGAAAAATTTTAGAATTTTTAGAATAGTAAAAGTATTTTATTTAACTCCTGCAATTTTTTGACAGCAAGGTATTTTTTTAAAAAAAAATCTGCTGCTACCCCTGACTTGTGCACCCATTAGAGTGGGCCCAGGTCAGTCAAAATTTGAGAAAATGTAAGGCCAACCTTCCTATACAAGTATAAAGCAAGGTGGGGTCCACAAAGGTGGCCCACCATTTCAAAATCATGCTGATATTTATATTTTTCCAGCAAACAGTGTGGTTGGACAGTCCAGAAAAATCTGGACCGTCCACCCTCCTTGGCCCACCCTTTTGGGTGATCAAACAGGGACAAATGAAGGTGAAACTTAACATGCTTCTAGGTGGGTCCACACCTCCAGAAATAATCAATTAATGGAGGTAAAACATCCTCCAAATCAGTCCATAAACTATGTTAAAAATAACCCAAAAACAGTCCAGAAATTTTCTGGACATCAAGGTATGTCTTGAAATAACTGATCATAACCACTGATTAAAGGGAGAAATACCCCCACAAGATTAGTGTTGTGGTCCACCTCGGTGGGCCCCACAAACTTCCAGACAAAACCCCTTCACAAAAATCCATTGCATGCATCCAAATAGGAGCAAATAGGGTGTCAACGTCCAAGGAATGGACAACCATGAGCGTCCACCTTGCTTGGACGATCTGGATATTCCAGGGCCCCTAAGTGGGCCACATACATCAGAAATGAAGGATAGATTTAAGGGGAAAAAGAAAAAAATTTGGCCATAAGGGAAGGGCTCCGCCACTATTGAGCCCTCCCAAGAAAATCCAACCACACATCATACACCAATATACATCTACCCTATAAATCTCATACATGCATGACTAAAAATTAAAATGGACGATGGGGATGCCATTCCCACCATGATCCTAAGGTCTAGATGACCTCATCATGCAAGGAAATCTAAGGATCCACCATGATGGGGTCCATAAAGGAAAGCCCCATGCATGGGACATGCATGCATGGGCCATTTGGCCACACCTATGGGGACGTGTGGGATCTCCACCATTGATTGGTGGGTCCTACACTCCCCTCATGAATTTTAAATAAATTATAAAAAATAAAAAAAATAAAAAAGAGATCTCCACTATAGAAATCAGATTTACCACATAAGGAAGCACCCACCTCAAAGCTTATCCTCCTTCTTCTACACTTGGGTTCTATAGATCCAATGGTGAAGTTTTAATGGTTAGGATGGATTTTTGAGGGTTAGATTGGGAGAGATCTAGCTTGGAAGGGGCCAGAGAATTTGAGAATTTTTGGAGGAAAGTTGCTAGCTAGAAATGAGAAGGAGGAGAGATAAGGGGAGAGAGAGAGAGAGAGAGAGAGAGAGAGAGACCATGATGGGTTTGTAAGAGAATCCATCATTACCATAGGGAGGAGTTTACAAAGTTGTTATACTTAGACTAGGTTTGGGTGGTGTCTAGAATGAGTGGTGTCAATTCCATGTAATTGTGTAGTGTGTAGGTAGTGGACCTTGGAACTTGTGCCAAGGGTGATGGTGGTCCGCATGCATTTCACCTAAGTGGGCCACATGATCAATGGTCATATAATGAAATGTACACAACTTTTGATCCACATATCGGATTTATGCGTGAGACGCGGCGTTGGAACCGCGGCAACGATGCGGTCGCAATGACATAGGTCTTGGGTCAATCTGAGTCGGATCTACATGACCGAACTCAAGGATGACCACAAACACTATCCGAAGGTCGCGGGTCGCCGAAATTTGACCGGTAGGACCGTGGGACTAAAATGAACGAGATGCATACTCACACACACACACACATGCACACATGAGAACTAGGGTCAGGTCTCACACTTCATTTCTTTTTTTTTATTTTTTATTTTTATTATAAAGGAGTGCATAATGGAGTGGAAGAGAGGGGATTATGAGACGGTTTCATTTAGTGGGAGGGTTCGGCGCCATTACCGTACGAAAATGATGGAAGAATAGAGAAAGTGGTTTAGTCCGAAGATATAATTTTTTTTAAATTTTTATTTTATTATAATTTTTTAAAGATATGGTGGGTCCCACTAACGATAATATAAATCTACTCTGTCCATCATCTCGGCCTGGCCAAGAGAAGATATAAGGCAAAAAATGAGGCTGATCCAAAACTCAGGTGGGCCACACGCAAGCGAACGGTGGGGTTAGTTCCCACAAAAAAAATGAGTTGTTACAGTTTAATTGTATTTATTAGTATCTAAGATTTTTTTTGGTATCAATTAATTGAATTCATCGATTCTTTCGGTATCAATTGAATGAAATTTATTATTAACTCTTTTAAAAAAACTTTAAAACTGCTATTTAAATGCTTTACAAAATTAATGAAAAATCTGACTCTACATCCTTTATATTTCGTTAAAAAAAATAATAATAATAATAAGATTTTTTTTAAAAAAAAATTGAGATTATGATAAATAGTTTACATTTTTTTAAAAAAATATATGATTTTGAAAAAGATATTTGATAAGTTAAAAAGAAAAAAAAAAAGAATAAAAGAATAAAAAACAATTGACAATGTTTAAGGAAATTTGAGATTTTGAAAAAATTTTAAAAAAATAAAAAATAAAAAAATCTGTGATTTAATAAAAATGAAGGTTTTGAGAGAAAGTAACAAGTTTGAATAAAGTTGATAAATATGAAAAAAAAAAAAAAAAGATTTTGAATAAAAACAACTTAAAGTTATTATTATTAATTTTTAATAAAAAGCTTCAAAATGTTGTAAAAAAGTAACATTGTTTGAGAAAAAAAAAAAAAAAAAAAACGAGATTTTGAAAGCAAATGTATTTTTAAAATTTTTGAAATGTTATAAAATTTTGACATTTTAAAAAAGTGGTACTTTTTTAAAAAAATTAATATGTTTGAAAAATAATTTGATATGAAAAAAATTGAGATTTTGAAAAAAAATAGTTGATAAGTTTAAATGAAAATAAAATAAAATAAAATAAAACAATTGACAATGTTTGAGGAGAATTGAGATTCTAAATAAAAATGTGATTTAATAAAAATCAAGGTTTTGAGAGAAAGTAACAAGTTTGAATAAAGTTGATAATTTTGAAAAAAAAAATTGATATTTTGAATTAAAAAAATTTCAAGTTAAATTTTTTTTTTTAATAAAAAGGATCAAAATGTTGTAAAAAAGTACATTGATTGAGAAAAAAAAATAAGATTTTGAAAGCAAATGCATTTTAAAAAATTTGAAATGTTATAAAAATTTGACGTTTAAAAAAAGTGGCACATTTTTAAAAAATTAATATGTTTGAAATGTAATTTGATATGGAAAAAATTTAGATTTTGAAAACGAAATTGAGATTTTGTATTTTGAAATAACACTTAAAAAGTTTTGTTAAAAATGTGATTATAAAAAATTATTTGACAAGTTCGAAAAAAATAACATTTTAAAAAGCAATGGAGAATTTTTATTTTTATTTTTAAATAGAAATTTTGAAAAAAGTGAGATAAAAAAAAAAAAATGAGATTTTGATAAGAAATTGAAATATTGATAAAGAAAATTTAGAAGTTTGAAAAGATTGATAAGTTTAGGAAAAATTGACATTTAGAATTAAAAAATTTTGAAATTTTAAAAAGCCTCAAGATTTTGACCAGAAATTAACATTTTGAATAAGACAATTAAATTAAAAAGTTAGAAAAACTGAGAAGCTTGAATAAAATTGATAAGTTCGAAAGAAAAGAAATTGATATTTTTTATTGTGAAAAACTTTAATTTAAAAAGTTTGATAAAAACGAGATTTTGAAAAAGAAAATTGAGAAGTTTGAATTTATTATTATTATTTTTTTTATTTTTTTATTTTTGTTTAGAAGTTTAAAAAGATTGACAATGTTTAAGTAAAATTGAGATTTTGAATAAAAAAAATTTTGAAATTTAGAAAAGCCGCAAGATATTGACCATAAATTAACATTGTGTAAAAGACAATTAAGTAGTTGGAAAAATTGAGAAGTTTGAATAAAATTGATAAGTTTGAATATATATATATATATATATATATATATATATTATATATATATATATATATATATATATATATATATATATAATAATAATAATAATAATAAAAATAAGAAGTTGAGATTTTTTATTGTGAAAAACTTTTAAAAGTTTGATAAAAATGAGATTTTGAAAAAGAAAATTGAGAAGTTTGAAAAAGATTTGTGATTTAATAAAATACTGCCCAAAAATCAACTTAAAACATTTAGCGATGAATTTTATTTGTTTTTGCAATGGACCATGGTCCGTCGTAAATTCACTTTTTCCCCGCCCTATTTTTTATAATTTGTGGAAAAATTGTACTTTATTATAGTCTAAGAAGTGATTTTTAATATTAGTTCAGTGGTTTAATTGTATTTATTTGTATCTAAGATTTTTCTTTTGTATTAATTAATTGAATTTATTGATTTTTTTTTTGTATCAATTGAGTGGAATTTATTATTATTATTATTATTATTATTATTATTATTTTGCTTTAAAACTGCTATTTAAATGCTTTGAAAAATCACATGAAAAATCCCACTCTACATCCTTAGTATTTTGTTATAAAAAAAAATGAGATTTTGGAAAATAAAGTTTTCAAAAAAATATGATTAAAAAAATCAAGATTTTGATAAATAATTTACATTTTGAAAAAGAAAATTGAGAAGTTTCAAAAAATGACAATGTTTACGAAAATTGAGATTTCGAATTAAAATTTTTCAAAAATTTAAAAGTATTAAGATTTTGACAAAAAATTAACATTTTGAAAATGCAAAATTAAGAAGCTAACAAAAAAAAAAAGTGTGAATAAAATTAATAAGTTTGAAAAGAGTAGATTAAAAAAAAAATAAAATTGAGATTTTGTATTTTTGAAAAAATTGAAAAGTTTGTTAAAAAATAAGACCATGAAAAAGAAAATTTAGAAGTTTGATAAAAATAATTGATAGTTTGAAGAAGAAATGGAAATTTGGAAAACAATTAAAATTTTCAAAAAAAAAAAAAAAAAGCATTGAAATTGGTATTTTGGAAAAAAAGTTATGTTTGAAAGAAATGAGAAGTCTGATGATGATAATAATAATAATAATAATAATAATAATAATAATAATAATAAAGAGAGAGATTTTGAAATTTTTTTGAGATTTCAAAAATATTGGAGATTTTTTTAAAAAAAAATTGACAAAAAATTAACATTTTGAAGAAGAAAATTAAGATGTTAATATTTTTTTTAAAAAAAAGTGTGAATAAAATTGATAAGTTCGAAAGAAAAAAATAGATTTTGAAAAAAAGAAATTGAGATTTTGTATTTTAAACAAATTAAAAAGTTTGTTAAAAACTAAGACCATGAAAAACAAAATTTAGAAGTTTGATATTAAAAAAGTTAAATTCAAGAAAGGAAATGAGACAATACAAAGAGAAGAGAATTGTATTGAATAGTGTATTTTGTATACAAGAGAGGTATCCTATTTATAGCCTAACTTGAGGGGAATGTTTCCCTTTCTAACCAATGTGGGACCAACTATTATAGAGATATATACATTAACAGCCCCCCTCAAACTCAAGGTGGTAAAATGGAGACCAACTTGGGTTTGAAAACTAAATCCTGAAGGCGTCCAGGAGGATGCTTTTTGGTGAAGATATCAGAAGTTTGATCGGCTGAAGAAACTGATAATAGTCCAATAGTCCCACAGGTGAGATGATGACGCACAAAGTGACAATCAATCTCAATGTGTTTGGTGCGTTCATGGAATACATCATTGTGAGCAATTTGGATAGCACTTTGATTATCGCAGTTGATGATAGTGGTAGTAGAATAGATGACGCCCATGTCTTCAAGTAACCAGCGAAGCCAAAGAAGTTCCTGAGTTGTATTAGCAAGGGCTCGATATTCAGCTTCTGTACTAGATCGAGCGACTACTGTTTGCTTCTTGCTGCGCCAAGAAATAAGAGAATCACCAAGGAAAAAGCAATAACCAGTGGTGGATCTACGATCAGTGGGGTCACCTGCCCAATCTGCATCTGAGTAGGCACGAAGCTCAAGTGAAGAGTGAGCTGAGAAATGGAGACCATGAAATAGGGTCCCCTTGATGTACCTGAGAATGCGAAGCACTACGGCATAATGGGGTGTGCGAGGAGCAGAGAGAAATTGACTGACAATATGGACAACATAAGAGATGTCAAGGCGAGTAACTGTAAGATAAACAAGACTACCAACCAACTGACGAAACAAGGTGGGGTCATCCAAAGGTGTACCATCCATAGGAGTGAGTTTAGAGTTGAGCTCTAGAGGAGTGGTACATGTTTTACTATCTGTGAGTCCTGCTTGAGTAAGAAGATCAGAAGCATACTTTGCTTGCGAAAGATAATATTCCTCAGAGTTAGAAGTGATCTCAAGTCCCAAAAAGTAACTAAGTTTCTCAAGATCTTTCATCTCGGCATGTTGGCTGAGATAAGTCTTGAGATCTAAAATTCCGGATGTGTCATCACCAGTGATGATCATATCATCAACATAGAGGAGAAGAAGGATAGTACCTTAGTCTGTTTTGCGAATGAAAAGAGTAGAATCATGTGAGCTGGAAGTGAACCCAAAATCTCCAACAATGGTACGAACTTCGCAAACCAAGCCCGAGGAGCTTGCTTGAGACCATAAAGAGCCCAACGAAGTTTGCTGACTTAATGCGGAAGATGATGAGAACCAGGAGGAGGGCACATATAAACTTCTTCGGTGAGTTCACCATTAAGAAAAGCATTTTTCACATCCATCTGAAATAATTCCCAATGACGAACTGCAGCAACTGCAATTAAGATGCAAACTGAAGTGAGGCAAGCAACTGGGGCAAAGGTCTTCTCATAATCAATCCCATACTCCTAGGTAAACCCTTTAGCAACTAAGCGAGCTTTGTACCGATCAATGGACCCATCAGAGTGAGTTTTGATCTTGTAAACCCACTTGCATCCCATAGCATGTTTGCCTTTTGGTAGGTCTACTAGATCCCAGGTGTGAGTGTTTTCGAGTGCCTGTAGTTCATCATTCATTGCTTTTGCCAAAGAGGATCAGAACTAGCTTCACGATAAGACTGAGGTTCATGGTGAGAAAGAATAGTAGAAAATACAACAAAGTTACGAAGATTAACAGAAGGAGTTTTTACCCGGTCACTTCGCCGAGGAGGGAGATCAGAAGCTGTTGGAGCGGATCCATCGGAAGAGACAAGTTCCTCAGAAGAGGGCAAGGTGGATAACTCAATTGAGGTATCTGTAGACATGTTAGTGGGCAATGACATATTTGAAAAAGAGATAGGATGTGTTGGTGGAGGTGTTAACTCAGAAGAAGAATTTATCTCAGGAGTGTCGGGAAAAAGATCTGTGGAGAGGTCAGTGAATATGAGAGAGGTGTTGTCATGTGACAGGTGAAACTTGGATATGGAGGCGAACATCTTCTGTTCCCAGAAAACAACATGACGAGATACTCGGAGACGTTTGGAGTAAGGATTCTAACATCTGTAGCCTTTGTGTTCAACACCGTATCCCAAAAAATAACATAATTGAGATCTATATTCCAATTTGGTGCCCTCATGAGTTTGAAGAAGAACAAAACAAGCACAACCAAATACCTTAAGAGTGTTATAGTCAAGAGGGTGACCATAAAGACGCTCAAAGGGTGATTGATTCCCAATGATGGGAGAAGGCACGCGGTTCTTGGTGTAAACAGCTGTAAGAGTAGCTTCACCCCAAAAGCGTTCAGGACACGAAGCAAATATGAGAAAAGCACGGACGGTATTGAGAATGTCTCGGTGTTTGCGCTCAGCACGCCCATTTTGTTGAGAAGTGCCTGAACATGAACGATGAGGAAGAGTGCCATGTTGGTGAAGAAAGTCAAGGACTCTAGAGTCTGTGTATTCGGCAACATTGTCAGCACGAAACACTTTGATATTGCAAGAAAATTGAGTTTTGACCATGTTAGCAAAATCAAAGTACAACTGAGGTAATTCAGATCGATTACGCATAAGAAATATCCAAGTATAACGAGAGTAATCATCAACAAAAATGACAAAATATCTAGAGCCTCCCATAGTAGCAGTGGGAGACAGGCCCCAAACATCAAAGTGAATCAAATCAAATGGTGCAAAAGAAAAAGAATCACTATTCTGAAATGGCAATGTCGATTGTTTTGCAAGTTGACAAGGAAGACAATCAAATTGTTCTTTATTAACAAGCCCTAAATAACCATTAGATACTAAGGATTGAAGACGACCAAAAGAAGCATGACCCAGACGAGAATGTCAGAGACTAATGGATGGGGTAGATGAGACTGTGGCTGCTGTCTGAACTGATGAGGAGAAACGGTATGGAAGGTGAAGATTGATGAGCTCAAAGAGTCGTCCAACCTTACGGCTTATCCCAAAAGTTTGTGCCGTCTTTAGATCCTACACACAACAACCAGAGGCAGAAAAGAGGACAGTTAGACCGAAGTCACATAATTGACCAACAGATATAAGATTGAGAGTGAGTTGGGGAATACAATACGTATCAGGAAGGGAAGTGTTTAATATTGAGATTTTTCTGATATGACTCATGGTCATAGGAGAACCATCAACAATTTGAATAGTCGGGGTATGATTAGCAAGATGTTTGGTAGCAAATATGGTGGAATCAGGTGTCATGTGATTACAACATACAGAGTCAAAAAACGAAGATGAATTACCTGAGGTGACTGACATAGCGGTAGAGAGTAGATTACCAGAATGAGCAAGAATTTGTTTAACAATTTCCTCTATATCAGAGGCAGAAAACGTCTCAATGGAAGTAGTGGATGATGAACTTTCAGCAGTAGTGACAACAGATCTAGAAGGAGTACCGCGAGACACGTATTGTCGGGAGTGTCTGTTGGGGTTTTGGAAACAATCACGTTGAAGATGACCACGGGCTTGCTTCTGACAGAATTGGCAAACTCGAACCGGGCATTCCAAGAGAATGTGTCCTGGTTTCTTGCAGTAATTGCAGAATTTCAAAGATCCAGATGGATACCCTTTATTGTTGGGTTAAAAAGATCCAGATGGATGCCCTTCTATGACAATGGCAATGGGTTGTGAGGCCTCAAGATACTCCATAGTGTGCAAGAAGCTGGAAGGAGACAGAGATAAAAAATAATAGGAACCGAACTGAACTGGTCAGGAAATGACTGATGGAGTGGCGGCTGAGATGACGTCGATGGAGAATAAGACTCCGACTATAGTGACGACCTGATAGATATGAAGATGATATACAAGAAGTTTTTCTGATGTGAAGGATCCACTAATAGTGGCAATCACAAAGCATACTCAACTCTTGATATACCGAGAACCACCATGAATAGTAGCTCTGATACCAAGTTAAATTCAAGAAAGGAAATGAGACAATACAAAGAGAAGAGAATTGTATTGAATATTGTATTTTGAAAAAAAGTTATGTTTGAAAGAAATGAGAAGTCTGATAATAATTTTTTAAAAAAGAAAAAAAAAAAAAAAACAGAGAGATAGATTTCAAAAATACTGGAGATTTATATATATATAAAAAAAATCGAGATTTTGATAAATAATGACATTTTAAAAAGAAAATTGAAATGTTTTTTCAAAAAAATATGACTTTTAAAATAGGTTTAAAAGTTTTGAAAAGAATTGACATTAATGTTTGAGAAAATTTGAGATTTTGAAAAATAATTGTGATTTAATAAAATACCACCCAAAAATCAACATAAAACATTTAACAACGAATTTTATTTACTTTTGGGATGGATCATGGTCCGTCATAAATTCACTTTTTACCAGCCTATTTTTAAGAATTTGGTTAAAAATTGTACTTTAATATAGTCTAAGAAGTGATTTTTAATATTATCTCAATAGATTAATTGTATTTATTTGTATCTAAGATTTTTTTTACTATTAATTCATTGAATTCATCGTGTTTTTTTTTTTTTTTGCATCAATTGAGTGGAATTTATTTTTATTATTATAATTTTTCTTTAAAACTGCAATTTAAATGCTTTGCAAAATTACATGAAAAATCCCACTCTACATCCTTAGTATTTTGTTTTTGTTTTGTTTTTTTTTTTTTTTAAATGAGATTTTAGAAAATAAAGTTTGCAAAAAAAAGTGAGATAAAAAAAAAATCGAGTTTTGATAATTAATTTACATTTAAAAAAAGAAAATTGAGAAGTTACAAAAAAAAAATAAAAAAAAAAAAAAAAAAAAAAAAACGACAATGTTTACAAAAATTAGAGATTTCGAATTAAAAATTTTTGAAATTTTAAAAAGCCTGATTTTGAAAAAAAAAAATTTAACATTTTGAAAAAGAAAATTAAGAAGTTAAAAAAAGGGAAGTGTGACTAAAATTAATAAGTTTGAAAAAAAAGAAATTGAGATTTTGTATTTTGAAAAAATTAAAAATTTTGTTAAAAAATAAGATCTTGAAAAAGAAAATTGAGAAGTTTGATAATTTAAAAAAAAAAAAATTGAAATTTTGAAGAAGAAATGGAAATTTGGAAACGAATTAAAATTTCAAAAAAAAATTGAAATTGCATTAAAAAAAAAAGTTATGTTTGAAAGAAATAAGAAATCTGATAATTAAAAAAAAAAAAAAAAAAGAGATTTTGATTTTTTTTCTCGGAAAAATTGGAGATATAAAAAAATCAAGATTTTGATAAATAATTACATTTTAAAAAAAGAAAATTGAAACATTTTTTAAAATTTATGATTTCGAAAATAGGTTTAAAAGTTTTGAAAAGAATTAACAATGTTTGAGAAAAATTGAGATTTCAACTTAAAACATTTAGCGACGAATTTTATTTGATTTTGCGATGGATCATGGTCTGTCGTAAATTCACTTTTTCCCCAAGCCTATTTTATATAATTTGGTGGAGAATTGTACTTTATTATAGTCTAAGCTTAAGAAGTGATTTTTAATATATATAGTTCAGTGGTTTAATTGTATTTATTTGTATCTAAGATTTTTCTTTTGTATTAATTAATTGAAGTTTTTTTGTATCAATTGAGTGGAATTTTTTATTATTATTATTATTTTGCTTTCAAACTGCTATTTAAATGCTTTGAAAAATCCCACTCTACATCCTTTGTATTTTGTTTTAAAAAAATGATATTTTTTAAAATAAAGTTTGCAAAAAAATGAGATTAAACAAATCAAGATTTTGATCAATAATTTACATTTCAAAAAAGCAAATTGAGAAATTAAAAAAAAAAAATGACAATGTTTACGAAAAATTGACATTTCGAATTAAAAAAATAAATTAATTAAAATTTAAAAAGCCTCCATATTTTGACAAAAAATTAACATTATGAAAAAGAAAATTAAGAAGTTAAAAAATGAGAAGTGTGAATAAAATTGAAAATTTTGAAAAAAAATGAAATTGAGATTTTGTATTTTGAAAAACTTGAAAAGTTTGTTAAAAAATAAGATCATGAAAAAGAAAATTGAGAAGCTTGACAAAAAATACGATCTTGAAAAAGAAAATTGAGAAGTTTGAAATAAAAAATAAATAAATAAATTGACATTTTGAAGAAGAAATGGAAATTTGGAAAACAATTAAAATTTTCAAAAAAAAAAAAATTGAAATTGTATTTTGGAAAAAAGTTATGTTTGAAAGAAATGAGAAGTCCAATAAAAAAAGATATATTTTAATTTTTTTTTTTAGATTTCGAAATAGTTGGAGATTTTAAATATAAAAAAAATCAAGATTTTGATAAATAATGACATTTTAAAAAAAGAAAATTGAAAGATTTTAAAACAATTATGATTTTGAAAGTAGGTTTAAAAGTTTTGAAAAGAATTGACAATGTTTGAGAAAAATTGAGATTTTGAAAAAAACATTGTGATTTAATAAAATACCACCCAAAAACCAGATATAAACATTTAGCGATGAATTTAATTTTCTTTTGCGATGGATCATGGTCCGTCATAAATTTACTTTTTCCCCAAGCCCATTTTTTAGAATTTAGTGGAAAATTGTACCTTACTATAGTCTAAAAGGTGATTTTTTTAATATTATTTCAGTGTTTTAATTGTATTTATTTGTATCTAAGATTTTTTTTTCTATTAATTGATTGAATTCATTATTTTTTTTGTATCAATTGAGTGAAATTTATTATTATTATTATTATTATTATTATTATCATTATTACTATTATTGCTTTAAAACTGCTATTTAAATGCTTTGCAAAATCATATGAAAAATCGCACTCTACATCCTTGGTTTTTTTTTTTTTTTTTTTTTAATGAGATTAAAAAAACGAGTTTTTGAAAAATAATTTACATTTTGAAAAAGAAAATTGAGAAGTTTTTAAAAAATGACAATGTTTACAAAAAAAATTAGATTTCGATTTAAAAATTTTTGAAAATTTAAAAAGCCTCGAGATTTTGACAAAAAAAATTAACATTTGGAAAAAAAAATTAAGAAGTTAAAAAATGAGAAGTGTGAATAAAATTGAAAAGTTTGAAAAAATAGATTTTTTTTTTTTAAAAAAAAAAAAAAGAAAAAAAGAAATTGAGATTTTGTATTTTGAAAAAATTGAAAAGTTTGTTAAAAAATGGTTGGCTAAAGTAGCTCGTTCTACCCCAAAATCATATATTTTACGTTAGGTAACTCATTCCGAATTGCGAGATACGCCCGATCTAAGGTCCGACGGTTCGGATCACTTCTATCGTCGACCGGGCCTTTTCTGATCCATCTTGGCCATGAAACTGTCCGCGACCCGCTCAACATCAAGATCTAACCAGGCAATTACTTCCCCATCCTTGGAATGCCGAGCATCAAAAAACCTATTATCCCTAAGTCAGCCGTTGAGTAATTGGAAAAACTCGATTAAGCAAAGAATGAAAAATATGTAAACTAAGTCAAATGAATGAGAATACCAAGTATATTCATTCATCAATATGTGTTTTACATCAGATTACATTAGTTTTTACTTTGGAGTTACGTTGACAAAATGACAAGGACAAATGCGAAAAGAGTCAGCCGAGACACATGATGTCCTCTCTCTGTAGCGAATGCTCTCGAACCCGGCTCGGAGCTTGGTGTGCCTGAAGTGCCTGAAGCTTGGCGTGCCTGAAGTTACTGAAAGCTTGGTGTGCTTGAAGTGCTTGACACACTTTGTAATCCAAAATTAGCTTCAAGGTTCACGAGGAGCTAACACAGGAGGTGGCTCGGACTCAACTGCTGCCGCCACTCGGAGCAACCTCTGGCGCCGCCGCATTAGCAGACCTAGCTGCCTCAGCCTCCGAACCTTCAGACCCAGGGCCACTTTCATCAAATCCTGAAAGATCTGAGGTCGGGGAAGGACAGCTTCATCAGGTCCATGCAATTGATGTAACCATCCTGATACAAGAGACCCATTCCTCCAAATACTCTCGGGACTCGAGAAAGGCCTTTACGGCCTCGACCTTGGCTTGCTTGATGACAGCCTTAGTCTCAGTCTTGAGCCGAGACAACTTCTCTTCCGAAGAAGATAGGGTCTGACGATTCCACCGACTCTCTTCCCAGACCTCTTGTAATTGTGAGGCCAAACGAGCACCCTCGGCCCTGGCTTCATCAATGGCCTTCCTGACAAGCCCTAAGTCGCTAGTCATTATATTGAGCCGAGTCACGGCAGCAGCGAGTTGTGCTTCCACCTCCCCTGCCCTTTTCTGAGCATCAACTAGATCCGAGTAAGCCCTGAGCGCACAAGGGGCGAAGTGCAAAAGGAAAAACGCAAGGTCAGATCAGGTTTGAGGAAACCGATAAAACAAGCGCAAAGTTTAACTCTTATCTCGAGAAGCATCTTTGCCATTTGAGAGAGAGTCTGCCTCGGGGGAGCTTCGAAGAGGGTAGCGAAGTCCTTTTCGCTCCCATGGGAAATCACCCAGGGGACCATGTCCGTCACGACCCTTTGGAAGACCGACATCTCCTGTTGAGTTGTCTCCCCTCTCCTCTGCTCCTCCCTCTGCACTGGAACCTGCTCGGTAACAGGTCTTGACTCAGGAGCCACCATGTTCGCCACTTCCGCCCCATCCTCCGAGTCAGGGACTATCACGGTTAGGATGACCGGGGCGGCTTGCCCCTTAGCCTTCGAGACCATCTTCGGCTTCTTTGGAGGCCGATGCTCTTACCTCGGAGAGGCCTTCATCTTGAAAGGCGGATGGAGAAAGGGATGAGCCTCAGCCATCTCTGCATTAAAAGTGAGACGAATTAAATAAAATTCAAATGGAATGCAACAGGACAACTAGAAAGTACCTGTTAAGGCCGAGTCCCAACCCGAATAAAAAAGATGCTCCGGTTGGAGAAGTCTCTTCTAAGACCGCCGCTCCGGACTCAGCGCTTTCAGATCCTTGATCCAAGCTAAAGCGTCAACTCCAAGTTTTAGCCTTCGCTTGGCCTTCGCTCGGGAATATCTATAAAACGCATTCAGTCATACTCAAAGACGTAATAGTACTATAAGAAGATAGAGAAAAGCGCACACGCCGAGTCACCTGATTAGGAGAACACTCGAGGGACACGAGATTCGATAGGCCCTGGCTCGGCAGTCTCTTAGCGACCACACGCCCAGAACCATCTATCTCTCCAATGCTTGTTGGAGGTTGGAGGGTCGGTTATCAAAGGTCCGCCCTTATTCAGCTAAGCACACAAAAAGTATCAACGAGGCTGTTGTGGGTTCGGCCGTAGTTGAAACAGATAGATAAACTTGTCGATAGTCAGTGGGGGCTGCTCCATCTCATCCCACAACATCGAGCATCCAAGCAAGTTCCTCCACCTGTTCGGAACTATCTGCCCAGGCGCTATCTGGAGTTGGAAAAGAAGATCCCGAGCTATCCCCTGAAGGGGCAGACGCGAGCCGCACTGCAAAGCGACTTGAAAAATAGCGATCATCCCAGCAAGAGGGCGGCGAAGAGTGACCGAGTCCGGGACATGGTACCCGACCCTGATCTTGTCCAGATCCGCCTCGGTTAAAACCGAAGGAACTGGACCCTTTTGTTCATCTCCAGTCTCCCCTCCCTCGGCCGCCAACTCAGCAGCCTTTGTCGATCTCCGGGTGGAGACCGACTCACTGACCCCTTCGGCCGCCTCGTCCTCTTCCTCCGTTTCCTCCCCAGGAGGATTGTGCCTACCAAGGGCAGTCGCCAATGACGCCCCTTCGCGAGAGGGACCTACAGAGGCAGGGCGCTCCGTCGAGAATCCAGCCACTCTTTCGGAATGCTGGAAAGTTGCATTGGTGCCTGCAGTCATCTCCATCAGCAACGAAGGTAATTCTGAAACGTCCCAGAGACGCCACGCTTCACCTTCGTCACCGGAAACTCCCTCCCGAGGGCTCAAGGAACCTTGCATTGCTACTGAAATTGAAAGCGAAAGCGAAAGGGAGAGAGAGAGAGCTAAAAACTCACAGGAGACAGTGAGAATGACCAAGAAAGAGGCGAACGTGGAAGCGGAAATCGGAAACGAAGGGAGAAAATGGCAGAGAATGTGAAAACAGTGAAAATGGAAATCGGGGAAGAGGGAAACGTGCGCATGAAAATGGGAGAAGAGCCTCCCGCTCCCCCTTTTATAGCTCTGTCACATGGTAAAGGCATTTAAGGAGAAGTCGAGTCGATGGCCGCTTCGACTCCCCCGCCCGACACGTGGCACACTTCAGATGATGCAAGGCTCCGCCTCCGCTACGTGTCTAGCTCTCATAAGCGGGAAAAGCGTTTTGACGGCTGCCCGCTCGTGCGGCCTCGATCAATGAACCGACGCGTGTTCTGGAGGATGCAGGACTCCTGCGAGCATTAAATGATCCATCATAAAGTCGATCCCAGCTCAAGCCGACTCAACAACTCTCTACTCCTTAGCGTCAACGAAGTTGATGCAAGGAGTAGGGAGGCTTACTATTGAGAAAAAATAGGATAAGTCCAAGGACTCGACTATGGAATGGACCAACTCTACTGACACCGCCCGGGACTCTGAGGATACAAGCCCAACCGAGGCAAGTATACCAAACGCCTAATGGAGAAACTTAGCTCGAATTGTAGGAAATGAATCCTGACTGAGACTTACAAAGTCTAGATCCAAAAGGTAAAATCTACGAGATGCATAAAGTTGACTCGGTAAACGAGACAACAACATCCAAAGAGGCCGATTAAGGCCCGAAGCTCAGAAGTCACCCGATCGACCATAAAACCGACCCATCTTTAGGTCAGTTACAGAGTTGGCTATCGGATTAAGAGAATACACTACTATCGGATTAAGAGAATACACTAAGTACGAACCAGAAACATCCCATCCGACAGAAGGCAGGTAGCTCTCCCCTTTATAGCTGGTCGAGACTCACTCATCAGTAAAGTCGGCTCGGACCAATCCGAGCAAGGTAGAAATAGTGTAAAGTGAAATACCTTCCCGAAAATCTAGTAAAAGAATCCCCGATCTCGAAGATCTCGGGATCGGCTGAAGTTCGAAAACGGATTGACACCAAATCTCTAAGATATTAGGAGAAGAATCCTGGTACGATGGGATCCTCTCCTTCCTATAAATACAAGAGATCTTCAAGGTGAAAGGTACGCAAAAACTCTCCAAAAACCCTCCTGTACGATCCTATCCCTAACTTTAGCATCGGTGGGTCCCCGGCTCTAGCCAGGATCTTCTTTGTCTCCTTCTTGTACACCAAAAACCCTCCTGTACGATCCTATCCCTGACTTTAGCATCAGTAGGTCCCCGGCTCTAACCAGGATCTTCTTTATCTCCTTCTTGTGCATATGAAATGATAGAGGAGGACGCACCAGTTTTTTGTATCCACGGTTCTCATGAGCTTCCATGAAAAACCGTTCCGAAGAAATTTCTCGAGGGAATCGTCTACAACCTTTGGTTTTTTTTTTTTTTAAAGGTGGAAGACGTCCAAAGTACTATGCCGGACGCCACTGTCGTATTTGCAAATCAAAGTGAAACGTCCAAGTCCTATGCTAGCTGCCATGTTGTATATGAAAATCACCTCCGTCCACGACGTTTTACTCTCAGTCTAGGACCTGTGACAACGCAGTGAGCCACACCACATAACAACAAGGATGAGATGTTAAACATAGGCTTGTATTTGGAGCCTCTATGCTGTATATCTTTCATTAAATCCGTTAATCAGATGGCCCATCTGAGTTTTATTAGGTTGATCTTTTGTGTGTACGGTTCAAATAAAAGTTCTCACCTGATGGACTGAGTGGATTTACATATATAACACGGAGGGGCCCACAGACCTTTGGTGTTTTACACGCTGGTAGACCATTCCAGTCCTTTGTGAGACAGTTGTGTAGTGGATCGGCGGTGTAGTTAGGATACAGATAACGGACTAGACTCCATAGCACATACCTAGCACTACCTCAAATCTGAACCGTGCAAAATAGTGGGACCAGTGTAGATTGGCTACATACTCAAAATGGTATTGATAAAATAATCTTAGCATTTGATTAAAGGACATTTATTTATTGAACTCGGACTGTCTACTACCTTTCAGTTTTACATTCCATTAGATGTCCACTAAATGACCGGTTAGGATAAAATATGATTATTTTTTTGCTCTAATCCATCTTTAGTGGGTCCCACTGTTTGGGCAGTTCCTACTTGAAGATGTGCCACGTGTATGGTAGATTACTAATGCATCCCAGAGAGAATAGACATGCCCATTCTATACAAGTGGGGACCATGCTTCTGTGATCCAGACTGTTAATCTGGTGGGTCACGAAGTGGATTGAGATGGAAGATTTGGAAAAGCTCTCCATCAAATTTTAGACCTTTTTAGGGACCACGCTATATATTTATTCTGTATTTGTAGGGCAGTGATTGGAGGATTAGGTATTCCAACCTGGGAGATATTTGGTTGGGACATCACTCACCAGATAGTGCCCATCTAATCAACGGTCTGGATTAATGGAACATAGGTCCTAGCGAGTGCAGACAGACTATTTTATTTTGGGGATTTTAAGTCTTCCAACTGTCTCCGGAGTAAACGATAATGCAACATGTCGGGTCAGCCTCACATATCATGAATGGATGGTCTAAAGATTATCACGTGCTACTGACCGTCAAAAGGCGAGAAAAAACGGCCTGCTGTGATGTATGTTCCTTATCCAAGCCGTCCATCCGTTTTATCAGATCATTTTAGTGCAGGAGTCCAAAATCGAAGCATATCCAAAGCTCAAGTGGGCCACATCACCAGGAAATCTTGGGGATAACGACATCCACCGCTGAAACCTTCCTAGGGCCCACAGTGATGTTTCTTTGTCATCCACGTCCCAGAAAGACCCCTCTCCCCTATCTCTCTCTCTATATATCCGATGCATTTCATGCCCCGAAACAAATAAAGGGCTCGTTTTTTACTCAGCGATGGACAGAAGAACCATTCTGCTTTCACTTCTCTTCATCGTACTAAGCGACCACCAACCCATCTCCACCGTCCATGCTGCCAGCAACGTAAGTGTACTTTCATCTCTCATATGCTCCTCTCTTCAATACAATTTCCATGTTCCTGATACATATTGGATGTAACGATACCAGGTTCACATCGTTTACATGGGAAAGAGGCAGCACCACGATCCAACGGTCGTCTCCAACTCCCACCACGACATGCTTGCTTCCGTCCTTGGAAGGTACGGTGCAGATACAATATGAGTTTTAAGGTTCTTCTGAGTGATGAACACACTCATGATTCATTGTCCCCACGTACATGTGGCATCATTAAAGGGTGAATCTGGATCGTCCGTCTGTGGGGCTCTACCATGTATGGCACAGGATCCCAAGCTACAATGCCGCTTTTGAAGTCGTACACGTTAGTGAGCAGCGAATGAAGACTTCATTGGGGCAACGGCCTCGGATGGGCCATTTCCAATTTTGGAAATAATCCAAATCTAGCTTGTCAGGCTTTAATATTGTGATGTAAGAATATAGCCAGTCACGATAGTGTGGATGAGCTGAGCCATGGCTTGTCTATGTCCAGACCATCCTGCAAGTTAAGAATTCAAACTGACATCAGGCCGAGTTTGGGCCGCCCAGGAACATATCCACCTTAATGCATTCCGGGCCCGGCCAAACTCAAGTCATTTTTAATTACCTCTAGCTATAGCCCATTCACAGTACACGTGGGATACATGTATCTCAATATAGACCAAAAACAATTATTTAGTGGGCCCAAAAGTCACACTGATCGCATGACCGAGAAGAAAATGACCCATGGCTAAAGTTCAAAGCAGAAAATCTCCGCCATTTTTCAGTGGTATGCTCCATCCACCATTCGCAAATGGGTTGTATGGTCAGATGGGCGTGGACCCATGCCACATGCAACTGATGACATGAAGTTTGAAGGTGTTGGCGTTAAAATAAGGGGGCGTTTGGCGAATAGTATTAGATGGGATTAGGTGGGATGGAATTGCAACTGGTCTGTGCCAGTTCCACCCCATGTTTGTGAAGACTGGACAAGCTTGGAATTAAATTAGATGAAATTGCATCGGTCCTGTGCCAATTCCACTCAATGTTAACAAGTTGTATAGGTCCCACCATGATATGTGGGATATATCCACACCGTCCACCAATTTTTTGAGATCATTTTAGAGCATGGGCCAAAAAATCAGGCAGATCTAAAGCTCAAGTGGATCCCACCATAGAAAGCAGTGGGGATTGAATACCTACCGTTGAAAACTTCTTTGGGGCCACATAAGTTTTAGATCTACCTCATTTTTAGGCCCATGCCATAAAATGAGGTTACAAAACAGATGAACGGTTTGAATATAACACATGTGTTATTCTCAATAGTTTCAAATGATGGTGGGTATATTCATTCAATGTACCACTGTATTACAAACATAGCATGAATTAAGCTTATCCCATGTAATAGGGGACAATCCGTCCCATATGTAATAATTATGTTTTTTTGAATCCCATCCCACTTAATCCTTCCCAAGAAATGGATGAAGGGTAAAATCTATCATGATATATGGAGACGGGCTCGGGCTCATTATCGTGCTTGTGGGCTGGGATATGGTTTGAAGGTTCAAGCCCGATGAGCTGTTATTGGGCCTACCTGTTGGGACCTTTCGTGTTTGGTCAATTGGGCTAGCTCAGATGTGGGTCCACTCACGGCATGGCTCCTAATTATATCTTTTTATTATTAATGTGAACTGATTAGGGCTTTAGACGGGCTCTTGTTTGTGCCCAGGCTCACTAAGATTATTCAACCTTGAGCTTGGGTTGGTCTTGGGCATAGTGTCATCTAATACAAGACTGGACCCTAGCCTGGCAATGATGGGCACAAATCGGACCCCTTCAGAGCCCTTATATTTCAGCTTAGTAACAAACCCTCAAGGAGTAGTGAACTCACGGTCAAATGGTTGATATATAGCAAGGAAGCAGCTTCAGATTCGTTAATATACAGCTATCGGCATGGTTTCTCCGGGTTCGCAGCCAAGCTTACTGAGTCACAAGCACAAACAATTGCAGGTAATTTTCCACCGAGAAAAACTTTGATACTCTCGCATTGTAGGTACAAAGAAATTATTTAGAATTGCATGAAGTAAGAAAAATGCTTGTTTGATTACCTATCATATTGGTGGACATTTATTAAAAGAATGAAAAGATATCCAATAGTCCTATTTCAATAAATATGTGTCCACCAATCGGAGGTTAGGATTGCTTAATCAATTTGATTTTTGGATTGTGACTTAGTGCTTTCTACATTTCTGTCAGTTTAATTTGAAAATTGATGTATACAATTTCTAGTCAAGCGTGATGTTCCGCCGGAGTATCAAATAACACCTGTTTTTAGCTAACAACCTTCCTAAGGTGTTCCGCCAATTAAAGAAATCGGTGCCCCTGTTTTGTCTTTAAATAAATACCTCATAGTTTAGCTGATAGTTTACCTGATTGGACACAAAATCAGGTTAGACTGCTCATTAGGTGGGCCACACGTGTAGAAGAGATCTGGCCGTTAAAGGAAAATGACCCACAGTCCAAATTCGACTCCATGTTCGACCAATCATTTCAGCACGTTGACCTGATTTCTGTCCAGGGATCCACATGGGGTGGTCCCTCTGATGAACAGTCTGGGTCTTATGCACATGGCTACGGTGGCTCAAAGCATATTTCAAGAACTGATCAGCGTGATGCCTCACCGGGTCGGGTCATTTTGAAGACTATGGAATCTTAAATGGCCTGACTAAGATATTTTTTTTAATTAATTTTCTTATTACTTAATCTATTTAAAATTGTTATAGTCTCTCTACTTAATAACTAATTAAGATGATGCAGGAAGCGTGTGAACAAAGAAGATCATCATTTTCCCTGAGCTGGTAAAACCTATAATTTATAAGTTAGTTTTTGAATCTACAGGATAAAAAGAAGAAATTTCAGAATAATATTATTAAGTAATTAATTTGGAACGTTCGATTAGAACATTTATATAAAAGATTTAAAATTAATCCTAATCAAAGTCATAATTTGATTAAAAATACAAATGACTTGAAATAGTAAATTTTGCTAAAAATAGAAGCATTTAAATTAACTTTATTAGAGGATTTGTAGCATGAGCAATTTCTAAAAAGATAAAAATCCTAAAATGTTGGGGGACCACAGAAGTAGTCAGAGGCGGATGTAGGATGACAACCCAATGGGACCAAGCAAAAGGGAGAAGTACAAAAAGATTTTACCGTGGAAAAACCCTTGTGGGAAAAAACCACGGCAAAAAGAAACAAATAAACACTATGAAAGAAAAATTACAAAGAAAAAGAGCTTACCCGATTCAAATAATCTCGAATCTCACCCTTGCTACACCCTTTTAGTCCCTTGGATGAATTTGAAAACCCCTAGGAATATTTTCTAATCCTATTTACACCCATATATATAGCCTTGGGAAGAATCCCAAATAGAAAAGGAAATTGGGAAGAATTCCATCCCAAATGGAAAAGGAAACTGGGAAGAATCGCAAACGGAAAAGGAAACTAGGAAGAATCTCATCCCAAACGAAAAAGGAAACTGGGTAGAATCTCAAACGGAAAAGGAAAATAAAACTAGTTTAAATACATCAAATACAACAATCTCTACTATGTCTTTAATCATCAAAAAAAAAAAAAACAGTAACTAGATTCACTGAGCTGACTCAGCTCAGGATACCTACAAGTCAGCTCTCGGGCCAAAGTTGCACATGTTAAATCATACATTATGAACCAACTGTATGAAACCAAGTATCCAGGAACACATACAGCTCCTAGTCATCATCTGTAACCATATCAAAGAGCAATCGCTGCCACTGGCTTATGCACACAATCCATTAGCTGAGCAAAAAATAGGCGCAGTTTTAACAATAAAACACCCATGTGTCTTGCAAATTCACAAAACATTGAAGATATAAATAAATAAAAAGTAGGATTCAGGCTACTTATTTGCATCAACATGAATTGCTAGATCTCTTGAATGCATCGAGATGAATATAATGTAACAAATGACAAAAGGAGTGGCTACTGATGATCATACCCACTGTGTCCGCCGAGGGTACTTTGCCATCATTCAGCATAGATACAAATTTCTTCACTTCTTCAGTAGTTCCATTCTGCATAGAGATTCAAACAAGAGCATGGTTAGTCAATAGTCAACACCACACAACATCATCAGTTAACAATGAGAAAAACTTTGATACTCTAGTGAGATGGTCTGTGTGCATGACCTCAAATTGTACACATTGCATACACGTAACTAAGATTAAAGCATCCAATTGTGGCCCCACTTTAACTCGGTCATAGACTAAAATTTAAATTGATGTCCTGTCCAACTGGTGGACACCTAATGGACAATCAAAATGAAAAATACTCGACGGTCTGAGTTCAGCAAACCAATGTCCATTAATCATAGGTTAGGATCATCCAGTCCATTTGATTTTGGGTGTGACCTATCACCTATCTACAATGGATCCCACGATATGGAGTTTTAATTTGGGCTACATGCATCCTTGTGTGCAACTTCTAAGTGCAATCATGTGAAGTATCAACCATCAAACCCCATCAGATTATCAAACGACACCCTGCTAACTAAAGAGAATTGATACATGCACCCTGAAAAGATGCAATTCTAATTTAAGCTCCACAGAATTTTGAGTCGAGATATCATCTCGATTCACATCGGCAGAAACAAAATGCTAGATGCTCTATTAAGAACATAAAGGAAGGAACGATCCGCTCCAGAAATAAATTTCTCTTCAGGATCTGAAAGAACAAAAGCTAGGAAAATGGAAACAATAACAAAAATCAAAATCGCTGCAAATAACAGAAAAAATAAAGATCCAGAGCGAGATAAACTCGCTAGAAATCAAGTATTTTAGAGATTTCATCAAAATACCCAAAATAAAAGGTACAATCAAACGAAATCATCTGCTGAAAAGAGATCCAACAAGAAGTATCGGCATACAGAGAGAGGAATCCTTCAAAGAAAGAGCGTTTTAGAGCTTTCGAATTACCTGAAAGCAGAAATCTTAGCTGCAGCAGGATCTCGGAAGCTACCGATCCAGCTTCGAGAAGGGATCGGAAAACTGAAGCTTCTACTAAGCGAATCACCCAAACAGATCTGAAGGAAGCATCAAATCATAACATGCAAGCAAAATCAAAAGGAAATTCGACTTCCCATCGGGAGATCGAAGCGAAAACCGAGTGATTCCGATAAAGAACTAAGAAATCAAGCAAAGATCCGTAAATAATCCGATTCAAACTGATTCGGAAAAAAGCTTCAGATAATAAAAAAAAAAAATAAGAAAAACGCAGCAGAATCTCACTAAACACATTCAAAAGAAAAAGAGAATTCCAACAAGAATACCTGTAAGATCGAGCTTCTTCTTCAATTCGATTCCTCCAATCGAAGATCCAAAACGAGGAAAAGAGAGATTGAATTGCTCGCGCCTGTCTGATCGAAATACAATGTCTTTATCATGATAGTGTTCCCCAGTGGAGGTCAATGGAAAACATCTTAGGAATTAAGGAACCATACATAACTGAATGTCTAATAGCTTCCATGTACAAGCATGTATGAGAGTAAGATTGCCATGTGGATACACTGGATGCCAACCCAACCTGCCCTGAATATATAGCTCTCAATTTATTGAGAAAACTAACAAAATGGCTTTCCACATGGAAGCTGGATGTTTGGAGGTGAGTCTGGCATGTGGACGGCTGGATGTCCATCATCGGTGTTTGGAGATGCGAACGATCGGAACCGTCTAAGGGGAGTGGGGAACTTACAGGTGAGATTTAGACCGTCGGATGCAAAAGCTGCTGTGAGGGGATGAGATGGGAGGGATTTCCTTCTGCTACTTTGGGCTACTGGTTTGATTGGGAGTTTTCTGCAAGAGGTGATTAAGGCGTCAGATGGAGAAGACGGACGGAAGAATAGATGGATAGAGAGAAAGAGAGAGACCTGTTGAAGGTAGAGTATGGGCGAAGAAGAAATACAGTCTCCATTGTTTTCGTTTTAGGGTCAACTGCGGCTCATCTTCTTCTTGAGAAGTCTAACTTACCCAGGTGCTTCGAAGGGTTTAACCTGCGCCAGCCATGGAAAGATTGCATTGGATATTAAAATTGCACAAAGAGCATTTGGTAGCTTGCAATTGGGTGCATTTGGAATCAAGTGTAATTGGAATCCTCAAGAACAGGGCTTTGTGGAATCCTCTCCAAAACCCATGAATCATGTGGGGGATGAATCAGAATCCTCTCCAACGGCTACATTTTTTTAACCGTTGGAGGGGTTTCCCTTAATTAAAAAGGGTATTCTCGCCCCTTTCACAGAAACATCTCCCTCGCCCCCTTGCAAATCGGAATCCACGGCTCTCCTACCTGGTTGCTCTGAATTCTCACTCCTTGCGCAGCTCCCCGTCACTGGTAATCTCAGATTCGCCGGACTCCTCCCTGTAACAACATCTCTCTCTTTCGCCGGAATCCACACAGCATATCGACCAGTGCAGCCCCTCGTCGCGAAAACCCTAGCAAGAGAGACAGAGAGGTTGGGAAACAGAGAGGGAAACGAGGCTGAGAGACAGAGAGAGGGTGAGGCAGCGCGAGAGATCGACATAGGGCTGAGTGCGAGTGCGAGTGCGAGAGAGAGAGAGAGACAGAGAGAGAGAGAGAGAGGGCGAGGGAAGGGTGAGTTGCGGGCGGGCGAGAGAGAGGGATTTCCTTTTGTGAAATGGAGTGCGCGGGAGAGGTGCGCGGATGAGATTTTAGGGGTGATTTATTTTAGGACTTGTGGGGCCCACCGTTGTGTATGTTAATTATCCACTCCGTCCATTCATTTTAACGGGTCATTTTTAGGATTTATCCAAAAAATGAGTCAGATCTAAGATTTAGGTGGACCACGCCACATATTAATGATATAAATTTATATTTTCATTCTTTCTCATGGTGTGGTCCACTTAGACTTTTACTCTTTCTAATTATTGGGCTCATGTACTGAAATAATATTTCAAAATTGATGGACCGATTAGATCAAATAAATATATTGCAATGGGCCCCATTAAGCCCCTTAAGCATCATCAGTCTCTAATAAAGCCCTATTGGGAGGTATGTTTTAGCTACAGATTAAGAAAGCTTTAGCTATGGATTATATCCGTAGCTAATTAGCTACGGATTAAAGCCGTAGCCATAGACCTCTATAGTCCGTAGCATTTGGTCATTTTTTTGGTAGTGAATGTGTAGCTTCTTGTCATCTTCTCTTATCTCTGCCTTGCATCATAGCTCCATCAACGCTTCTCTTTAGGAACCACCTTGGTGAACATATCTGTTAGATTCACACTGGTGTGAATCTTCTCCAGAATTACGCCTCTTTCCTCGAACACCTGTCAGATAAAATGGTGACGAACATCAATGTGTTTAGTACGTGAGTGATAGATGAAATTTTTAGTCAAATTGATAGCGATCTTGCTATCACAGTTAACAGGCACGACTTCCTGCTGAAGCCTCAATTGATTTATCATGCCTCTTAACCAAATACCTTCTTTAAACACTTCCGTTATTGCCATGTATTCTACTTCGATCGTGAAAAGAGCCACCACTGACTGAAGCTTCGGCATCCAACCAATTGCTTCACCCGTTAGTACAAACGAGTAACCTAAAGTCGACTTTCTAGAATCCACACTGCCTGCGTAGTTTGAATCCACGTACCTAATCAACTTTGCTCCTGTTGTTCACTCCCCAAGTATAGGGTTGTGATGTAGTAATAAACTCGGTAAGACCGAGGTCGAATCCACAGGGACTGAAACCTGTACGTAGTCTGAAACTAACTAGAACTAGAACTAGACTAAGATGAATTCTAAATCAAATAACAATTGAGAAATAATTGTGAAATAATTATTCTAAAACTTTAAGAAATTCAGAGGAAGGGAAACTAGGGATTCAGAGGATCCACTTGTAGAGATCAGGGAGATCTTATGCATGTATCACAAATCATGGAAATTAAATGAATTGATGTTGATATAGTTTTCAAGAGATGAGAGGTATATGAATTAAAATGGATTCCATCACCAAACCATGCCCAGGAGACAAAGCAAACAACAGAATTAAACTAATTACCAACCAGTTAACATGTTTATGAAGGCTAGGAAGGGTACTGACATCCAACCATGCCCAGGAGACGATGGTAAACAACAGGGCTTCCTGACGTCATAAACATTAAAAGGCAAGGAAATACTCAAAGCCACTGCAGATCTACTGTAATTTCAATCACAACAGACCATTAAAGACTAAAAAATATTCCCTTAATAAAATAAATACCAAATTCAATTCATAATTAAAAATAAAATTAAATCTCCCATCCCACTACAAGCTTCACCTCTTGGCCCTAGCCAAGAGGTTTAGCCCGACATGGATAGGCTATACATCTCAAAAAGATTAAATAAGAAAAACAAGTAAAATAAAATAAAATAAAATAAAATAAAATAAAACCTTTATTGTTCCTCTTTCTCCCTTCACGTTCCTGCCTCCACGTCCAAGCCCCGATCCCTCTAGCCGTAGATGCTCCACTCCCCCTCTCTGGATTCCTCCCACGTTCTTTATAGCAGCAGCGTGGTGTACAGTCCTTGCTGGAGTCGTCAAAAAATGCGAACGGTGGAGTTCTCCTTTCGCAGCAAACGTGCGTAGGATCTTGTTTTCGCACCAAAAACAGGGGCAGATACTCCCTCTTTCCATTGTTTTCTGTGGAAAAGGAAAACGTCCTCTGGGACGTTTTTGAGTGTACCAGAAGATGGATGGCCCGGATCAGCCATCTGATCAGCGACGACGGCCCACTTTAATCAGCCGCAGCTCTCTGCTGCGAACAGAGCTTGCGCAGAAGCTGCGCTGGTTGATTGGTGGGACCCACATATCTTGATGTTTCAAAAATCCACACCGTCCATTCGATTCTTCGTGAAAAACCGTTAAGAAATGGCGAGACTTAATTGAAATCGTCGCGGACTACTTGATCTTTAGTTCCGCCGTCCGTAGATGCTGTGGACACTGTCTCCACGTGTACGAGAGCTGGAATTGGAAAATCCACCATTTATACGGTCGGTTTTGTCCGTTGGAGTGAATGAACGGTCTAGATTGACTGCCTGGTCGACGATGGTGGCCCACTAAATGGACGCAGTTCGTCCGTTGCGCAACAGAGATAAAACTCTGTTTGAATTCGAGCAGGAGTCGGTCAGCGCGAGCTGACCGACTTGGATGGTCTCGGTGGTACGCGGGAGTGCGTGGGCTGTACACGTGCGTATGCAAGGTGGGTCCCACTTTGATGTTTTCGAGAAATCCGCTCCATCCATCAGTTTTGTCATATCATTTAACCTGTAGGGACCGAAGATGAGGCCCATCCAAACAGCAGGTGGGCCTAGAATTATGATCCTGAGGGCTGATCTGTCCGTTAATCTACTTCCATAGGGATCGAACGGCTGAAATTCGGCGTGTACGGTTAATTTATGGTCCTCAGGCCATGTATCAAGTCTCGAGCCGAATGGAGAGTTGAAACCCTGTGATCTTGCACTCTGGACGTCGTTCGAGCCACTTGAGCTTCAGTTTCTCGATTTCCGCGGATTTCTGGCGTGTAGATTCATCGATCTTGGTCCCTTGCAGTCCGTCTCATGCTTTGGTGAATTCGGAGCGTCAAATCCATGCATTTAGCACTCTTTTTCAGTTCAAGCCCCTAAAGTCACCTTGCAATACAAGCACGAGTAAAATATGCTGTTAAACATGATCATGTTCGTAATTGTAGGTAATAACCGGGGTCTAATATGCAATATTCGACCCTCAACACCTGTCGTCCTAAAAGTTAAGACGTAGTCTTTTGTACCTCGAATGTATCGAAGTTGTCATTTCATTGCTTTCTAACATTGCTTGCCGGGGTTTGACATATATCTGCTCACAACACTGACTGCCTGTGAAATATCCGGTCTTGTACAGACCATGACATACATTAAACTGCCAACCGCATTCGAATAAAGCACATGAGACATATCCTACTTTTTCTCATATGTTTTGGGATATTGTTCTGAGGAAAGCTTGAAGTGAGCCGCGCGAGGAACATTCACCGCTTTGCCTGGCCCATCCCATACTTGATCAACACATTTTCCAGGTATTCTGTCTGTGATAACCAAAGCCTACTCATTTTCTTGTCTATATGAATATCTATGTTGAGAACTCACTTTGTAGCTCCTAGATATTTTATCTCGAATGTCCTTGATAACCGAGTCTTCAGTACGTCGATTTCAGATATCTCATGACTAGTGATCAACATATCATCAACATACAATACTAGGATGATAAATTTTTCATCATTCGGTGTCTTATAATAAACACAATGATCGTATTCACTCCTAGTAAATTTCTGGCTCAACATGAAAGAATCAAAACTTTTTTTTACACCATTGCATAGGCGACTATTTCAGGTCGTACAACGACCTCATTAACCTGCAAACTTTATTATCTTCCCTTTTAACTTCGTAGCCCTCTGGTTACTTCATGTAGATCTGCTCTTCCAATTCCCTATACAAGAATGCAGTCTTCACGTCCATCTGTTCTAGCTCGAGATCATATTGGGCAACCGGCACTAACATGAATCTGATAGACACCTGTTTAACCACTGGTGCGAATATCTCTCTGAAGTTGATTCATTCTCTTTGAGCATAACCCTTCGCTATCAGCCTCGCTTTGTATCTATCTTGTTTCCATTTGACTTGCATCCGATCACTTTCCGGCCTATTGGAAGCTTCACCAGCTCCCATGTGTTATTCTTGTACAAAGAGTCCATCTTATCGTCCATAACCGCTTTCCACTTTTCTGTATCAGGCGCATCAAGAGCCTCCTAAATAGTTGACAGGTATCCATCGTCTATAACGAGGGCATATGCAATATTTGAGTCGTCCTTGTACCTTGCTAGTAACTTGCGATCTTGCGGTGAGTTTTTTCTCACAGGTGGCTGCTCCACCTGCTCATGTACCTCTGTCAACTCATTTGTCTTAGCCTTCATGCCCGGCTCACTTATGTGGCCCAGACGAGCATGACACATATGAGCAGAAGTGGAATCCACTACAGCTACTGCAGCTCCACCTATTGAACTGCTCCCGATCAACATGTAAAGGTTTCCGAGTCTCTACACTTTCATGATTACAAGTGCACTCTTAGATACTTTAAAGGCACAATCAAATCCAGTGAATTTGTATCTTATTGCCTCAAGTGTACCGAGAGAAATCAAACTCTTCTTTATGTTGGGAATGTGCTTCAACTCAGTTAAAGTATGCTCTGTCCCATCAAATATCTTGATGTACACCGTATCAACAACCACAACGTTATAGGCAATGTCATTGCTTATAAACACTTGTCCACAATTGCACTCTTTGTAGCTGGCGAACCAACTCTGATGAGGGGTCATGTGATATGATGCACCTATGTTAAGGATATACTCATTTCTACGATTATCGTATAAGTGTCCGATCATAGACAGACAAAACATTACATTCACATCCACTCGTACATTCATCAGACGTGATAATGTTGGTCTCCCTGGAAGAAGCCTTTGAGTTTTCTTTCTTCGCTTTAGGATTTGTGCAATCCTTCTTCATGTGTCCAGTTATCCCAGAGTTCCAGCACTTTAATTTGCATTTGCCCTCCTTGGATTTGGATCTAGACTTTGAAGATCTTATACCTTGCTCAGTATTCATGCCCCTCGTGAGTAGTGCATCAAAAGAAGTCCTTACATTACCATTTATCTTTCTCATAACCTTCCCCTGAAGGGATGAGATAACGGTGTCCACACTTAGGGACATTTTACCGGTGCACAATGATTCTTTGAATGGCTAATACGAAGCCGGAAGAAAATTCAACAAAATACATACCTGATCTTCATCTTTATCCACTTTCTCCATATCTAGTAACTTGCAAATCAACTTATTAAAACTACTGATGTGGGCCTCCACATCTCCACCTTCTGTCATCTTGAAGTTGAACAACTGCAGCTTCAAGCGTAGGCTATTCTCAAGGGACTTTTTAGCATAAAAGTCCTCTAACTTCGCCCACAAACTCGTTGTGGTTTTCTCCCTCAAAACATTGTAGAGAACTTCATCCGTGAGACACGATCGGATAACTTATCAAGAGTATTCCAATCATCATCACTCATAGATGGTCGACGCTCCTCAAGAACCCCATCTTCGCCTTACTTAGTTAATATATTAATTATCTTAACCTTCTATAACTCAAAATTATTTTTCCCCAAGTACTTCTCAATATTATACCTAATGTTTCCTATTAATACTAATCCTTCAGATTCAACCCTACACCTCAACGTTAGTTCTAATACCACTCATCGGGGGATCGTGGAAGCACACAGAGGCGGATCTAAGATGGCAACCCAATGGGACCAAGCAAAAAAGTGAGAAGTACACAAAAATTTTAACGTGGGAAAACCTTACGGGAAAAAACCATGGCACAAAGCAACAGATGAACACTATGAAAGCAAAATTACAAAGAGAAAGAGCTTACCCAATTCAAACAACCTCAAATCTCACCCTTGTTACACCCTTTGAGTCCCTTGGATGAATTTGAAAACCTCTAGGAATATTTTCTAATCCTATTTACACCCATATATAGCCTTGGGAAGAATCCGAACAGAAAAGGAAACCGGGAAGAATCCCATCCCAAGTGGAAAAGGAAACCGAGAAGAATTCCAAACAGAAAAGGAAACTAGGAAGAATCCCGTACCAAACGAAAAAAAAGAACTTGAAAGAATCCCGAATAGAAAATACATAAAACTATATTAAAGACATCAAATACAACAATTACATGGTAAAAATATTGTTGTGTTGAGAATGACAAGATTCACTACAAGAAAAATAGGCATTACCGGCGGCCAAAACCGCCCCTAAAAGTCCAAAAAACCGCCGGTATAAGAATTACCGGCGGTTGGGCGGCTGCCGCAAAATGGGGGCGTCGCTGCGTCATTTACCGGCGTTCGTCCTTTTTAGCGGCATTTTTAGTAGCCGCCGCTACAAAAGTCCTTTAGCGGCGCTTATTACAATTTACCGGCGACTTTGCTGATTGCCGCTAAAAAACTATTAAAGCGCCGGTAGAAATCAAAAAAGCGCCGCTAAAAATAGTATGAGGCGCCGTAGAAAGCTTTACTAATCGCCCGTAAGAACTTTTAAAACGCCGGTATAAATTTTATAATAAACGCCGCTGAAAACCGTAACATGTGCTAATGAGAGATTAAAAAACGCCTGTAAAATCTGTTTAAAACGCCAGTAAATTATTTGCAGTGTAAAAGAAAAAATAATATAAACAACTAAAAATTCTACTAGGTTGAATCTTCTAAATCAAAAGACCTTTACAGGCTTAAATTAGCATTCAACCTGTAAATCATTTACGACCAGCCTCAGACTTCAGCGACGTCCGAGGCGAGACTTCTCAAATGCACCTCAAGAACCAGAACTCATGCATATAGAGGACCTTTGTCAGCACCACCCTGCCATGCATAGAGCAAAAGGGTATAAGAAAGGGTATTTTCTTGTCAAAAATCATTTAACTTGTTTTTTAGTTTCCCCGGAATTTCAAAGGCAGTCCACTTTAAAAATCAACATGTTCAGTCAGCCCCATCCAAAAAACAACTGCTTCAAGTTACTTTCCAAGTCAACAATAGCAACTATTTAAGTTTCACAAATAATGCATCACGGGTCAAGGCCCTTGGTTTAGTAATCCTGACCATTGGCCCTGCCATGGATGGAACATGCCCCAAAAACCTCCTAAATGGAACAATCCAAGTTCCTGACCTTCATTTTATGGCCTGAAAATAGACTGTCGAGGGAAAAGAGGAAAAAATTAAAAATTAAAAAGAAAATGAATTGAAAATCAATAGAATGAATGAAAAAAAAAAAAAAACTTTAGAAATGATGAAACTGATTCTTCAATTCATTTGCAATTTTTAGTTTTAGTAAATAAGATTCAGCTTTTTCTCTTTGAGACCTGAATTGAATTTTAGGATTTTTCAAAAAACATTATACTAATGTTTACCATTCCTACTCATAAAACCAAAATAATCAAAATAATAACTGAATTCTAACCGAGACAATGACCTGACTGTTCTGTGGTGAATTGGAGATGGATTTGAGATGTTCTTCCGCTATTCTCTTCTTCGAATTCCAATAAGCCAAGCCTCTTTCTCTCCCTTGGTGAAGGATCGGTTTCTTTGATATGTCAATGGAAAACCCACTAGTCAGAAAACACAAAATACAAAGTGCACATAAAACAACTATAGAAAGGCAATTTTCTTGCTTGAGAACTGAATCCAATTGACAACATGAATTTTGGACAGTTTTGAATTGGAATTCATGACTTTCAATCCAAATAATTTTAGGCACCCCCCTCCAAATCCACCTTGGAACGAAAATCCTCAAAAGGCTCATTTTAAATTTAAAAGAAGAAGTGGGAAGAAAAATCCTAGATTTTGAATCATTTCAACTATTATAAAACCACTCTCCACTTTTCAAGGGCCATAATTAAGTTCCCAATTCCACATCTAGGCTGCCAAACACAACTATAAAAAGAAATGTAAAATTCAGGTTTGAAAATCTAGTAAGTTAGAATCCAAATCCATGCAGCCAAACGACACCTAATAAGCTCGAAATCTTGTAATGTACTTGAGTAAAAACCAATAAAATCTCTTCATTCCTTTCAATGGATGCCCACACTCCTGTTCACATTTGAAGTCTAATGAGTTTCCATGTCATCATTTATAACAATTAATAACAGTTTGTAGCTAACCTGTCTCTGAAATTATCACAAAGCAAGGATTTAAATGACAATGGAGCCACCAAGACTCCCAAACAAACAGCTTCATAACTATCTCATTAAGTATATACAAGGGTAAAGATAAATTTTAGCCAAAAGGCCCTAATCACTGACAACCGTTGCCATTGGAGGAGAATAAAATGGAAAACAGTTGCCATGCATTGTTAAAGGACCTTAAGGAGACACAAAGTGACACCAACACGCAAGCAGATATCTTGTCCTTGGCTGAAAAATATAGTCAATCTAACCACATGCATCAATCCAACATGCAACTAACCATATTTCTTCTCATCAAAGCTATAGATGAATTATTGAAAATGGCCCGCACGATCATCACAATTTATTTTCTTCAAAAGATCAAATTGAAGCAAAGGATAATGTTGATTGTCAAGACTCTATAATGAAAAAATGTACAACTAGCTGTGCTGGGGCCCACTTGGTGTATGTCAGTCATCCAATCCAATCCATCCAATAGGATTGTACCACAGTGAAATAGGATTGTACCACCATGAAATAGAATGGCCCAAAGATCATGCCCATATGATCATCATGTGTGCCACACAAAAGAAAACAATGGAAAACCATCCGAAAACCTCCAAATCAAGTGGAGGCCCACTTGATGGTTGGATTGGCATGGCTTTCGAGCACTCGCAAAGACCAGAATTCACCCATGTCATTTCTTATAACCACCATTTCGAGCTCCAATGAGAACCATCATAATTTAGTTTCCAACCCCTGACTGATGGCCACTTTCATCTTTTTCTAATTATTTCATTGTACTGTCTTCACTTCCATTGCGTTCAAGTCTCTTAATTCTCTGATTTCGTACAGTGGTACTTCATACTTGGACCAATTCCTTTTCCATGTAGTCCTACATTTTGAAATAAGTAACCAAACCAACTCATTTGTGACCTTACTCAAATTTTATGGGAAAATGAGTTGAGGCAATTGATTAATTAAAAAAGATAATATCTCACGTTGCCTTTGTGATGCATGTGACTGTGTTCAAGTTACTTAGGATCTAGCCATTCTCAACCTGATTTTTTTCCTTTTCTTTCTAATCAAGTCATAAATAGTTAAATCAACATTTAGTCCAGCTAACATGACAAAAATTTGCATGAACAGTCCACTCAACATGAATTCTAACATAGAAGTGAAAAATCAGAGTATATCAACTAAGAGTATTTATACTCAGAACAATATCTACAAGCAGGAACACATGGACCAGCACTAAATATCCATAAACTCCAGTGAGAAGATTAAATTGTGATGTAAGAGGAAGGCTATATAAAATTGCAAAGTGACGTATTGAACAATGTTACAGAATTGGCAAGTACCAGGCCTAATGCTTGCAGAGAAAGAGTTCGTAGCACTCCTTCCGACATGTCTACTGGAATACAGATTGCACATCAGATCGAAAACATTACAGTCAAACAAAATCATGAAGATTATCAACCACGTGAGGAGAAAAAAAAGAAAGTGTAGTAGGTGAAGCACAAGCAAAATTTCAGAAACAATAAGGGAACACAGTCAAAATTCACCTGTTTTCAATCTTTTCCTTCCCACTTTTCAAAAACGGTAATCAAGTCAGGTTTGACAATGCTAGAAGCCAAGTCATATTTGACAAAAGTGAAATAAAAGGTTGATGTGGAATTCCAACCAATTCTAGTGAGGAATGGTTAATTGATTCAAATTAACATATCATGCAGCATACTTTTCTAGCTCATGTCTGATGTCAAGTACTGCTTCTTTGATAGCAATTACCTTATAAAGGCACTTGTAAACTGAGTCAGGGAAGAGGTTCTCCATTTGCTACACGGATCTGCCACTCTACAAGGTGTTGGCCAACAATCATCTCAATTACAGGGTGATCAACCTATGAATATGCTTAACCTCAAAATAACCACCTGGTTGAGAATATTGAAAGTCTAGTGGATGTCTACTGCTTGTTAGATGAACTGGTAGAGACAAGTGCACCTCTATAAAAATTGCCTATGAATGGCAGTTGATTCTACCTCTGTAAATGTAGAAGGGAGACCTTAGATTGGGACCATCCACCTAATCTGGTCCTGCTTTGCATGGACCATGGCTAAAAGCATCTCGCTAGTAGGACAAACTACTTTCTTTGCGCGCTCCATATATTCACTCATATATCCAATCATATCATGGCTGTCTCCTACAACAATGTCAGCAAAAAAAATGAAATTAGCTATACAGTAAAAGAACTGTTGTAATATAGAACTCTCTCTGGCCATTAAAAAAGACCGGATTTATTTTTTAAAAAAATCCATACCGTTTCTACCTAGATTTTTGCATTTTCCACCACCACCTGCATAAACATAATAAAGATGAGATCCAGAATGAAGCTAGCTAAACCATCAAGAACCCAAATTCCTCAGTTTTAAAAATGACGAATAGAGTCACGGTAATTACAAAGTAGACTGCAACTCAAGCCAATACCTGAAAATCTGTAAACCCCTTGATGGGGTCTACTCCAAAGGCTTCCAAAACCTAGCCATCAACCAGCTCGTCTGTCCTCCTACACCGTACTGAAAACAGAGACCTAGTATGTGTTTTAGATTATTACATTGCTGTTTAATAGTTTCCCACTGGATTCATAGAGAATAGCTGAAGACACTCATGATTTCAGGGGCCTAAGTTGTATAAGCTAGCCATGTTGTAGCGGTTTGTGCACCTCAGAGCTCTAACCTTTTGTAGAGTTCTCAAGTTCTTTTAATATAAAATGTTCTTGTGCTTTTATATTTCTGACATGTAAAATGGTACCAAAAGAAGTTTAATTGTGTTTCACTATATATGATTTTGTTTTGAGTTGGATTGAGGTTGACCAGATTAGTAACCAAACCTCGAGATAGAGAACAAAATCAAATCACAAGAGCACATCTATGAGCAAATGAGCAAGGGAGGCATCTACTTTCCTAAAAAATTGGATTAGCAGACTACAAAGAACTTGCAGATGAAACTTTCATCATTACATGGAATATACGTTGTAGGAAAACCTTTCTAACAGAGCAAGCCTTGCCCAATTACAACCTCCCAAGTAGGAATCTATTAATCGATTGGTCCAATCAACCAAACCTATGACTTTCAAGTCACAACTTTTGAAGACTGTAATGGGACCTTTTGAAGAAATGTGGGTGTGAAAATCACCCTGTTTTAGAGCATTAAAGAGCTTACAGCCCAAGACTCCCAAGTTCTACATTCAATTAGTAGGAAGTTAAGGAAGGCCGAAGCATGCTCACCCAAACAACATCAATAGTTCAAGCTAAGCATTGTAAAAGTCGAATCCAAGTAGGAAGCTATAGCCAAAATATCCAGACATACACGCAAAACTAAAACAGCAAGCAATCATTCAAGCCAAGCATTGGTAAGAGACCATTTGGAACCTTGATTTCGTCAATACAAATGGACCAATACATGCATTTTAAACTGGATTGGCACAAAAAAATTGTTTGAACTGTAAGCATTGGCCAATCCTGGATTGACCAATTCAACAATCCAAATGGGCACTAATGTACGAATGCTCAAATAGTCAAATCCATCAATCTGAACTGCCCATTCAGGCCTAACAGTGTCGTATGGCTGATCAAACAATCATAACCATCCAATCCAAACAAACACAATGGGTGAACACAGACAGATACCCACGCATTGAATGAAAGGAGCTGCGGGTATCAACAGCTCACAGGACTTCTGATACTTCCATATCCCCCATCCCCCGAAGAGCCACAGTCCCCAGCCTGAACCTGCAGGGGTTCCGCGGCTTCCTCCCTGATGAAGTCCCTGCTCTCTTCCAAAACCGATCCACCATCAAAACTCAACAAAGACAAATAAATAAAATAATAATTTAAAATTAAAAACACACACACACACACACACACACACACACACACACACACACACACACACACACCTGCCCGTGCATTTGCAGTACCTCATCCTGTCCACTCGCTTGACATTCCTGTTTTGGTCATTCAACTGGTTCTCAACTTGCCAAATCCCAACCAGTCAAAACACAGCGATAGAGAGACCAGAACCCAACAAAACACCTCAAAAACCCAACAAAACCAGAGCAGCATGTAATTACGAAAATACCCTTTCCAAAGAAACATGGTAGCACCAATCCAAGGTTATTATGGTCAATCATCTGGTTTTAAAGCTTCCATCAACCTATCAAACAGAGTGGGAAGAGTGCTTCAGCCCAACAAAAGAATAACCAGCAAGTCATGACACCATCTAATTATGAAAATACCCTTTACAAAAGCGAACCATGGAAGCACCCATCCAAGGGTATTACGGAGATCCAACTGGTTTCTACTCTTTAACAAGCAAACACCTCAACCCCAAAAACCCAACAAAACCAAAACACCATATATTACGAAAATACCCTTTTCAAAATAAAATCATGGGAGCACCAATCCAAGGGTATTATGGTCATTCGACAGGTCTTACCAGACCATCAAACCAACCAAATACGCTTCAACCCAAAAATCCCAACAACATCAAAATACGAAAATACCCTTTTCAAAATAAAAACATGGAAGCATAAATTCAAGGGCATCATGGTCATTCAAATGGGATCTCAGAAGTTCTACCAGCCAATCAAACCAACCAAATCCCACAACCCAAAAACCCAACAAAAACCAAAATCTCATTTATTCTAATTATGTTTCAGAAACTTCAAGAATTCAACAAATCAACAGGAGAAAAATAAAATAAAAAGAGGATTAGAAATGGAAGTGAGAAAAGTACCGATTCCAGGGTTGGGCGAGCCGATGACGCTGGATCTTCTTGAGATCCTGTAAGTTAGAAAAGAGGGAAGAAATGGAAATTTGATTTTCAGGGGTTTTGAAAAAGACCCAAATAGGGGAGAAAAAGGTACACCATCCGCAGGAGCACCTGAAATGGTAGTCTATGGGAAGCGGTGCAGCAGACATTGTGGCCTACACCCTACCTGGTTGGAGCCGTTAATCGAGTGTCTTGAACCGTGGAAGGCACCATGGATTATATGATTCGTCCGACCCTTATGCCCTATGCAAATGGACGGATGACGATGAGATGGAGGAGATTCATCATCGAGAAGTGAAAAGTCACCAACCCAACAGGGCGATTCTAGCATGGCGGACGCCTTAAAGATGAGTGATTCTGATGTACACTGAGAGGGCCCCATGTATGGCGGAAGTGTTGGTGACTACATTTTAAAATGGTACCACGGCCGCTGCTGAAAAGAGAGAGAGAGAGAGAGAGAGAGTTTTTGGTCAGTTATGAAGGGATGAGAGAAGAGGGGAGAAGGGTTTTGAGAAAGAAGAGGGGAGAAGGGTTTTGGGAGTGAAGAGGCGCGCGGGAGAGAAAAGCGCGAGGGCGCGCGATTTGGGGGGTAAAAATTAGATTTTAGGTTTTTTATTTGAAAGGAGCGGCGGTCGGCGGTGGAATAACCGTACAGGGGCGGGCACAAAGAAACGCCCCTGATTTTCATCTACAGTGGCGGTTTACTGTGGCCGCCTGTGATAAAAACGCCCCTAATATTGATATTTTTTGTAGTGATTAATGTATGGCATATGTGGGAGGTCCATGGAGACTAATGTGTTTCCACCCTAGATTTATCATTACACCTATCTATGATACATACATCCACAGTTGTACATAACATGTCCTGTACTCTAAATAGAAAGAAATCCCAATCTTGCTCACTTGTCACGGGACAGTTCAGAAAATTCCTCACTTTTGCCTTCTTTAGGAATACTTTTCACAAAGACGCCAGCTCGGGGAACCCAAGGTTTCATCAATCACTGCAAGCAAGCTCCATGATTGTTGATAATTTTGATCCTAGATAATAAAATATATATAATTTAAAAATAAATAAATAAATAAATAAATAAATAACAAACAAACAAACAAAACAAGCTTAATGATTGTATTGATTTGTTGTAACTACATGGGCTATAAAAGTTTCTTTGTGACTGATGGGTTACAGAGTTCCCTGGTGTGGTACATGTGATGCCTAATCGCCTTCACAAGCCACATACTACTAGAAGCTGGGATTTTCTTGGCCTTGATTTTCATTCTCAGACAAATCTCTTATCTGGGAGCAACATGGGTGACGGAGTTATCATTGGGGTCATTGATACAGGTCTCTTTCTCTCTCTATATATATGTGTGTGTCTGTCCTTCTTCTCTCTATCTTTTGATCTGAATCGGTAGTCCATTGAACAGGAATTTGGCCAGAGTCAGAAAGTTTCAACGATAAAGGACTGGGACCAGTGCCATCTCATTGGAAGGGTGTCTGTGAGAGCGGCGAAGATTTCAATTCCACCAACTGCAATAGGAAGCTAATTGGAGCCCGTTGGTACATCAAAGGAGTGCAGGCGGAAGTTGGAAAGAAACTCAATATCACCGGAGTTGACTACTTTTCCCCAAGGGATGGAATTCGCCATGGTACCCACACATCAGCCACTGCAGCTGGTTCCTTTGTAGAGAATGTAAGCTACAAAGGGCTCGGCAAAGGTACAGCCAGAGGCGGTGCACCAAAGGCTCGACTGGCAATGTACAAGGTGTGTTGGAGTATTCCGTACACTTACTTACTGCACTACTTCCGCTGATGTACTCAAAGCTTTCGACGACGCCATACATGATGGGGTGGATGTGTTGTCTCTGTCTCTCGGCTTTATGCTTCCCCTGTATTTTGATGTCGACGAACGTAACGACATTGCCGTCGGCGCGTTTCATGCAGTCGCCAAGGGAATCACTGTAGTTTGCTCGGCAGGAAATGGCGGCCCCTCTGCTCAGACGGTGTCAAACACATCCCCATGGATCATAACGGTCGCGGCTAGCACAATTGATCGGGCGTTTCCCACAGTTGTTAGGCTTGGAAATAATCGAACCATAATGGTATTTATCTACTCATCTCTTTGATCTCTCTATCTCACCTGTGATAAGACCACCAATGAAAGGCGGTCCATTTGAGCATGATTTGTATCTCGATATATTATTTATATGATATGTTGCATTGTGATATTTGAAAGACACCTTTTTTTCTTTTTGGGGTAGGGACAAGGCATGTTTACTGGAAAGAAGGAAATTGGATTTGCGGGCTTGGTATCTCCACTGGATGCCAATGATATCGAAGGTCCTACTAGGAGGTGAAAAATGATTACTCTCCTTCGTTCCTCTGTTTCTCCCTTTTATTAGGTTTTAAGTGTTTACAGCCTATCGTATTTAACTTTAAACAGGAAAGCATTTATAGGAAGCCGCGCTATTTGAGAGAGAGAGAGAGAGAGAGAGAGAGAGAGAGAGAGAGGAGAGAGAGAGATTTTGACTACTAGCCGTTGGTACTTGTAATTTTCATTTGCAACTGAAGTAGGTATTCTTGTCAGCTAACAGTAATCTCTGGTTGCAGTACCTGTAGTTCTCTTTCTCCAGACAACGTAACGATGGCCGGAAAGGTTGTGCTCTGTTTTGGAAACGGTCTGATCGCTGAGTATGCAGTGAAAGAAGCTGGAGGTGTCGGCATCATATTGCCAGGAATCCCACTAGTTCGGTCTATCCCTGCAGTGAGCTACCTTGCATCGAAGTAGATTACGAGATTGGGATGCAGTTGCTCTATTACATTCGTTCTTCCAGGTAAATGGATTTCTTGATTATGGTTTTAAGACTCGGATAAGTTCTGTTTGACATGTCAGAGTCAGATCTGATCTGACTCAATACAATTGAGTCACACCCGACTTGGCTGAGTTGAGACTCGAGACTAATGAGTCGGACTTGTGTAGGTAGAATATGTGTGGGATGTCTGAGACCTGCAAAAGTGGCCCCACCATGACGATCGTTTCACATGAAAATCAGATCCATTGATTATAGGACGGCTGCACCTTCAAAATCAGTAGATGGGCAATAACCTGAGCCCATGTACAGATGTGGTCCGCCTGATCTCCATGGATGGGGCTCTTATTTTGCATTGATGAATGAACGGTAGCTGTCGATTGCAGGTCTCCATCGGTGAAGCTGAGCCCTTCCTACACACTTGTGGGCAAGCCCTTGTCGACCAAGGTCACATCTTTTTTCGTCGCGGCCTAGTTCCATGGCACCTGCTATTTTGAAGGTACGGACTATTATTTAGTAAGGGTAATTTTGGAATTCTCACAAGATGTGTTTTAACTTTTAAGCCTCCTCGGACCGACTCGTCCCATCTTGAGTCCGGTTGTGACTCGGACGAGTCCAACTGAATTTATCTATTTTGAATCGCGGTGTTGAAATCGGATCAGTTAACTGAGTCCTTGTAAATTCGTTTGGTCGTACATCAAACGTTGGGGTCTTTAAACGTATTTCAAATTCATAATTGATCACCGTTTATCTCAAATATGCAAAACTTTAAATGTATAAGATTATTCTTGAGAACCTGAAGATAAAAAGGAATTTTTTATATTTATATCATTAATAATTGTGTGTAATATGAATAATTTCTCAATTACATCACTAATAAAAAAAAAATAAAATTTTAATTTATAATGATAAAAAATAGTAAAATTTTAATCATAGCAGAAGTCATAATTTAATCAGAATAAAAGTTAGCAAAATAGTAAGTTTTGTCAAAAATAGAAAAATACTAAATTTATCTTACCATATGATTCTTAGTATGATGACAACTAATCTCTAAAAAAGATGAAAATTTAAAAACCCTAAAAGTACAAAAATTATGATAAAAATTAAAATTACTACAAATAATATAAAATTTCTAATTTTCAATTTTAAACTAGAAACATGCATTTTCTTAAGAAATAAATGCAACTCACATAGTGGGTAAGTTGACTCGGTATAACCCGTTATGGTAAAGATTGATAGATTGTGCATCTCGAGCTATTACCTGAATAAAAAATTACAACATATTTATGCTGCGCACTTCAAATGTCAGACAAATGTATATTTTTTTAAGAAAATGGGCGTAAGGCCCCTTATGTCATGCCAGGTTTTGCCCAATTGGATGGACTACTGCTCTCATTTAGCCTTATATATATATATATAATATATATTATATATATATATATATATATATATATATATATATATGGGAAAAGGTACTATGCGCTTGACCTCACCAGTCCGTCTCATGAGGTCGAGCTGTGTGGGCCCCTCCGTGATGCGTTTCGAACATCTACTCCATCAGTCAGATGCACCATTTTATCGTGGGCCTAGGTCTCAAAAATCAAGTTAATCCGTGACTTGGGTGGGCCACACCACATACAGAAGTAGGGAGGGGCCGTGCACCATTAAAACATTCATAACCATTTTTGAGGGCCCAACGAGATGTATTTTGCAAATCCAGCCCATCCATTATGTGTGTCCCACTTGAATGAGGGTTCAGACCAAGTTTCAGGTGCATGCAAAACTCAGGTGGGTCTCACCAAGTGCTTTTATATGTTTTAACGGTGTCTTCACATAATTTTAGATGGTATGGCCCACCTGAGTTCGTATACGGCTGATTTTTGGGATATCCTGTAATTTAAAGGGGACCCATCAAATGCACGGTGTTGATGGTCGACACACATCACAGTGGGGCCCACACATCTCAACCTCACAGGAGCTTATGGTGAGCACGAGCGCATTGTACCTTTTCCATATATATATTTTTTCCCTATGGGAAAGGTACTATGCGCTCAAGCGTAAAGCCGTCGTCCGTGAGGTCGAGCTGTGTGGACCCCACCGTGATGCCTTTCGAACATTAATACCGTCCACCAGATGCACCATTCCATAGTGGGCCTGGAAGGCCCAAAATCAACCGTATACGGAACTCAGGTGGGCCATATCATCTAAAATCATGTGAATACATGTCAAAAACATATAAAAGTACTTTGTGGGGCCCACTTGAGTTTTCATGCACCTGAAACTTGGTCTGAACCCTCATTCAAGTGGGACACACATATGGATGGGCTGGATTTGCAAACCACATCTCGGTGGGCCCTCAAAAATGGTTATGAATGTTTTAATGGTACACAGCCCCTCTGCACTTCTGTATGTGGTGTGCCCACTAAAGTCACGGATTGACTTGATTTTGGGCCGTCCAGGCCCACCATGGAATGGTGCATCTGGTGGACGGTGTTGATGTTCGAAAGACATCACGGTGTGGCCCACACAGCTAGACCTCACTGACAACCGCTTTACGCTCCAGCACATAGTACTTTTCCATATATATATATATATATATATCCAACCATATTATCAATATATATGTGCTATGTCCTACGATAATTCATGAGAAAGGAGAACATTTTAGTGTACATTTGGATTGCCTATCCAATTGAATTGCAATGTCTGATGAAATGGCAATGACCCAATTGTAATTACATTTAATTGCGTGACAAATATGCTGGGCTGTAGGACTGCAACTTGGCTGGGCTCAACTTGGAACCGACTCACCTAACTCAGATTGACTCGGGTTGAATTGGATTTTTGTAACTCGGATTGGAATTTGTATCGGGTTTGGGTTGGACTGTACTAAACTAGGCCAGATTCCACGCGCTGGAAAAGTTTTGGGTTAGACACAGTACGGCCCGAGCCATCTTTCATCCCTACTGGATTTTTCTGGTCTGGCACGAACCCAGCTCAGCTTGGGCTGGCAATGTAGGACTTGAGCTGATCCAAGGCACATTGGAGATGGACCTGATTTTTATGCCCGATAAATGACAGGCCTGAAGATGAGTCCGCATCAACGGGTGGCAAAGGGTTGGGTGTTTTGCGAGTCAACTGGCCTCAGCTCTTAGGCCAACCTAGGTAATAGGCTGCACTTGGACTATGAAAGTGGTTTGCTCAATTATATGGATTGGCTTTCAATCCCAACCAATCCGATCTGCCCGAATAGCTTTTCAATGGGCTAGGCCAGATGAACCGACCTGATGCAGCCCACAACCCGAAACAAATTAATAAACATGTACATGACATTAGTGTGTTTGTATGTATCCACTAATTGGGTAGTCGGGTGTGATTCCTTTAACCCCAATTTCCATTCTAAAACCCAAGTGCAGTTGTCCCTCGTGAATGTTTCAAGGAATATAATTGTAACTGCAATTTCGAAGGAATCACCAGCCTACCTCATTCTGTATGCTAGGCAACCACTAATGTCGAAAGTTCACATTTCAGTTCATTTGGTGCATCCAAAAGCACCTTAAATTTCAGTTATAAGTATTTACATTATGTGATGATAAGATTTCCGAACGTGGTGTTTTTGTGTATGGAATGTATGCCACAGCCAGATATTGCTGCCCCTGGTGTCAACATTTTAGCTGCATTCCCGCATGATCCAAAAGATGGTAGCTACATTTTCCTTTCAGGGACCTCTATGTCATGCCCTCATGTGTCTGGCATTGTCGCACTGCTCAAATCCATACACCCACAATGGTCTCCGGCTGCTATAAAATCAGCGTTGGTCACTACAGGTAAGTTCTTTTGATTTATGCTACATAATCAGGTGGGCCATACCATTAGATCCTCCTAATTAAAAACTTGCAGGCCCTTTCTTCAGGTTTGCTCTTATGTACATCAAAATGCAGACTGGCTAATGCTTAAAGCCTTCCTTGTATTCATGCATGTGTGGCCCACCTTGATTTTGGCAAGAGGCATCCACATGATGGAGCCTGCCTGATGAGAAAAAATCTGTGATCCCATCAGCAAGGCCCATCTAGATTTAACTGATCAATTTTGGCTTGTTCATCTTGATACAGCATCGACGAGCGATGAGTCTGGTGGGCCCATCTTTGCAGATGGGTCCCCTCGAAAGGTCGCCGATCCCTTTGATTATGGAGGAGGCATAGTCAATCCAAATAGAGCAGCGTATCCGGGCCTCATCTATGACATGGGCATGGAGGACTACCTTGATTACCTTTGTTCCATGGGCTACACTAACTCTGCTATCTCAAGATTAACACAACATTCCACCATCTGTCCTATCGTTCCACCTTCCATGCTAAATCTGAACCTTCCATCCATTACTGTCCCCAACCTGAAACCTCTGTAACTATCTTGAGAACAGTCACTAATGTTGGCCCAGTCAACTCGGTATACACTGCATCGATCGAATCACCACCCACCATACATGCAACCGTGCAACCACACATTTGATTTTTTCAATTCAACGGCCAAGAAGCTATCTTTTACTGTCACATTGTCATCAACTCAAAAGGTGATCAGTGGATATTACTTCGGAAGTCTTACTTGGAGCGACGGAGTGCACACGGTTAGGAGTCCAATTTCGGTGAGGCCTGAGATCATACCATCTTACGTGGATAATTCATAATCGCGCTGCTGAAATTGAAGACTACTGCATTTTTAATATGTGTTGCATATCATAGAATAAGAAATGTAATTCGCATCTACATGAATATATATTAAGTTTATCTAGAGATATCCCAAGGATTTTTATATGAAGAGCATGCTGAATCCTCTTGGTGACACTCCTGCTAGTACTGTGTGATACATGTCTCATATAATGTCGTACAGCGGACCCCATTTCCAAGATGGCTTGACCAAAATTGTATCCCATTGATGATTGGACGGTCCACTCGGGGCAATAGACAGTAATAGCTGCATATGAATGTAACAGTTTCAAGTCAGATGTAACTGACACTGGTTGGGACTCTCTTCTGGACCGGCGGTATGACTCAACATGCAAAATAGCAGTTGTGGCGCATTTGGATGCATTAACTTATTGAAGGTATGGAGCCTGTGAGCTCCAAATTGAGATTTTACATTTTAACATTCCTTCAACAAACCTAGCGCTTTCTTGCATGGTTTTAAGAGTCCTACGTCCGACCCATGCAAGCTGGCTCTGATTCGGTTTGACATTGTGATTCCAGAACTCAGAGGTGACTCAGGCTGGCTCGTCTGAGTTGCCAAGGACTCGGATGATACGGCCGACTCAACCTGGGCAACTCGTACGTCCAGCTATGAATTTGTACTCAATGGTCTAGATTTCCAAACCATGGCCCCATCCATCAGAATTTGAAATAGGAGTGACTCAGCTCGACTCAGCTGAGTTGCTCCCAACCTTACCTGACTGAGGAGCGCAGGAATCCGTGCACTCGATCAAAGAAAATGTTAGGCTTCTCCATATCATGTCCACCAGAACGAGTCCTGTCAAATCAGCGGTCTGGATAACTGAAATGTGGGCCCATTTTATAAACCAAAAGTGAGAGGGCACCCTTGATCTTTCTTAGGTCCAATCAGAATAAGATATTCTTCTTTCTTAGTGACGGAACGGTACTTAAAAAATTGAGGAAATTTTTAATATCAGTCCCACCTTTTTCACGGATTCGACATTCCCGTGTGGACCTGAATTAGGTGCCATCTCCATCAGCCCATAGCTAGAGACGCACGGCCAGTCTCGCAGGGCTCTGTGGGCCCAACATGATGTTTATGTTTTATCTATAATGCCGTCTAAATCCATTTTTTCGAATTATTTTAGAGATAAACTTCCGTTTGTTGAGAAAAGTCTTAAATCTAAGGTTTTGA
>JAJHSJ010000001.1:113719356-113828396 GCA_021015155.1 Magnolia officinalis
TATATTTAGATTTATTTATTTATTTATTATTATTTTTTAATCAGACTTTAAATTAGTATGAATTGAAAGTTTAATTTAACATCGGGCTAAGATTTTAATTTAAATAATTTAAATAATCATCTAAATTAAATCATATAAATTCTTAAATGCTTAAAATTTAGACTTATAACGATTTAATTTGACAAGAGGGATTCTAAAACTTCTAAATTAGAATATAAATTAAAAAAAATATATTTTTATCTATTTATATATATATATATATATATATATATATATATATATATATATATTTAAATTTCAAAATAAATTTAGTTTATATTTATTCTAAACCAACTAATTTAGATTAATTACTCTAACTCAGATTTATGGTATAAATCTTAACACTTGATTTCAGAAATAAAAAATATTATCATCTAATCTACAAGTTAACTAGATTCAGTAATTACTAAATTCAGAAAAAACAGATATCATGTATAGATGAATTTGGAAATATTTATTAAAGTCGTTATAAATAAATTTCAAAAAATATATAAAATCAGAAAATTCATAAGAGGAGGAAAATCACCCACATAATAATCAACTGCAATAATATTCCTATTAAAAATTTGGGAATAAATTTCATAATAAATACTTGAAAATGATAAACTTCAGGATAAGATCACCTACTTTAAAAAGTCTGATGATCCGGCCCCGTTTAAATCTCTCTCTTGATCTACAGAGCTCTCTCTATCTTCCTCTCTCTAATTTGATTTGATTGATTCTTTCATTTTTTTTTAAAAAAAATAAAATAAAAGAGTGTGTAATGGAATGGAGGAGTGGGGGTTATGGGATGGTTTCATTTAGTGGGAGGTTCGACGGCCATTACTGTACAAAAAAGGAAGGAAAGTGGAGAATTTGGTTTAGTTGTGCAGAAGATTTAACTTTTTATTTTTAAAGATATGGTAGGTCCCACTAACGATAATTTAAATATACTCCGTCCATCATCTTGGCCAGGTCAAGAGAAGATATAAGGCCAAAAATGAGGCTGATCCAAAACTTAGGTGGGCCACACGCAAGCAGACAGTGGGGTTAGTTTCTACAAAAAATTGGGTTATTACACGCACCTCGTGTGCATTTGGCCATATATAAGGTGCATGCGGTAGAGAAGAGAATCTGTAACACCCCGTACTTTCCGTACTCGGGTGTTACCGTATAACCTAACTAAATGTAAGTGCCAACCTAACTCACTTGAATAGTCGTCCTCAATACGTCTTGACCGTTGACTTTGACTATGACAACCAGACCTCTAAGATCTAAGTTCAATCTATCCTGGATCCATAATGACCCTTCAAAGATCCGATTTTGGATTATGAAAACTCATGACACAATAATAAGACTTGAGATCGATTTGTTCACTTAACTATCGCTGCAAGATTTCACTGACCCTGTACTTAAATAAATAAGTAAATAAATAAAAATCCTTTAGAACCCCGATCACGAGGATATTTCAGCGTATGCCCATTTAGTATAAATAAATCATATGAAGTAAGTTAGAGATCAAAGACACGAGATCCATCGTTCGTCGTGTCCATCACGCCCATGTTACACTTTCACTGATCAAGAAGAAGATCCGATCCGCCTATTAGGCCCATAACATATAATTAAATGGAATCCACCGGTGGTCACATGATCTAGAAACTCCTGGGACCATTGATAGTTAGATCAGGGTCAATCCAACCATTTGATTTATATGGGCCAACGCGACCATATGATTTCAAAGACGTGTAATCAACTATTAAGGATTTTAGTTAAATCCTTTTGCGACCCACATGTCTACATGACCACTTAAAAATGAGGTCCTACAAGTTTAAATCCAAAAATAATGACAATAGTAACCATAACAACAATAATAATAAAGATAAACGTTGAAGGTCTTCTAATAATATTACCTAATGTTTCAAATTCATAAAATAGGGGTCCTAATCATCTAAATAAATTCCTAGGGCCCTTTTAACCGTTGACATTCAATTTCGAAATGATCCGACCACTAAATCGATGGGAACCCGTCAATATGACCCAAATCGAGTTGTGGGCCCCACCTACAACTTAGATCAGCCCGATCAATGGTCAAAACCCTATGTAAGTGCTTCCCAGGAGGATTAACGGTGTGGATTTGTCAACACAATTTTTTTGGGCCCCACATTTAATGAATGTACACGTGAGGTGAGTGCACTCACTGTGCATGGGACTGTAGAGTCTCGGTCAGCTAGCGCTGACCCGAGAAATCCCAAAAAGAAAGACTTCTCGCTCTTTCCCTTCTCAGTTCCCGCCTACGGATAGCTTGAAAAGAAGCCGTCCGTGCATAGTCCATGGCCCACCAATCAGGTCCATTTCAAAGGTCCAAGCCATTCATCGCGTGCGCCCCATGGCAATGACTAAAACCCAAGCATTTACAACGACCCACGCACACGTGTACACGTGCAACGGCAGGTGCAAACGACTGGCGGGCGATCGGGTTTGTGTTTCCTGTCGTTCCAAAATCGGACCGCTGTGATCGATGCGGGCCACCTTCAACCAATCCAAATCGTCCATTGGGTAGAGGACTCCCACCTGACTAAAACCATGTCTTCCGTACGTGCCTGTGCACATGCGCACGCGCGCAAACAGAGCTCAAACAGAGCCTGGCGGCACTTCCAAAAACGGAAAAGGATCCGTTTCCACTTTTGTTCGCCAGACAGGCGATCCGCGTGGAGGAAAACCTCTCAATCCCAGCCGTCTATTCCAGCACATCTCGACCCTCCATTGTTGCCACACAGACCGTGGTTTTCAGGGAAAACCAGGGGCGGGTTTCAGCTCCTACCCATGGTATTCGAAGGCAGTTTCTACCGGATCAAACCTGAGATGTTCATTGGCGATTCGACGATCCTAAAAGGAAGTTCAGGGCTTGATTTAAGCTCAGAATATGGGGCTGAGATGGGTCTCTCTCTCCCACGCCCTTGCCGCAGCTCGAAAACCCAGCACTAGCTCCCAACGTCGAACCCGCCGGGCCATTCTCCCCCAAACTCAGGGAAGCTTGTCCGCAAGGTTTTTAGGCCTTGAGAAATGATGTTAATAAATACCAGAGAAGGGGCATGAGCATGAACCATCTGTCACCAGCCAAGATGGGTTTCGTTAAGCTTTCTTCTTCTTCTCCCCTTCTTCTTGCTTACCATGCAACTCCATCAAACTCTTTCATTTCGAGCTGAAACCAACAGCAAGGTGAGATTATTTCCATTGGGTGATATTTGATGCACCCAAACGCATTATCTAAACCGTCCATTTAGATAGAACATGTTTCCGGCCTCCTTGTGGAAATACGTGGTTCGAGCTAAAGAGGCACCAACTGTGAACATGTCCTGACCTTAGAATCAGGGTTGTGCTCACTTGGTGGGCCAACACGATAGGAGAGATGTACAGAAGACCACCAACAGCCTATCTATATTCGATCTTTGGGATAAGGGATTTTTGTGTTGAGAAACTCCATATCTCGCATGTGTAGCCTCTTCAGTCTTCAAATGCTACTTTGGTAATAGATGCATGCAATCTTGGTGGTGTATAATATACAGGTGTATGTAGTGTACATGGGAGCAAGGCAACATGAAGATCCCAACCTTGTTACAGCTTCACACCATGACATGCTTGCTTCGGTGCTAGGAAGGTATGTTCTCTATGATATGCTTGCTTCGGTGCTAGGAAGGTGTGTTCCCTAAATGGATTAGGATCCTCCACCCAAGACTTTACACAGGGTACTCTGGTTTTTAAATCTAACAAGCACGACCCATGGTTAGATAATATGTAAAAATTGGCTTATTGGGTCCCACTCTATATGTTGGATGATCATGTTCCAGAAAATCACCTTGATGGGTTGAAGTTACATTTTCATCTATAGTCCTCAAATAGATGGTTAGAAAGAGAAATTGGAAAAAGAAAAAAATTAAAAAAGAGAAGGCTCCTGAATTGGTGGCATGGATCTCTTGATCTTAGGACATGAGTCATCCATTACGGGACCCAATAGACCAATGATCTGGATTACCATACCATATACTCCACTCGTGAGAATTGACAACCATAGTGCGGGAAGCCTCGGTTACGAAGGTAGTTAAGCTGAAATTTCTTTACCCCATTGAGAGGAATTAGAATAATGGCTCATAATGCTGGTTTGGAAATGTATCTGATTGATTTGTTGGGTCCCACATATGGTATTGTGTCTGTCAAAGGCACTCTCCATGGAGAACCTTTTACCTATATATCTTTGTTTGACCCATTGAGAATTTTTCAATGTGGGAGCATGGCCTATCCAAAGTGGACTTAAGAGAACAATAATCTGGACTGTCCATCCATGGGCCCCAGTTATCATAACTGAAAACCGGTGATCCTCTGAATGATTTAAGCTACATGCTTAACTGTTGGGATGAATATGGATAATGCAGCAAGGAGGCAGCTGTAGAGTCGATGCTGTACAGTTACAAGCATGGCTTTTCGGGATTTTCCGCCACACTCACGGAATCGCAGGCAAAGCAAATCTCAAGTAAGTAAATTGACCTTATCTTTCTTTTCTGCTGAAAATGTAACATTTGACTTTTATTTTTAGACCATAGAGTTGGTAAGAACTCGATCTTCTGAGTTATGACTACAACTGACCCACCATTCTGTGTATTTTCCATCCAACCCATTCGTCAAGTGCCTCACCATGATGAAGAGACATCCCAAAAACTAGCTTGATCTAAAACTCCAGTAGGCCGCATCGTGTAAGTTGTGAGGTTTTAGAGTGAATTTAAGTTGATGGTGTGGTGTGGTCGACCTGACTTTTGGTTTAAGCTAATTTTAGCTATGTATAGAGTGAACAAGAGGTTATAGAATTGATGAATAGAGTGGATGTCACAAAAAACATAGTGGGCCACACCTACATCTAGTATTGTATAGTATTCCAGACCTCAAAACTGGTAGTTTTTGTTTCCCTTGCGTGCTTCTCCCGCTACTTGACAAAATTGCATGTGAAAATAACCCACAGAAATCACTTAGGTCAAATATCAACGAATTATGTTCCCACCTAATAGTTAAATAAAAAATTCTAGGTTTCCATTTGTTTTGTTGGTTGACGACCACCAAGGAATGAAATGGCCCATAATACCATATGGAATAATGACTAAGTGAATTCATCTGATCCACTCATCCAGCCTTAAATCTAATTGCAACTCAATGGATCAGAGGTCAATTGACCTAACTTGCCCCAAGTCAGGGGTGATTCACTTGGGTGACTTGCTGTATCAAACTGGATCAGGTCAGACTAAGCTCGAGTTGACTTGAATGAGTTGCGGTGTATCAAACTGGGTCAGGTTTGACTCAGTCCAAGTTGATTTGGACAAGTTGCATGTTTCTTAAAACCATGATCAGTATGGGTTGAGCAAAACACAAATTCATAATATATATTAACATATAACTATTAGCATGAATGGATGGATTTATGCAGAAATTCCTGGTGTGATTCGTGTAACCCCGAGCCGAAGTTGTAAGCTACAGACAACACGAAGTTGGGATTTCCTCGGCCTTGATTATAGTTATCCTATAGAAATCCTTTCCAAGACTAACCAAGGAGATGGTGTGATTATCGGTGTGGTTGATTCAGGTTTATTGCATTTCTTTTTTCCCTTTATTATTTCTTTTCTTTTCTTTTTTCTATATCTAGTTGTATGAGGAATGTAACTTATATAGCTATAGATATCTGTACCCTATGGTTAATTAACATTTAGTGTACATGTCCAGCCCACATCATGAGTGGGCTAGCTTGTTCTTTTGGGATAAAAGGCATGAATGGAGGGATCCACTTAATGAACAACCAGTATCACATACACCTAGGTAATAGATCAGATCAGCTCATGGGTCAACTAGTGAAAAACACTTTTGAGGTGGCGGGCTTAGTTCAAAGTAAATAGGTAATGGGTCGGACTCAGGCTAGAAATGTGGATTGGATGGGTTGGGCTTGAGTTGGGTGAGATGATCCAATCCAAAACTGAAACAAAAATAAAGAAGGAAAGTACAAAAAAATTATTGATATATGTATCCATTGATTGCCCTTAATAGAGTGAAACGTCTTGTAAATTAAGGATTCATGTACCTCACCTGAATTATTTGAGATAAGGCTCTCAGATGATGATGATGATCCAATGATTGTCCCAAGTTGTGCATACCCGTCTTCTCATGTTCAACTCTTGAAAGTCATGTCAGGTCAGTCGAGATCAACCCAATTACAATTAAATGGGTCGAGTCGGGTTTAGGCTTGATAAATTTTAAGCGAGTTGGATCAAGCCACAGAGTAATGGGTTATTCTTCAACTTTATATATATATATATTTATATATATATATATATAAACTTTTGAATCATTTAATAAATGAAAGGCTTTAACTAGCTCAAACCTGACCCATTAATTACAGCATTTAGGTTTAGAACCTAGAGTTCTATGACTACAAATAAAATTCTTATAGTTTTAATTTTATTTTAGTATAAGCTTCTTTTACTCATTTTAGAATTATTTCTAATGCAATATATAATATATTTAGGAATGTCCTGAATTGAGAAGCTTTAATGATCTTGGATATGGTCCTATACTGTCACGATGGAAGGGAATATGTTAAGAAAAGGAAGAATTTAATGCATCCCACTATAATCGGCAGATAATTGGATCACGATGGTATGCACGTGGATTAGATCGCGAACTGTTGCAAAGAGATTATTTATTTCAATGTGATATAAACGGTCATGGCATGCATACTGCTTCTATCGTAGTAGGTTCCATTGTAAGTACTGTTAGTGTTGAAGGCCTTTGTGCAAGAGTGGCAAAAGGAGGCGCACCTTGTGCTCATTTGGCCATATACAAGGTAGCATGGGTAAGTGGAGTTATTTTTGATAGTGCAATGCTAGTAGCCGTTGACGATGCTATACACGATGGTGTTGATATTCTTTCATTGTTAATCGACTTTGATTATTTGGACATATCATTCGGTTATTTGCATGCAGTAGAGAAGGGAATCATCGTTGTTTTCTTAGCTGGCAATGAGGGACCAAGGCTACAAAGTATATCAATTGAATCTCCATGGGTCATCACAGTGGCAGCGAGTACGATAGACCGATCCTTCCCTGCTTCAATCACAGTGGCCTGTATGTATACAATGAAAGGGAAAGCTGTTCTGTCATAAAAGGTAACATAAGTAGTTTGTATGTATACAATGAAAGGGTAATTATTCATTTTTATCATTCAAATATAGAAGACTGCATTTAAGATAGACATTATAGAGGCAAATCGGCCATAATTTCTACCAATGCTCAGTTAGAGGGCCTATATTTGTTTTCCATATAACCAATGATAACATCTAGGTTCCTGTCCTTGCCCGAGTGGTAGACTCCGAGGAGTTTCAACACGAGGTCTTGGGTTCGAAACCCATAGGTGGTGAAATCCCACTATGGTGTGTGCGTCAATATCTGTCATCCAACCTATTCATAAGGTCATATAGATATTGATGGACGGTAAACTTTTTTCGGGATCCCTGTGCTGAATGTGGATTTTGATGCCACTGTTGAAATTGGTATTGATAATATGTCCCGTGCCATCATAGATAATGTAGGGTATTTTGATTCACTTCCACCATTTCAACACATCAAATTCGGATCGCACTATGATTGACTCCTTGAGGTACATTTCTAACTCTGATTCTTTAGTATCAACTCTCATTCGTGCTTGTGCCAAGTATGATATGTATTCATTTAGCATATCCGGATTACCAGGTACAGAAATATCCGCATCTCTACTTTCTTCAACACCCGCTGCAGGTAAAGTATTAACATACGATTTGTACAAATCTTCAAGGGCTTGACGAACCTTAGACGTCTCTGCTGCCGCTCTTTCAGTAGGATACAACTTCATGAAAATAAAGCTAACCAACCCTATATTACAACGAGGATCAAGAACAACTGCCAAGGACATCAACAGATGACATTCGTCCTAGTATTTATTGAACTTCGTCTTCATATCAATTGTCATCTGGCGTATGAAATCTGGACCCGAACTGACATTTTTCTGTAGAGCATCCTTAATCTTCCAAAGAGACGGAAGAAACAGATTCGCGGTTGAATATTGATTCCCAGAAAAAATCTTAGTGCAATCGTAGAAAACTTTGAGAAATGTGTGAACTTGTTGTGCTTTGGCCCAATCATCTGTGCTCGACAACCAATAATACATTCTGTCACGTGTCGCGTATTCAGGAAATGTAAGCTCTAATTCCATTGCCGCATCTAACATTTCATAGGTCGAGTTCCAACGTGTATAAACATCTAACTTCAACGTTTTTTTAGATGACACATTCAAACGTTGGATGATGTCATTCAATACACTTAGTCTCGATGGCGACCCCCTTATATATTTCATACTCTCTTATGTTCTCTATAGTGTTGTTAATTGCTTTCAGCCCTTCTTGTACAATCAAATTTACAATATGGGCACAACATTTGACCTGAAATACTTTTCTTTCAAAAAATAAATTTTCTGTAGCCCTGAACTGGTTACGTAAGCATGAAATGACACTGTCATTTGCTGAAGCATTGTCTAAAGTTATTGCTGAAATTTTCTTCTCAATGCCCCAGCCTTTTAGACAACTGTAGATGCAATCTGAAATAAGTAAACCAGTATGTGGAGGAGGAAGGTGTTTGAAGTTCAAAATTCTCTTGCATAGTTTCTAATCTTTATCAATATAGTGAGCGGTTAATGAAATGTATCATTTTCTTTGATTGGATGCCATCCATAAATTAGAAGTCAAAGCTATTCTGGTCACTGAATCTAAAACTTCTTTCAGTTTCATCTTCTCCTATGCGTATATCTTCATGCTTTTTTTTTGCACTGTGACGCGGGAGACATTCTTAGCCCGAGGGTTAAGGAATTGACAGAAAGCCCTAAACCCTTTACTTTCTATCATTCTGAAAAGTTTTTGTTCCAAAATTACTAATCTAGCAAACTACTCATTCAACTTCCATTGTCAAACTTATGAGTGACACTACGCCTTGGGAGTCGTCTCTTTCTGACTTCGTAAATGACAGCGTTTGTTAGCCGGGAGGAGGGAGTCTTGCTTTCTTAGGACACGTCTTTAAATATCTAATTAGATATGTCGTAGATCCTCCTGGAATCTTGTTGAATAACCATTTGCAGTGATTACACTTTATCTTCTATACACCGTTAACTGTCACATCTTCGAAATCATCCCACACTGCTGATCTCTTCTTCTTCCCTTTGCATGCGGTTGACGTGTCTGTCTCCCTCTAATATTAGAGGAGATATGGCCGATGCACCCATTCCAGGGGTATTTGGGCTTTCGTCTTGACTAGCCATCTATAAAATAAAGTTCTCGATATGTTATACGGCTATACTTAGGGTCCTAGACCGCTAGACGGGCATAATTACTTAACTGTCTAAATCAGTCGCCCATTCAAAGTTAGATTGTAATGTTTCATTTTTCAATTTATATGCTACGTCGAAATTTCGGTAGCATCTCCCCTTATCTCTCCAGAATATATTAATCTTGTATTTGATTCTCATGTCAGTCATCAACACAAAGTGTGGACATTTGACGACAGAAATAAATACATGAAATATATCCGAAGAGAAAAAGAAGAGGCGAAATTAGAACAGGTATATGCATTTAAATTGGAATAAATGAAAACATTACAATTTATCTAACCCTGAACTGTCCAAAAGGGGACAATTTGAGAATTTCTATGCATCCAATAACACACTGAATCTATGTCTGGCAACATAGAAATCCTCAAATGGGCAACTGATTATCCTATACTACAAGTCTACAACGAGAACAATACAAATAATTCATATCTATGCAAACAAAGAAGCATGCTGAAATTGACATTTATCATCTAGCTAACTAATAACAAAATGTCAAATGAAAAACTAAAGGCATCTTAAAGTGGTAGCATTCAACACTAACAAAGTAACAAGGAAACTGTCATTTATAAAGTAAATTAAGAAACATAGAAAACTCTCATTTTATTTAATAGTAATCACGCATTAGAAATATGAATATTTAATACATAATTAGTTTAATAACCCATGATGGGAAACACTTTGTGAAAAACTCAGCCCTATCCACTTATTAAGTGGATCACATTTATATTTTGTTATTTATTAATAGCTACTAACTGTTTTCTATGGTGTGGTCACTTGACACAGGCTCGGTCATCCTAGCCACAATTCATTCCAGAAATACAACGCGAGGAAAGTGATCTTAACTCGCTTTTGAAGAATTCTGAAATTTGGAATGAAGAGTTGAATGATGCTAATGAGCATATGGTTCACTTTCCCGATGAGTTGATCTCGATGACGGTTCAAAGGAGTGGTCAATAGATGTGGGTATCTTTCAAATACAGTGATGATGACACACCTTCCTTACATGACACAGGCTCTCAATGATGAGGTAGAGGTTAGTTTATTCGAACCTCAACCGAATTTAGGTATAGAATGTGAGGAAAGCGATCTCATCCCAAGTGTGCACATCAAAGAATTAGACAATGATGTGTATTGGGATGATGATCATGAATGTGCAGCCCAAATTCTCCTAGAATTAATTTCAAGTTTGGTCCAAGTCAATGATCAAGACATACACGAAGTGATCGGTCATAATGAGCCACTCCCCTCACCTGACATGTCTGATTTAAAGGTGGAGGACGAGCCCCTTACAATCGACCCTTCTAACTCTTGTGAAATATGTTTGGACCACTCCTCTGAATCGAATGATGATGTGATTCGGGAGAAGGATGAGTTGCTCGCTACGACCCTAGAATTTGAAACCACTCAGTTGAGGCCACCATCTGACCTATACACATTTGACAATTCAACACCTTGATTGAGTAGTTTCAATGAACCAAGTGATCACATCAATGCTTCCCCTATTGATTTTCAATCTGTCTGTGTAGGACTGGAGCAAGAGAGCGTACATCCGTCCACTGTCAAGGATGATGGATTCCTTGGGCAGATAATCACGAGCTCCAATGTGGAAAATAAGTCACACTCAGCTGAACTTCCCAACTCTTGGGATTGCTTGACACACTTTGCAGATTCAAATGATCCCATGTTAAAAGTTAAAGTGGATGCCTTGCAAGACGACATCTCGGTAGTCATCACTGACCGAGAGAACCCTTATTCTGAAGCCCCTCCTTCCCCTGATCCTAAACGTCTACCATTAAAGGAGGAGCTGAAAATTGAACCGAAGTTTGACACTTCGGAATGTGTTGAGGCCACATCACTTCTTGCGATGTTTTCTAAACTTGATCTACTTGTAGTCTCTGATTCACCATGGGATACTAACGTTGAAACTTCTTCCGTCACAGGTGAATCGTATATACTCTAGATACCTCAAGCAATTCAATGGAAAATTTCTTATGAGGTACATAAGTCTCTCTGGAAAGTCGTGCTCCAGGGCGCCCAAGCTTATTGCAAAAAGGGCTTTTGGATGATCTTGTTGAGGAATTTACTGAGAAACTTTTCAAGATACTGGCCAGAAGAGGAACCTTGCAGCATGATTGAGTAGTTTTTCCTTGCTTTCATAGGACTAGGATAGTTTGCTTTATGCTGTTCTAGGTTAGATGGTTTTATGCTATTAGGTTAGTTTGCTTCCTGCATTGTTTTAGGATAGTTTGCTTTCATATCTTCACTCTCGTGCTGACCGGCTTTCATACTGTTATCTCTTGGAAAGTCTCTCTCTTGATTTGTTTTTTAGGTACTATCTTCCCATCACTTTTCCTTTACTTTCGTTGTCCCATGTACATTGCATGCTTGTATCTTTTACATTGAGGACAATGTAGATTTTAGGTTGGGGGTGGGAGATTAGGTTTCCTAATTAGTGTTTTCTTAATCTTGAGCAAAAATTGTGAAAATTTTTAATTTTTCTGGCATTTCTTGTGAATTCGAAGTGATTTTGACAGCCATCTAGGGCACTTAGAATTTCAAGATACGTGATGTTGGTAATCTATGACTCTTGGATTCAGTATCTGTTAAATTTCACAGTTAAGTTTGAATTGTTAATCCAGAATTAGAAGCTGTAAACATTGATTGAGTCATGATTTCACATGTCACATCTCGCTTTTACATTAACGTTTCAGTTTGATATTGAAGGGTTAACTTGGTAATCACTAAGCATGTAAGGAACCAGCCTGGAAAATGTGCCCATCATGATCAATTGAAGAAAAAGAAAACACCCAGCTTTTAAAAAAAAAAACCAGATACCTTTGGAAAGGGTTGGGCGAATAATCTTCACCATGGGTTTGCTCCCTATAGGTGTAAATTTAATTCCCCATGGATGATATGTGAAAAGGGTTGGGTGTACGATCTTCACCATAGGTTTGCTCCCTACAGGTGCAAATTCAATCCCCCCCCCCTGATGGAAAAATCAAAAGCTGGAAGAATGAAGAGATGATCTGTGAAGCCAGTTTTGGTTTAAGTTTTGATTATCATAAATTCTCTTGTTGGTTACCAATGATATCTTGAAATAGAGAAGTGAATTTTAATGATGATAAGCCGAGATTACGCTATACACCCATGGAACTCAATGTTTAGAATTGTTCTAATTGATAGATTAATACTTTGAACTTGAATATGGAGTTTACCGTGCGCTTGAGTTTAGGAGAAATTAATGCCCAACCTTCATGAATCTTAGACTTGTAGTATTTGGATTGTTTTTCAAAAATCACTTGAGTTTATAGAAATTTTCCTATAAGTCTCAACTTACTTTTCGCATACTTTGCTCGGGACTAGCAAAATGCTGGTTGAGGGTTGTGTTGAGGGTCAAATATTGCATATTAGACCCCAGTTATTACCTGATTTTATGAACGTGATACCGTTTAATGTCCTACTTTAATCGTGTTTGTGCTGCAAGGTGACTTTAGTAGTCTGGACTGGAAAATGGTACTAAAAGCATGAAATTAATGCTCTGTTGATGCCAAGGCAAGGGATGGACTCCAGGGGACCAAGATCGACAGATTTACATGGCAGAGATCCGAGAAAATCACGCCACTCGCGTTAAATGGGCCCGAAATTCATCCAGAATGCAAGATCACTGGGTGTTCACCGTCCGTTTGACTCGAAACTTCATATATAGCCTGAGGACCACAAATTAACCGTACACGTAAAATTTCAGCCATTGGATCCTTGCAGAAGTGGCCCAACGAATAGATCAGTCCATAAATCACTGATCTGGGGCCCACTTGGTCTCTGGATATGCCTCAATTTTGGACTCAACGCCTTAAATGATATGGAAAAATGAATGGATGGTATAGATTTTTCAGAACCATCGCTATGGGCCCCACGCAAAGAGATGCACGTGCACATCAGAAGTGCTCCCGCGCTACACCAAAACGAGAGGGTCCAGTCAAAGCACGCTGACCGAACCCATCTCGAATTCATCTCTCCTTTCGCTAGCGAGCAGACGTGCATCCGCTTGAGGGACGTTGTGGGCCACCAACAGGGACCAAATGGTCGATCAGGACCGTCCATTCAATCCAAAGAGGGGCCACGACCCCATCCATGTTGATATTTTGGCCCCATGAATGTACAGATAGGCAGATCACCTCTTAAACGCAAGACGGATGGCAGATAAGAAAACCACGTGGACCACACTGAATCTAATCCAAAACTAGCCATTTCTAATTTGTTTTTCGAGTAGTGTGATGGACGCTGTGGATTTCTCAAAAGACACTGATTATGGGCACCACCAACTTCACAGCGTAAGTCCCATTCGCAGCCTCTGTTTCTTGCATGCGAAATTGACCAGTTTTGGAGTTGTTGCACGATCATGACCATGATCGAACGACAGATCTGATCCGTTCATCATGTAGGCCACCCTAAAATGCTCCAAGGGACGCTTTTTCTTTGAGAAGAAAGCAAGGAAAATGGGTGTTTTTCGGACCGTCCTCTTGACTATGTAACAGAATTTACGCAGGGAAGCTCTCTGTTGTGTAAAAGGGATTCTCCACCGCTTCTTGTGCGGAAGGGTGCAACCGACTTTCTCCATCGTTCATACCATCCGACCGACCTTCCATCTTGGTATAAAGGAAAGAGAAGAAAGGGAGAGAGAGGGAGTAGTGTTTGTTTCTTTTCTTTTTTTCCTTATTATTTTGTTTTTATCTAAGGGATCCAGCCCATTCATGATGGGTTGAACCTCTTAGCTAGGGTTAAGAGGTGAAGCTTGTGGTGTGATGGGTAGTTTCTTATTATTTTGATTCATGTTGATGAACCTTTTCTGATTATAGTTTGATATATGGAATGCCTTTAGATTTTAATGGTTTGTTGTGATTGAAATTACAATAGATCTATGATATCTTCTGGTATTTTCATGCATGTATGGAGGTTATGATCGTAGGGACCTCGTTGTTCACCATCGTCTCATGGGCATGGATGGATGATGAAATCATTCCCTACGTTCATAACTCTCGTCGATTGGTTGTGGATTGGCTAAGTTCTGTTGTTTGCTTGGTCTCATGGGCATGGTTTTGTGATGGAATCCATTCTAATTTGCAATCGTCTTATCTTTTGAAACTATATCAAGGGAAGTTCAGATTGTGCTTTAGTGACATATCTTCCAACTGGATGAAGATGGGACTCGAAGTCCAGTTGAGTTCATGAATCAAGTGTAGATCTCCCTAATCTCTACAAGTGGATCCTTGGCACCCTAGTTTCCCATCTTTAATTGCATTAGTTTTACTCACTTTAATCATAATTATTTCCTCAATTATTCCAGATTTAGATTTCATCTTATTCTAGTTCTAGTTCTAGTTACTTTCAGATTACGTACAGGTTTCAGTCCCTGTGGATTCGACCTCGGTCTCACCGAGTTTATTACTACATCACAACCCTACACTTGGGGTGTGAACAAGTTTTTGTACGCATTAGAAATAACCCTACATGATCATTCATTTTAATCTTTTAGTGTGTACTGAATCTTTATTTTTTTATTCCGATATTTGCTTTTCTTTTTAATTCTAATGTAGTTTGTGTTTTATTCGTTGCTAAATAAACTTTAAGAGAATGTATATTAAAAGACATAATTAGCTATGAAGCATGCATAAAGATGGATCAGCCTCATGGGCTCCATGAACATTATTAATAACATGACTATGTATATGATAAAAGTTCTACCATACATTAGAGAAGTGTGGAGCTCGCCATGATGTGTGGGTGCCATCTAACCTATTTATTAGAAGCGCCCCAAAATTTTAGGCTTGGACCCCAAAATCTAGTTTAATTTATAAATTAGGAGAGCTCCAAACAATTCAAGCATATGATTTGAACACATCGTCGTTTCCCTATTCTGGAGTATAAACAATTTATGTGCTGATGTACACGTTAGTTGCATGTTAATAGATACATGTATTTCTGTTAGGATTTTTATAGGTCTCTGCAGGTCTCTCTCCTCTTCTACATAAAGCATATAACTTTCATATAGTTTCTTTGGATTAACACCTTATATTTAGGATATTCCTCTTTTAGTGTGTAAAACATATTTTGTCAACGAAATGAATTAAAAAACTGTTGGCCCACAACGTATAATAGATATATGCTTGTAGCCTACTTAATATTGGACATGACTTGTTATGACTTCTCAAGTTTTTTTATTTATTTATCAGTGAAGAGAAAAGATATAGTATTTCTTATTGGAGGGTGAACAACCATTGGATTTGAGAGTCTTATTGTTTGAGTAATCACTATTACCTTTAAAGACTCTAATCTAATGACTATTAGTCACTCTCATATGTCATTTTTCTCTTGGTAAATAAAATAAGAAGTGGAGTCTTTATTACTGTCATCGAGACGCTATTTCCCTGCGTGATTGAAGTAGGGAAGGATCAGTCTATTGTACTCGCTGCCACTATGATGACCCATGGAGATTCAATTGATATACTTTGTGGCCGTGGTCCCTCATTGCCAGCTGAGGAAACAACGGTGATTCCCTTCTCTACTGCATGCAAGTAACCGAATGATATGTCCAAGTAATTAAAGCCAATTGACAATGAAAGAATATCAACACCATCGTATATAGCGTCGTCAACGGCTGCTAGCATTGCACTATCAGAAATAGCTCCGCTTGCCCATGCTACCTTGTATATGGTCAAATGCGCACGAGGTGCGCCTCCTCTTGCCACTCTTGCACCAAGGCCTTCAACACTAACGGTACTTACAATGGAACCTGCTGCGGTAGAAGCAGTATGCGTGCCATGACCGTTTATATCACGTGGAGATAAATAATCTCTTTGCAATAGTTCGCGATCTAATCCGCATGCATACCATCATGCTCCAATTATCTTCCGATTACCGTGGGATGCATTAAATTCTTCCCCTTATTGACATATTCCCTTCCATCGTGACAGTATAGGACTATATCCAAGATCATTAAAGCTTCTCGATTCAGGCCATATTCCTGAATATATTATGTATTGCATTAGTAATAATTCTAAAATGAGTAAAAGAAGCTTATGATAAAATGAAATTAAAATTTAATGAGTTTTATTTGTAGTTATGGAACTCTAGGTTCTAAACCTGAGTGCTGTAATTAATGGGTCATGTTTGAGCTAGTTAAGATCATTTATTAAATGATTCAAGAGTTATATATATATATATATATATGTATGTATGTATGTATGTATGTATAAAGTTGAAGAATGACCCATTATTCTGTGGCTTGACCCAACTCGCTTAAAATTTATCAAGCCTAAACCCAACTCGACCCATTTAATTGTAATTGGGTTGATCTCGACTGACCTAACATGACTTTCAAGAGTTGAACATGAGAAGACGGGTATGCACAACTTGGGACAATCATTAGGCCTGGATCCCAAAATCTAGTTTAATTTATACATTAGGAGAGCTCTAAATAATTTAAGCATATGATTCGAACACGTCATCATTTCCCTATGTTGGAGTATAACCTATGTATGTAGTATGTATTGATGTACACATTAGTTGCATGTTAATAGATTCGCGTATTTTTGTTAGGATTTTTATGTCTCTGCAGGTCTCTCTCCTCTTCTACATATTCTTGTTATTTGCAATGAAGCGTGCACACGTGTGTGTGTGTAGCATGAAGAGTAGAAGACCCCTCCAAAACCATCAGGCCTGGGGGCGCTATCAACCGAGATAGCAAAGGCAGCCACCTTGACCTTGGCCATAGTCGGAGGTCTCAAGAGGAACTCGTTCATATGATCATCCACCAATCTCGGAATGTTGTTTGAGGATATGGCTCGAGAGGTGGTTTCCCTCCGACGAGAATAGCTCCTAGAAATACTTAACTGCCTCTTCGCCTATGTCTTCTGTGCTGGTAATGGCTTCCCCTGTAGATTTCTTAAGCTGGTTGATGGAAGTACGCCTGTGCTTGTCTAGGACAGAATTGTGAAAGAATTTTGTGTTTCTGTCCCCTTCCTCGAGCCATGAGATCCTGGATTTTTGTTTCCAAAAAATTTCTCTTTGCAAATAGGCCTTCTTTAGTTTCGCGTGGGCTAGATTGAGCTGGATGAGGTTATCCTGACTTTGTGAGTTAAGGAGATCACTACAAGAAATATCTGTATTAGGGGCGTTTTTATCACAGGCGGCCACAACAAACCGCCACTATATATGGAAATTAGGGGCGTTTTTGTGTGGTAGCCCGTGTAAAATGAATCCACCGCTGCCCGTTTTAAATGAAAAAGAAAAAACTAAAATCGATTTTTACCCACAAATTGCGCGCCCTCCCCAAATCGCGCCTCTTCTCTTCCGCGCGACTCTTCTCTCCCCAAAACCCTTCCCTCCTCTTCTCTCCCGCTTCTTCTCTCCCAAAACCTTTCTCCCTTCTTCTCTCCTCCCTTCAATAACTGACCGAAACTCTCTCTCTCTCTCTCTCTCTCTCTCCTGTGAAGCACTGCGGGATCCGATTGTTGCCCGCTGCAACCTAGATCCAGCGATACAACAACCATCGACATAGATCCGGCAATACAAAGTCGCACCATCAATCATGTTCTCCAACAAAGGTACACAACACCCATCGGTACTAAACCCAACAAGGGTTTGATGGCAGATTTGGTGTTGTTAATGTTCATTTGTTCATGTTTTGTTGATTTCGAGGGTTTTGATGACTGATTTGTAGGGTTTGATGTTCATTTGTTCATGTTTTCTTGATTTTCAGGGTTTTAATGGCCGATTTGCAGGTTTTGGTGTTTTCTTCTCCAACTTTTTTGGATTTCTTGATTTTTTTTGGACCGATTTGTAGGTTTTGATGTTATTCTTCTTCTTCTTCTTTTTTTATTTTTTTATTTTTTATTTTTTATTTTTATTTTTTTTATGGGGTTAATGGTCGTGATACCCTGTGGTGGTGGGGCCACTTTTGTATTCGCGAACTGCTATGTAGTTTTCTTGCATTTGGCTGTGTTGGGCGCACATGAATGTATGAATGCTTTCGGCTTTTTAAAAAATCTCTTGCATTTGGCTGTGTTGGGCGCACATGAATGTATGAATGCTTTCGGCTTTTTAAAAAATCTCTTGTTGGGGAGAGACTTCAGTAAGTTCTGTTCATCTGGAAATGGCTCTTTTTAGTTTATTTGGGAATATGATACTTTTCATTTCACAGGAATTCTGTTTTGCGGCATTGTCTTTTTCTTATGATGCATTTCACACTTCACAGGTACTTTCAATCTCCTTTTTTATTCCTGCATTATTCATTGGCTCTGATTCTGTTTCTCAGGTTCTCTTGAGCCTCCTGGATCACTTATTTCAAGCAGCATTGTTGAGATAACTCAGGGATGGCCTGCTGCACAAATGGCATTGAATATGTTAAGCGCCGATATGCATTGCTTTTACGACCTGCTGGCCTTTTCAATGGTTGGCAATTGTTTTACATAGCGACTAGCCCTGTGCTGATATAGCTGTAGCTTAAAAATCTTATCTTATGCAGTGTGTCTAGAGATGGGCATTGGATTTTTTCAAGAACTCACAACAACAAAATTTGCATTGTTGGGAGACTTAAAAAAGATGTTTTATTTATAGCTCATCAGATAATCTTGATATGTGATTAAGCAGAGATGTTTTGATTATGAGGAATCTCTCTATTCAGCTGTTAGTGATACCCTGGAGAAGTATACTTTATTTGCTTCTTGTTTTACTTGCTGGTTTGTCATAATGAATAAAGTAGATACCATTTAATTAGTTGGGCTTCTTTTGTTTTCTGTTTGGATGAGCTTGTAAACTCCAAAGGAAATAGTTTTATGTTTATGCAAGTAAGAAATAGACAACTATTGGGACACCAGGACAAGGAAATAATGTTGCATATGATGTGTTTGATTGATTGCCTGTATGAATTTAGTAGGTTGTTGGCACAATATTTCTATATTTGTCACAAGATTATGAGATGCAGGTTGTTGGCACAATATTTCTATATTTGTCACAAGATTATGAGATCGTTAAGGATAGAAGCTTCTTCAATGATCTGATTTGCATGATTTTTGGTTCTTATATTTACAGTAATGATGCCAACTGTGGTAGCATTGATGATGCCTTGAGGCTGTTTGGTAAAATGTCTGAGAGAAGGTATTTATGGCTTTTCCACAGCTTCTGAAGTACTCAAGCTCACGGGCTAATGTTTGTTTGTTTTGACTTTAAATATTGGGCAGGTAAATGACAGTAAGTTCAGGCAGGAATATAAAAAAGTGCCATTTCTTCCCCATTTGTCGTAAGCTCCAATAAGAACATGCAGGGTCAGATTTACTTTTCAGGTTACTGTACAAACCTAATTAGTATATCAAATATAAATGGTTCAAGAGCTTCTTTGCATGACTAACAAACCTAAAGTCTGCTTATGTTGGAATTCTAAGCTTCCCTGGCAAAATGAGAATGCCTATGCTTTCTTCCTATAAATAATCTGGTTAATAACTGAACTTTACTTTTTGAACTAGAAAAATGGATTAAGGAAGCTCAGGCTATTCAGCTACGAATTTTTTACTCCTTGCTCAATCTTAGATATGATAGTTGACTAATTAGTGTTCTAACATTTGCAAGGTGAGTTGTTGTTCATGGATATTAACTATGTTAATGTGTGGTTTATTAGTATTCATGTGTAATTCTTATGGGCCATGCCTGATATCTGATGTTTCGGGGCCATCTATCTTACCCAAGGCCATGGTTTATTGTTGAGTTTAGGAGTTGGGAACTCAGTAAACGGTGCAGGAAGGCAATTATTTATGATTCCATAGAAATGGACAAATAAAAAAGTTTTCCTTAGTCTTCCTTCCCCTGTTGTTGCAGGAATTGGTCAAATGAGATCTAGGCATTGCTTATGGTTTTATTTTGAAATATAAAATATCTTAGAAAATGATTTTTTTGGACGTTTTTAGGTTCCCTCTCTTAAATTATAGAATAAATGGCTTGAATTATTCAGGATGTTTTCTGAATTAGGAATAGTCCACAATTTAAAAATTGATGAATCTGGCATCATTGTTTGTTGTGGAGCCAATTTCCAAATGCTTTCTACAGGCGAAGTACAGGTTGTTCAGGTGTGGAGCTTAATAAATACATAAGGTTTAATTATGTGATTACTTTGATGACATAAGTTAACTTTGATGCTATTGACAAGAGTAAGTACATATGCTTTATTACATATTCCTAAAGGGGCTTAGGAGAGTCACCTTTGGTTTGAAATTTCAGGCACTGTTGTTGTTCATAAACTATTCTTTCTTTTTCTTGCAGAATCTATGAGCCGTGCATGTGTGTTCACGCGTCTCCCTTCTTGGGAATGGAGCAGTTGCCACAGTTTCCACATTTACAGCAATGGCTTGGCCTTGCAATTACTGGTACTGTAGAACTTGGTCATATTGTAGACCCCAATGTCATCAGAACAACAACATCCATTGTTCCTCTTGCATGGAGTGGTGTTCCTCTTCATGTTAATCATTGACATTTTGGCCTACTTCTCCAAAAAAAAAAAAAACAAACTATTCCTGCATTTTACCAGTGACTTTTATGCATTAAAAACAAGGTCCCACAGAAGTCTAGAGACAACATATATCCTAGCTATATTTTCCTCTGTTTCAGTCATCCAAATTAGAAAGGGCAAGCATACCAACTTTCATGAGCATTCTCCAATGAAACATTACCACATGTCATTTCTTGCATGAGACATTTGATCTTCTGTAACTTTTGGGTGTATCTAGATTCCCTGTCAAGTTTCTTCTTGGCTCACATGAAAATTGTTAGTAGGTTGATTTCATACAACGATTGAAGGTCATCTTTAACTTCTTGAGTGTGTGTACATGTGGATGCACATGGACACTGTTTGCAACAACTAACTGCTGTTACTTTTGGTCAGATTGATGTTGGAAAGCCTGTTGAAGAGGTCTTTGAGGCTGTCAAAAGTGTTTTCTCTTCAGCTGTAAAGAACGTAAGACACCTGTTGACAAAAACCATCCAATGTGGTGAAAATTTACTTGATTGTTAACAACTATAAAACTCATTTTATAAGTAACTTTTATAAAGGTTGCTTTTTGTAGGCAAAAGCAAATTTGAAACCTATGTTTGGTAGTGAAAAGGAGAGTTGCAAATTGCTAGTGTTGAGAAAAGCTGATGGAGGTATAGGCTAGAGAAAGAATGGGAAAATACTAATGTATGAACTCTTTTTGAGACCCAATATGTAAATAACAAATATATACTGTATAATACTAGGGGTATATCATACTCAATGCACTGGAGAGAGGGAGTGGCATGCATGACGTGCGAGAAAAGTGCCTCCTTATGCAACGCTCTGATGTCCCCCACCAATGTTGCGTGTGGGCTGGCAAACCTCTAGTCATATGATTAAGGGAAATTTTTTTAAACCAAAAAACAAATTACAGAAATCCATGGAACTTTTGTCAAGTTAAGGTGTATGGAGAGAAATCATTGCAGATGCTGACATTGCCACTACAAGAAAATGCATCTTTGCTGACGGAATGTCCGCCTTTCAGATGGCTGGGATTGTTCAGTGGAAGTCCATCAATCCCACAGTAGGGACCTACAGATGAACAATCTGGATCAAGAAAGGCAGCTCCACATGAACACAATGTGAGTCTGAATGGGAAAGATGTCAATTTCATCTGATTAGCTGAACATTGAATACCACCTTCTCACTTCACTTCCAAAATGTGTGCAGTTCCCTTCCTGCAAACCGATTGACGGGCAAGTTACCTATAGAACTGGCTAGGCTGACCAATCTGGTGGATTTGTAAGTATAATTTCTGTTCTCGTCTTGCGAGTTTTTAGCTGTAGTCAATAACCCAAACTATTAGTGTTGAAGTGGCAAAACTCACTTCCGCTGATGCAATGCAGTCGGATAAGTGACAACAATTTCTCTGGAAAATTACCTGATTTCATCCAAACCTGGAAACAGTTGAAAACATTGTAAGCGTTTCATTCATAAACATAGGGGCATAAATCATAATATTTATTATCATCGAACTCTTTATTAATGTCTCACAGGCGCATTCAAGGCACCTCATTGGAAGGTCCTATTCCTTCCGGGATTTCTTCCTTGAAAAACTTATCTGACCTGTTAGTGCTTCCTACTTCACTCTTTGCCTGTCTTTTTCTTTCTAAAATTTATCTTTGGGTTTCAATCAATGTTCATCGTATTGTCATGCTTAGGAGGATCAGCGACTTATCTGGAATGGGGTCGGTTAAGCTCAACTACAACTGGTTGTAGGTTTAGCTCGCTTATGCAACTGCCACTTCCAAGCTCCCACACCCAATTCCTGTTCCACTTCTTCCAAGCAGACACATGGGGGAATTTCTTTTTTCTTTCTTTCTTTTTATTTTTATTTTTATTTTTATTTTTATTTTTATTTTTATTTTTAATCTTTCTTTTCTTTTATTTTCTTTTTTGAAATGAAACTACGATGGTATATCAAACGTACAGTTTTTGACTTCAGTGATGTATTTAAAGTGAACAGAGGAAGAATACATGAAGAGAGTTTTGAATTTACTGCTAATGAAATTGTTGTTCATATTTGGGCGTTACTCAAGTGGGACAGTTTGAACACAATGTTTCCTACTCAAACATATGCAGACTAATCTTTCTTTGGCACTCGATTTTTTTTTCTTGTATTTTTGTACCAAGAAGGTCTGTTATGGTCATGCAATTTTGGAATGCAGTGATCTTTCATACAATGATTTCACACCAGAAATGTCGATAACATCTCAGTGTCAACTAGGGAATGTGTAAGTGCACACACTTCATGGCTTTTTCGAGCTTGGGTTTTCAGGAGGTTTGGTACCTTACTGATAATTGAATTTACTTTTTTATCATGCCAGCAATCTGTTTGCAAGCCACTCTTTGATGGCGAACAGCACGTAAGCTTCAATATCATTAAATCCATCTGTTGTTGTTAGCTTAAAAAACAATATCATTATAAATTATCTGTTTAAGATCCTTCTGAACTTCTAACCATGTTTTGATGAAAATAGATATACAGATTGCTTGGAGGACAACTCACGCATTGATGAGCTCAAGCCTTGGAGTGAACCTTTTGTTTAGGTTTTGATAAGGGTTCGACCTATCAGTAGTACAGAAAGGGCTTTGCAAGGGTCTGGTAGATGCCTGAGGCAGGAGAGTGCACAGACTTTAACGTGGCTAGGGCATCCGGAGACCAGATTTACCTTTGATCATGTAGCATGTGAGACTATATCACAGGTGTGGCTTGATAAAAATATCAGATTGTAGGATTTTGTACATTGTCTTCTAACAATATATACTTTGAATGGACTGGTATCTGATGGGTGGTTTGAATTTTGTAAAGGAAAAGCTTTTTGAGGTTGCATGCTTGCCAGTTGTGGAGAATTGCATGTCTGGGTATAATAGTTGCATGTTTGCATATGGCCAGGTAGGTCCTACTAAAGCTTTTGGTGGTTGTAAAGGTATTGTAGGAGAGCTGATGAGTTTTTGGATGTCTTCATGCAGACTGGGAGTGGGAAGACATATACTATGATGGGTGACATATTTGAGATGGACAATGAACTTAGTGAAGATTGTGGGATGACACCTCTCATTTTTGAATATCTATTTATGCGAATTAGAGAGGTAAGATACGCATCAACTTAGTGGTTGCCTCTACAAGAGCATTCTAAGCTTCTCTCTCTCACACACACTCAGTCACTCACTCACTCACATACATACACAACTTCATTTGGGTACAGGAAGAGGAGAACTGGAGAGATGAAAGATTGAAGTATGGTTGTAAGTGTTCCTTTCTTGAGATATATAATGAGTAGATAACAGATCTCCTTGAGCCAGCATCACCCAATCTGCAAGTAATTTGATATCTTCGAATTGTTTCAATTATGTTCCATGTTTTCATTTCCACATATTGGATTGAAGCCTTTTCCTGATGCTGTAGCTGAGAGAAGACATGAAGAAAGGTGTACATGTTGAATACCGTAAGGAATATGAGGTGACAACTGTCAGGGACGTTCTCAAACTTCTCTTACAGGTGGTTATTAGTGGAATGTTTTGTACTTTATAGCATATTACAAAAGCCTCAATCTGCTAACGTGATATTATTTGTGCATTAATGTCTTTCCAGGGTGCCGCAACCAGGATTGCAGCAACCCACATGAACAGCGAGAGCAGTCGTTCCCACGGTGTCTTTACTTGTGTCATTGAGAGCCGATGGGAGAAAGATTTCATGGCACACATTCGCTTCGGAAGGTTGATTTTTATCTTAGTTTTTGAGTTTTGTGTTTTCCCTCTGTAATCTCAGGAACTTGCTGTGACACGTCTATTCTCTGAGGTGACTAATCCCTATGCGTTGTCACTACAATCACCTCAACAAGCCCATAATCTCTCGTTTATTGCCATTGATATATATTCAAAGCTTTTCTTTCATCATTATGTGTTTTTACACCTTATAGATTTGATGAACTTTAACCATTTTTGCTTTTAGCCCTGTTTGAGGGATACCATTCCGATGATAAAAATGCAATTGCCAAAGTAATTTTCAGTCTGTCCAGATACATAAGGATCCATCAGAGGGATGTTTCAGATCATCAAAATATACAATCATGTGTGCTTGGCTTACACAGATGCATTGAGGTTGGAAAGCCTCGAGCTTGTGCAACCCAGCTCTCTTACAATCCAACATAGGCCTGGATAGAAGATGTGCAATATCCAAGCTTTCCATCAGGTGGTTCCCCACTTCTTTATGCCAGTCCAAAAATCAGGCAAGTCCACTCCATGTAAGGATCACCAAAAGCAAGGGGCCCCACACCCTTGGATTATTATTATTTTTTATTTTTCTTACCAATCTTCATTGTTTCAATATAACGAAGGGTTTCCATAATGTTTGACTTGTATTATATATTTATCTTTGGTTGTAAGATGCTTATTCAAAGTGGAAGTAACTATATAGAGTGTAGGCTTAGGGGTCCACAATGCGTACATGGATGCATGATCGAAGCTGCTCATCAAGTACAAGCCACTATATGGCTTTCCTTGTGCTGAATTCATGTCCATCCACTCATTTGAAGGGCCAAACATTTATGTTAAATGCCGCTTTGATCTATATGGCTTTCCCTGTGCTGAATTCATGTCCATCCACTCATTTGAAGGGCCAAACATTTATGTTAAATGCCGATTGTCCATTTCTTCTGCATATGTTTAGCTCACCAGATCTGAGATTGACCTGATTCTTGGATCCAAGGCATAAGTTTTGTGTGAGGTTAACTTTAAAAAAATAAAAATAAAATAAAATTGGGTGAGGTTCGTAAAGATCACACATTTGTGGAGCCTTGCCAACCACATGCACCAAAATAGCATACAGGTGTGAGGTAAGAGCCTTTCATCAAATTGACTATTGTGTATAAAACAAATGGATGTCTAGAATAAACCTGCATCTGTTTTTTTTTTTTTTTTTCCTTGTTAGCTTGTTAGCACACTCCACTGTCAAATCACACAGCGCTAAAAAAGTTATTTATTGGTTCCTTTTATTTTATATCAAATTTGTTTTTGGTTATTTTATTTTATTTTGTTGACTTTTGTCTCTGCATTGGTAACTAAAGGTGGAGCATTTGGGGTGAAATGTGGTAGCCCAGAGGGGGGCTTTGCTGCTTCATATGGGGATGGATATGGACTTCATTTGGTATGGTTGTTATTGCAGGAAATATTTATGACTGAAAATTTAATTTTAGATAGTGTAACTTAGATTATGAATGTACATACTATTTTATTAGCTCACTTCTACGTATGGCAGGGTGCTGTTGACAAAGGTCCTCTATATGGCATGAGTTCTGGTTCTTGGGGTGCATTTGAGGAGTCTCGCGTCGAGCGTCACTAAAATCCGTTGCTTTTTTTTTTTTTATCCTGCTTTTCCTTGTGTCTCAATCTGTAAATTTTCAGTCCATTATATAACCTTTCATTCTCAGGCTCCCTGTAAATGAGGCTGGTTGTAAATGATTTACAGGTTGTGTTTGAATGCTAATTTAAGCCCGTAAAGGTCTTTTGATATAGAAGATTTAGCCTAGCAGAAGTTTTAATTGTTTCTTTTATTTTTCATATTTTACACTGTAAATGATTTACTGGCGTTTTTTACATTTTTTACACTGTTTTTTACTGCTGCTTCACCTCTTGCTCCATCCGGATATAGATATTTGTGTGAGATGTGAAAAGACTAGAATACCCTTATTAGGAGCTTTCAACATTTAATATTTTTAGAGACCTACACAACCTTCCTGTCTTCCAAAGCACCTCCTTGAGAACTGCTACTGCTGTGTTGGAAGTTTATCAAAAGTAGATAAGGGTAAATCATGATTGATCGATATATTGAGGTTTGTATGTGGGGGGAGGCATGGAATCAAACATACCAAATTGAGCTGATTAACTTCAGGAATAGCAATTAGAGATTGGGCAGTTGTTGTTGGTCCGCTTTTGAATTCGGTGCTACATCATCCTCTTGCCACATCATTCTCTAAGAAGGATTGTCGTCTCGTCTCGCCGTTGACTAATAAGAGGAGTGTATATTTCTTATTCATGAAAAGCAGAAGCATGATTTGTTTTCAAATTGGAATTCCCTCAGTGGGATGGCTATAAAAGTGGGTGTTGGGGCTAGCTTGATACACTTTTTCTATCGACTCAAAATCCTTTCTTTGGGAGAATCTTTCAACTGAGAAATTTTAGTCCACAAGACCAATTACTTTTTTGTGCATGGGATTCTCTTCCTAGTTCTAGTTAGAATCGATATTTTTGATGGGATTTTCTCGTGGAAAGGGAAAAGATCATCATTTTTAGGCATTAGCAATAACATGTTTTTTTAATTTTTGATAATTTTCTCATTTTTCACTTTATAAGTCCACTTTGAATTTATTTTTTTTAATTTATTTATTCTTTTTACACTCTCGCTCATTCCATAGTGGCTTTTCAACACAATGGGTAGAACCCATCACCTTGTGTTGAAACTCTTGTGAGTCTACTACCAAGGCATGAGGAAGGACCCACTTTGAATATGCATGGATTATTGGTTCCTTTTATACTACGTCTCTTCAATAAAATACGGCCTCTGTACCTATCTTAGAACCCTGCAGATATAAAGTGGATTACAGCATCGGGTTCTCCACTCATGCATGGCATTTGATTAGGTATGGACAGTTGCAAAATAATTTGATTTAGCCGTTCATTTGTTTCATACAATGGAACCTATCTAATGAGTCGCTTTACCTAATGTGGCCCAAAAGATCTGCAGAGTACGGCTTAGATCTTGCCAGCTGGCATGCGTAAATGCTTATACCCGCCTGGGCATAGCTAAACCTGGAAGAATACAATACTAATTCAACTAAATCGATCAATTTTTTAATTCAAATCTAGACAAAAACTTGTAGGAAATTTAGGATAAAATTAGGATACTACTATTGATAAAATAAAAGATAACTCTTTGACACTAAATGATTGAGGTTTGCTGGTCCCATACCCCTGCATAAGGGAGTTCTTGTGCACGCCTTTAGCCTGTGGCACAAGATCTAAGCCGTACGTCCATCACATGGTTCTTCATCATACATATCCCATTTATAAAAAATCATGCCAGCATTGTCCAGAAACTTATAAATAATTTTTCATCCAACCAAACGACCACTTGTAAACAGTGGCCAAACATTTTGATTCGACCAGTCCTTTCGTTTTCTTTTTCTGTTTTTTTTTTTTTTTCCTTGTTTTTTTGCCCTTCACCTAAATGGATGAATTGAATTTCATGCACGTGTATAATGCTTGCACATGTGGCCGTGTGTGGATGGGATGTCTTAGAATCGTGTGTGAGCCTAATATAAAAGAGTAAGAAGATAATAAACTCGAACTGAGAACAACATCAAATAATGAAAATTTTCTATTTGGCCGGCTGATAACGCGAATGATTTTTTGTATTTTTGTATGGACGGATATGCCCCTTTTACGGAAGCCGATTGGCTGGTGTACGACACAGCAGCTATATAGCTGCTGTATGTACGTGTCGTGCGAAGACGAGCACTTACGCTCCTCGAGCTCGAGTTGTCCGAACGGTTCAAAGGAGATCAAAGTTACATGGGTCCCACAGGGATGTATTTATTATATCTACTCCGTTCATCTATTTTTAGAGATCATTTTAGACATCACTACAAAAATTAATTATATCTAAAGATTATATAGACCACACCAAAAATAGCAGCAGAGATAATGATTTTCACCGTTAAACAATTTGTAGGGCCCACATAACCTTTATTTTCTATCCAATCTGTTCGTAAGGTCACAACGACCTGAATGAAGAGGAAAAACAAATTTCATATTGATCCAAAACTTCTGTGACCCCAAAAAGGGTTTCAATGGTAGACGTTCAGTCCCTCACAACTTTTTTCATTTTCAGTGTGGTCCACTTGATAGTTATATCTTTCTTATTTTTAGTCTAAAACTTTAAGATGAGCTTACCAAATGTATGAACGGTTTGGATATAACACATACCTTATGATTATACTCACGGAACTTGCTGACGTGAATAGAGCAGCTATATAGCAGGTGTGATGTACACTAGCCAATCCGCTTCCCCCTTTTACCTTATTACACACCCATGTCAGTACACACACTCCATGTTAGACACCCCCAATAGGGATCGATACCAAGACCTCAAGTGTTGAGATACCGAGGTATCTCCCCACTCAGTCTGTCAGTTGAGCTATGGATCTGGGTGTGATTGCGTCCTACCCCGCTCGTTTCCAGCTGCGAACGGGCAGCAGCTTTGAGTGGCCACCGTGATGTAGGGGTCTTATCCACACCGTCCATCCATTTTTTTTCATATTATTTTAGGATATAGGCCCAAAAATGTGGCAGGTCCATCCATTTTTTTTCATATTATTTTTTTTCATATTATTTTAGGATATAGGCTCAAGTGGACCACACTACAGGAAGTAGCAGTGATAATGATGCTCACCGTTGAAACTTTTTTAGGGACAACCGTAATGTTTATTTTCCATCCAACCTATTGATAAAGTTACTAGACCTGAATGAAGTGAGAACAAAAATATAAACTCCAAAAAGCTTTACCCTCCCACTGTTTCCTATCACTGTTTTCTATTGTTATCAGCCTCATTTTTTATAATACCCTGGTTCTCAAAACCCGAGGATAGTCGCTCGAGTACGAGAACCCGAGGGTTACGTCATGAAGTGGACTAACATACATCTAAAAAGCAGTAAATCTCATAATGTAAAACAAGATATATAATTTCCATGTAAACTAGAATATCAACAATAACAATAAAGAAGTTTAATACATGTAAATGGAAGCGAAATGAAATCCCACAATAGGTGAAATTTTATTACAACTCAAGTAAAATATAAAGTCTAAAATGCTAAATATGTAAATCCTAAATATCAATTGAGTTCCAAAGGCTCAACTACATCGGCGTAAAGGCCCTCATTGCCAATCTCCACTTCAGCCGTCCTTAGAATCTCGTTCTAGGGGTCTCCACCAGTTATCAACCCTGCATCTATTTGATGCAACCGCACGATTGGGTGAGTGAAAACTCAGTGAGAAATTTCCGTAAGGATTCATGCATACCATGTCATTCCAAAACAGTTTAAACCAGACATAATCAATCATATTGAAGGTAATGTGAATTTAAATGTAAATTTATTAATGTATGAATGTATGCTCAAGTCACGGATCTGGGGATGCACATCCAGCTGTCAAAATAAAGGGTCGCCCGCGGTAGTAAACTACCTGGAAAAGACCATACAGACCGCTCGCGGTAGATTAACTACCTGGAATAGGCCATTCAGAATATCTCCTGAAAAAGTACATGGCGTACGCCCGAGGAGAGTCTAATCCCGAAAAAGCCTCATGCAAAGAAAGAGTGCCCAAAGTGGCACAAATGCACATGCTCTGGGAGTTTAACTGAAGTAACAAGACTTACAACAAATTAGACAGAGTGTGACTTACATTGAGCACTCGGAAAAGCTCATGTGTCATGCGTGGATGTCATCCACCATGATACTCATGCATACTCCATATGATTAACAAGGTTGCTTTCATAAACATTGTAAAAGATCACAATATATTAAACATCCAAGCATAATTTCATTCATAGATTCATTTACATTTTTCTAAGTCCAAATGAGGGCCCATAAATGTAACATGTCAAGTACGATCAATTATTGGTAAGTTTTGGCCATGTTCCTTATAGAAAATAGCATTCCACTCAAAATATTCATTATATAATGTGTAACATAGAATGAAATGAAATTTCATTACTCTTATCATTACTAATTGAGATATGAATGTAAGGGTTTAATTACCATCCACATTATTCCATACATATTAGATTTAAACTAAATGAAGTTTAGCACATGTAAGAAGCAACTATACAGTTTATAAGATGGGTGAAAATGAGATTCTTTACTTCATATTATACTAATAGGAAGGTACATATCGCCGAATCATTTCAAATGTAGCAAAAGAAGTATATTACTAAAATCCTATAAACATGAATTAGAGTAATATGCTTTGGAACATCCATTAGTAATTATCAATATCAACTAGGCAAGAGGGGGCGAAATTAGAAATTATTCTACTCATTAGGCTTAAAACCAATTTGGATTAAAATGAAAGAAAGAAGCCATGTGGGACATCCCTTACCTCGATGTTGTTCTGGAGTTGATCGAAGGGGGTTATCCTTCAAGGTGGCAGTGACTAGCAGTACCTATAGGGGCATTACAAGCTTCTAGTGAGTTACGACCGAGTTGACTCGGTTGGGATTATCTACTAACAACTAATGTAGTAATTCTAGGAGAACTATTAATCATTACGTTAATGGTCTCTGAGATCGGTTGTTTTCCAAATCCGACTTGGGTACATCTGACATGGAGTCAACTCAACCCAGCTGGGAGGTTGGCCGAGTCAACCCACTACCCAATGTAGACTCGACTCAGTAGGAGAATCGGCCGAGTCAGCCCTCAACTGGGTGATTCTGGACAGCCAGTGCTTAGGCTTTAAACCTCTGTAATGATCTGCTACTCAGGTCCAGCTGAGTCAGAGTTTACCTCCCAAAACTGAACCTGAGTCACTGACTCAGTGTTGATGCAACCCAGCCGAGTCTCTTTGGTTAGTAGCGTGTAACTGGGTGGACCCACCCATCTGAGGTCGGATTTTGGTGCTAATCACTGTGCAAGGCAGGCCGATCACAGCCATGGATTCTGATATGGATTTTCCACCGAGAAACGTAACGACTCGTGACCGAGTTGAGGTGACTGTGAACACAGTCAGACGAGTGGGTGGAATCAAATAATAACAGAGGGAGAAATGGTTGAGGGTACCAGACCAGGGACGGTTTCCGGTTGCTGGAAGAGTCCGGACCTGCGATTTGCAGTGGGCTTGGATCGGCTGATGGCTGGGAGGTAGAGGGAAGAACAGCTGAAGCTAGTTCCAGTCGGTTCCCACACACTCCAACACTCTCTTTCCCTCTTCTTCTTCCCTTCCTACTATCTTCTTCTCTTTCTCTTTCTTCTCTTCTCTCTCTCTGATGGAAATCCCGAATGGGAAGCTGGACTCAGCCGCGACTAGAACTGACTCGACCCAACATGATGCGGCAGCGGCGCCTCTCTCTTCTTCTCTCTCTCTCTCTCTATTGCTTTCCCCTTTCTTTCTTTAGGTTTTCCTTGGGAGACGCCCTAATTCCCAGCCTTTTATAGGCATTTCCGTTTCTAGAAATGTCCACAACTAATCACAAAGATTAGTGCAGAGATCACTTAAGCTAACCGAAAATGGCTTGGCACTAGGATCACCTAACGATTTAGATATCGTGCATGGGTCCATTTGATTGTCCCTGTTGGACATTAAATGTGGTGGGTCACACGATGAACGAATTAGATGGGTGAATGGGCCACACACTTAGAAGATGGGTTTCTCAGCAGGTTCGAGGAAGATGGGGTGCAAAAATGGCAGATCTTGAATGGGTGGTTTATCTACGGATCAGGGTCATTTGGACGGTCCTGATGAGGCTTAGATACGATGTGGGGTCCATTTCACGTTGAAGGATGACTGTTGATTTGTACATTTATTAAGCTGAGGGTCGATTCGAGGCGTGGCTGCGTCTTGCCGATTTCTCGGCTCTCTTACGAGATACACCAGGCAGCCCTAATCTCAGTGTCCCAGATAAGCTCTGTGGGAGCTTCTAGATGAAAATCGACGGATGGGATGGATGTTGCTATAAGTGGGAAGATTCCTTCCGCCTTCCAGCGTGTAGGGGTCCGTTTTTGGAAACAGGTAGGGCTGACTGGGATTCTTCTGCGTACGTGGCTTCCATCCGACGGCTTCCAACGATCAGATCTTCCAGAGAAGCAGCGCACCTGGATCTACTCTCCCTGTCAGCGCCCCTCCTCAAGCGATGCCTGATCGGTCGTTAATCGAGCTGGCGTAGGCAACTTTCAATCGTCAATTTCAGCATGATCAGGGTCAGTGGGACCCCAAAAATCAGATGGACGGTCTGGATCTGTCTTCCGTATTCGGAGGGATGGCCATTTGCACCGTCAAACGGACGGTCAGGTTTAAACAGTGTCGATCGGGAGGAAAATTCAAATTTCCTTGATTTTATGGTTTTTATCGAGTCAGCATTGGTTTGACCTGATGCTTTGGCGTGGTGCGTGGCGTGTGCACTATTTGTGCACACGCCCTGATGAATTGTGGGGTCCCCATGATGATCTAAGTCGATCTATGCCGACCATTCATTTTTGGGAGGTCCGCTAATCCCTTTTGATTAGTAATTTGCATGTTAAAAAGGGTCAGGTGGGCCAACTTCATGGGATTCGTTATTTGTGTCGATTCTAAAAAATCCAGCGGTCGGATGGTTTCCAATCCTGATCTTAGTAGTCCTATAGGTTTCCAAAGTCCTTGGAATTACTCTTCGACGGTTGGTTTGACGGCCAGAGCATCTTAATCCTCGAATGGGCTACAAATCCAAATTCTTAGTTACTTAGTTGTATTCTTGTCATTCTGATGGCCAGATTGTTTTCAAGTTAATCATATGGTTTACTTAAAGTATTCAAGTGATGATTGAGTGTGGATTATAGATCTTAGTTATTGCGGCATGATGAATGATGAGTTTGATGAACAGGGTTTTGTTATTGTCGATGGATGGTCTATTCCATTTATCAAGAAGATAGAGATCCTAGATGACGTGCTAGTCTTATTTGAAATTCAAGGGAGGGATGGTCCAACCTATGGCTAACAGTTGATGGTTGGATCATCATGTTGATGTACTCTTCGGTTGAAGGATCAAGGGCCAGCTCGAAGTACCTTGCAGGTACATTGTGGTTTAATGGTCAAGATGGATAGATTAGGGATGATTGGGGATGACGTTGTGGTTTAATGGTAAAGATGGATAGGACTATAACTAAGATCATTAAAGCTTCTCGATTCAAGCCATATTCTTCAATATATTATGTATTGCATTAGTAATAAATCTAAAATGAGTAAAAGAAGCTTATGATAAAATGAAATTAAAACTTTAAAAGTTTTATCTGTAGTCATGAAACTCTAGTTCTAAACCTGAGTGTCATAATTAATGGGTCATGTTTGAGCTAGTTAAGGTTCTTCATTTATTAAATGAGCCAAGAGTTTTACGTCATGGGTTAAGTTTACCATTCTTCTAATTATCAACACTAGTTACAGCAACCAGGTCTAACCACTGTATAAGCTAGCCAACTGAGTTTAATATATACAGATCAAATATAAAGCAGAGCAAGCTCCCTCAACAGAGGAGATTAAATTACACATCTCAGAACAAAACAGAACTAAGATAACAACTGAAAACATGTAAGGAAAGCATGTGAATCTCAAGCTTTTAGTGGAGCGCCTGTGGCTCGGCTGCGTTGTCATACTAATCTTCCTCACCGTACTCCTCTCCCGCTACATCAGAGGTGTTGTTATAGGCACCGTTACCCTCCGTCATACCTGGGTCTATTTGGTGCAACCGCACAGTAGGGTGAGTAAAAACTCAGTGGGAATTTCCCTCATAGGTTCAACCATAACACATCATTCCAATATAAATTAACAATTTATATATGATTCATAGGGCATTACTATTACATATACATTTGCATGAATGTATGAATGTATGGTTAAGGCACAGATCTGGGGATGCACATCCAGCTGTCAAAAAGAAGGGTCGCCCAAGGCGAACTAATAATTTCTACGGATCGGATGATTAGATTATTCTATGATTTAACGGCTAAAATATATATTAGGTGGCTTAATACATATATTTAATTATCATTTTTATTTTTATTTTTATTTTGTGTTTTTATAAATGGGATACGATACGTGGGTTTTAACCTACGGTTGAACAGAGTCTGATTTATGAGTGGAGATTATTCCCGATGGCCACACTTGGGTTAGATTAGAGGTAATTATTAACCTGAGCTAGGTTAATACTCATACTATGCTGGATTTCATGGAAATACTCGAATACTGAAAATACGGGGCGTTACAATATATATATATATATATATATATATATATATATATATATATATATATATATATATATATATATATATAGTTGAAGAATGATCCATTACTCTGTGGCTTGACCCAACTCACTTAAAATTTATCAAGCATATAAACCTGACTCGATCCATTTAATTGTAATTGGGTTGATCTCGACTGACCTGACATGACTTTCAAGAGTTGAACATGAGAAGACGGGTATGCACAACTTGGGACAATCATTGGATCATCATCATCATCTGAGCCTTATCTCAAATAATTTAGGTGAGGTACATGAATCCTTAATTTACAAGATGTTTCACTCTATCAAGGGCAATCAATGGATACATATATCAATAAAATTTTTTTTGTATTTTTCCTTCTTCATTTTTGTTTCAGTTTTGGATTGGATCATCTCACCCAACTCAAGCCCAACCCATCCAGTCCACATTTCTAGCCTGAGTCTGACCCACTAACTATTTACTTTGAACTAAACCCGCCACCTCAAAAGTGGTTTTCACTAGTTGACCCATGAGCTGATCCGATCTATTACCTAGGTGTATGTGATATTGGCTGTTCATTAAGTGGATCCCTCCATTCATGTCTTTTATCCCAAAAGAACAAGCTAGCCCACTCATGATGTGGCTGGACATGTACACTGAATGTTAATTAACCATAGGGTACAGATATCCATAGCTATATAAGTTGCATTCCTCATACAACTAGATATAGAAAAAAGAAAAGAAAAGAAATAATAAAGGAAAAAAAAAAAATGCAATAAACCTGAATCAACATCTCCTTGGTTGGTCTTGGAAAGGATTTCTGTAGGATGACTATAATCAAGGCCGAGGGAATCGCAGCTTCGTGTTGTCTCTAGCTTACAACTTCGGCTCGGGGTTACACGGATCACACCAGGAATTTCTGCATAAATCCATCCATTCATGCTAATAGTTATATCTTGATATTATATGAATTTATGTTTTGCTCAACCCGTACTGATCATGGTTTTAAGAAACATGCAACTTGTCTAAATCAACTTGGACTGAGTCGAACCTGACCCAGTTTGATACACCGCAACTCATTCGAGTCAACTCGGGCTTAGTCTGACCTGATCCAGTTTGATACAGCAAGTCACCCAGGTGAATCACCCCTGACTTGGGGGAAGTCAGGTCAATTGACCTCTGATCCATTGAGTTGCAATTAGATTTAAGGCCGGATGAGTGGATCAGATTCACTTAGTCATAATTCCATATGGTATTATGGGCCATTTCATTCCTTGGTGGTCGTCAACCAACAAAACAAATGGAAACCTAGAAAATTTTATTTAGCTATTAGGTGGGAACATAAATCGTTGATATTTGACCTAAGTGATTTCTGTGGGTTATTTTCACATGCAATTTTGTCGAGTAGCGGGAGAAGCACGCAAGGGAAACAAAAACCACCAGTTTTGAGGTCTGGAATACTCTACAATACCTGATGTAGGTGTGGCCCACTATGTTTTTTGTGACATCCACTCCGTTCATTAATTCTATAACCTCTTGTTCACCGTATGCATAGCAAAAATTAGCTGAATCCAAAAGTCAGGTCGGCCACACCACACTATCAACTTAAATTCACTCCTAAAACCTCACAACTTACACGATGCGGCCTACTGGAGTTTTAGATCGAGCTAGTTTTTGGGATGTCTCTTCATCATGGTGAGGCACTTGATGAACGGGCTGGATGGAAAATAAACAAAATGGTCACCCCCATCAAGGTTTATATATATGGTGGGCATCCCATCCCCACCATTCCCTATGGTGGGTCAGCTGTAGTCAGGAGATCAAGTTCTTACCAACTCTGTGGTCTAAAAATAAAAGTCAAATGTTACATTTTCGGCAGAAAAGAAAGAACAGGTCAAGTTACTTACTTGAGATTTGCTTTGCCTGCGATTCCGTGAGTGTGGCGGAAAATCCTGAAAAGGCATGCTTGTAACTGTACAGAATCGACTCTACAGCTGCCTCCTTGCTGCATTATCCATAGTCATCCCAACAGTTAAGCATGTAGCTTAAATCATTCAGAGGATCACTGGTTTTCAATTATGACAACTGGGGCCCATGGATGGACAATCCAGATGATTGTTCTCTTAAGTACCACACTCGATAGGCCATGCTCCCACATTGAAAAATTCTCAGTGGGTACAAAGATATATAAGTAAAGGTTCTTCATGGAGAGTGCCTTTGACAGACACAATACCATATGTGGGACCCAACAAATCAATCAGATACATTTCCGAACCAGCATTATGAGCCATTATTCTAATTCCTCTCAATGGCGTAATGAAATTTCAGCACTATGGTTGTCAATTCTCACAAGTGAAGCATATGGTATGGTAATCCAGATCATTGGTCTATTGGGTCCCGAAAAAAATGACTCATGTCCTAAGATCAAGAAATCCATGCCCCCAATTCAGGGGCCTTTTTTTTTTTTTCCCAATTTCTCTTTCTAACCATCTATTTGAGGACTATAGATGAAAATGTAACTTTCAACCCATCAAGGTGATTTTCTGGAACATGATCAATCATCCAACATATATAGTGGGACCCAACAAACCAATTTTTATATATTATCTAACCATGGGTAGTACTTGTTAGATTTAAAAACCAGAGTGCCCTGTGCAAAGTCTCGGGTGGAGGATCCTAATCCATTTAGAGAACATACCTTCCTAGCACCGAAGCAAGCATATCATAGAGAACATACCTTCCTAGCACCGAAGCAAGCATGTCATGGTGTGAAGCTGTAACAAGGTTGGGATCTTCATGTTGCCTTGCTCCCATGTACACTATATACACTTGTATAATATACACACACCAAGATTGCATGCATCTAACTTTATTTTCTATTACCAAGTCGCATTTGAAGACTGAAGAGGCCACACATGCTGTTGGGATGCCTTGCACAAACCTTAGGATCTAGCCTCCCGAAACAAACCAGAATTATGGATAATAAAAGCAATGAAATAAATCAAAGCATCAATCACACACCACACAAGAGATTTTTACGTGGAAAACCCTCAAAGAGGTAAAAACCACGGGACCTCGTCCAGATCAACAATCCACTATGAAGTAGAACGTTTACAACCTTCTTCACTCACGCAGGAGTGGATAAACAATAAGAGAAATAGAAAAAACGGAGAGATCTAACCGATTACGAGTACATAGAAGCGCTGAGATGTAGATTGCAAAGTAGAGAACCTCCACGAGCAGAACCTCCCTTCTATAAGCTTCCTCTCTCTCTTTCTCCCTCTCTCTCACCTTTGATCGCCCTAAACCCTTTAGCAAATCCCTTGTAAAGCTTTAGGAAACCCTCTTGCTATTTTGTGATACCTAGAAAAACCCTAGGCAACCCCTTTTATAGTTTTGGGAAACTCCTTTCCGCATCCCAGTTGCGAAAGGACTCAAATCCGCAGTTTCGCGCAAAATCGCGGAACAAACTACGTAACCTACGACTAGTCGAGACATCCCTTCGACCAGTCGTAGGCCCCCTTCGACCAGTCGTAGCTACAGTAAAAAACAGCAAAATTACTCGTTGGACTTTGAGTCGAAGTTTCGACTCGAACCTTCGACCGGTCGACCACCAGCCTTCGACCAGTCGAGCAGGGCTCTCGACCAATCGAAGATGGGTCAAAATAACCCATCAAATCTCCCCCTTTTTGACCCAGGAGGGATCCACCTTCTTCAAGCCAGCCAGATTTCTACAAACCTCGAACTTGCCCTTGAGCAAAGCCTTGGTCATCATGTCTGACCCATTATCGTCCGTGTGGACTTTCTCAAGCTGTAACACCTTCTGTTCCAAAGTATCCCTGATCCAGTGATACCGAATCTCTATGTGCTTCGACTTGGAATGCTGACTTGGATTCTTGCTCAAGTGTATAGCACTCTGACTATCGTAATAGACCACGTGCTCCTCCTGCTTTAGGCTAAGTTCCTGTAGGAACCTTTTCATCCAAAGCATCTCTTTACATGCTTCTGTGACTGCAATGTATTCGGCCTCTGTCGTCGACAATGCTACGACCTTCTGTAGCTTGCTCTGCCAAGAATCGCTCCCCCTGCAAACGTGAACATGAACCCCGATGTAGACTTCCTGGAGTCTATGTCACCTGCCATATCTGCATCTGTGTAGCCCTCTAACACAGGTTTTCCGTCACCATAGCATAGGCTCAACCTGGATGAGCCTCTTAGATACCGTAGTATCCATTTCACCGCTGCCCAATGCTCTTTGCCAGGATTGGCAAGGTACCGGCTGACAACACCAACCGCATATGCTATGTCTGGGCGTGTACACACCATAGCATACATCAAACTTCCTACAACTGACGCGTAGGGTATCTTCTGCATCTTTTCCACCTCTGTCTTCGTCTTGGGACACTGTCTGTCGCTCAATCTGAAGTGACCATCCAGTGGAATACTGACCGGCTTCGCTGCATTCATATTGAACCGCTCTAGGACTTTCTCAATATACCGCTCTTGTGACAGCCAAAGCTTCCTGCTACTTCTGTCACGGGTTATCTCCATTCCTAGGATCTGTCTAGCCGGGCCCAAGTCTTTCATCGCAAAAGACTTGCCCAACTCCTGTTTCAGCCTGTCAATCTTTTTGATGTCTTTTCCCATGATGAGCATGTCATCAACATATAACAGCAGAACTAAGAAATCACCGTCTGAGAACTTACGCGTGAACACACAGTGGTCCGACTCCGTTCTGTCATACCCATGTTGTAACATGAACGAATCGAACTTCTTGTACCATTGCCGTGGAGCTTGTTTCAGCCCATACAAGCTCTTCTTCAGCCTACACACCATATGCTCCTTGCCCTTGACTTCGAACCCCTCTGGTTGGTGCATGTAGATCTCTTCTTCCAGGTCACCATGGAGAAAGGCAGTTTTAACATCTAACTGCTCTATCTCCAGATCCATGCTAGCCGCCAACCCAAGTAACACCCGTATGGATGTCATCTTCACCACTGGTGAGAATATCTCCTCGAAGTCTATGCCTTTCCTCTGACCAAACCCTTTCACCACAAGTTTGGCCTTGAACCTCGTCTGTGAATTCTTCTGCTCAATCTTCTTCCTGTACACTCACTTGTTGCTCAGAGCTTTCTTGCCCTTAGGCAGTTTCACCATGTCATAGGTGTGGTTCTTATGCAAGGATTCCATCTCCTCTTGCATAGCTTTCAACCACTCCCCCTTATGCTCGTCGGCTAGGGCCTCAGAATAATCTTCTGGCTCTCCCCCATCGGTTAGCATAATGTACTCATGCGGCGAGTACCTCTTGGACGGTTGTCTGTCCCTAGATGACCTCCTCACCTGTGGCTCAACAGGTGGATCAAGTGGGGGCTGCTCCCCTGGTCCATCTTCTGAAGGAACTCCCTCATCCTCTGCACCTTGCTGTACTCCCCCGTCAACAGGCACCACGGGAGGAGTAATCGGATCCATGTCCTCTAGCTCACCTGAACTAGGCTGGTTCTTCTCTGGCTTACCAATGTCTTCGATACACTGATCTTCAAAGAAAACCACATCTCTGCTCCTGACGAGCTTCTTCTCGGTCGGATCCCATAACTTGTAACCGAATTTTTCATCATCGTACCCCAAGAACACACACTGTCTGATCTTCATATCGAGCTTGGACCTCTCGTCCTTTGGTACGTGAACGGATGCCCTGCATCCAAACACCCTGAGATGACTGTACGATGGATCATGTCCAGTCCACACCTTCTCAGGCACTTCTCCATTCAACGGGGCTGATGGAGACCTGTTTATCAAATACACCGCCGTGCGCATTGCTTCTCCCCAGAACGTCTTGGGCAACTTCGCATGGGATAACATGCATCTGATTCTCTCAACAATGGTGCGATTCATTCGCTCAGCTATACCATTATGCTGGGGGGTCTTGGGAACCGTCTGTTCATGCCGTATACCTTGGGACTTGCAGTACTCGTGAAAGTCGTCAATGTATTCACCACCATTGTCAGTGCGGATGCACTTCAATGGTCTACCTATCTCTCTCTCGACCATAGCATGAAACAATTTAAACACACCAAAGACCTCGTCCTTGGATTTCAAAGCATAAACCCAAACCCTCCTAGATGCATCATCTATAAAAGTAACAAAATACAATGCCCCACCCAAGGTTTTTGTTCTCATAGGACCACAAACATCAGAATAAACCAAATCTAATGCATGCACTTTATTAACATGAGAAGCAGTTTTAACGAATGAAACTCTATGCTGTTTCCCTGATAAACAATCAAGACAGGTTTTAAGAGGCATACCTGTCACGTCTGGAAGGAGCTGTTTCTTTGCTAGTACCTGAAGCCCTTTTTCACTCATGTGGCCTAGACGCCTGTGCCACATGTCAATAGCTGAATCTTCCGCTGCGTTCAACCCACCCTTGCACATACTGACACTTGCCTTGTACAGGGTGCAACACTTCTTTCCTCTAGCCACGATCAATGAACCCTTGATGAGCTTCCATCGCCCACCAGCAAACCGGCTTTCATAGCCATCATCATCCAACCTTCCCGTCGACATCAAGTTGAGGCGAAGGTCTGGGATATGCCTCACATCCCTGAGAACCAATGTGCAGCCCACATCAGTTTTCACACAAATATCACCAACTCCCAAGATCTTTGATACGCCAGAATTTCCCATCTTCACAGTCCCATAGTCACCTGACTTGTAGCTTGTGAAGGAGTCCCTGTGTGGAGTCGCATGAAAAGAAGCTCCCGAGTCTATCACACAGTGGTGCCCTGACTCGTAGCCGATCTGTAGAAAGAATAACTACCATGTCGCCATCTGAGGCGACCGCAGTGGAATCTGATTCATCTTCCTTCCCTTTTCCTTTCTTGTCGTTCTTACGACATTCATGCTTATAGTGGCCCTTCTTGCCACAATTCCAGCATTCAACATCTTTTCTGTTGCTCGACTTGCCTCTTGATTTATCTCGGGCCTTCCCGCCCTTCCTGTTCTTTCTCTCTCTCCCCCGTTCTTGCGTCACAAGAGCCTTTTGCTGAGTAGACCCCTGAGACTTCCTCCTTGTCTCCTCATTGAAGAGACAACTGGTTACCTGTTCCATGGATATCTTTCCGTCTGGCGCGGAGTTACTTAGAGACACCACCAATGTCTCCCAACTGTCAGGCAATGAACTAAGCAATAGTAAAGCCTGCAATTCATCATCCAGGACCATCTTCATAGAGGTGAGTTGGTTCACTATATTGCTGACCTCATTCATGTGCTCGGCCACAGAACCACCATCCTTGAACTTGAGATTCACAAGTCGCCTTATCAGAAATATCTTATTACCGGCTGTCTTCCTCTCATACAGCCCTTGTAATTTCAGCCATAGGCTAGCGGCTGAGGTTTCCGTAGACACATGGTGGAACACAGAATCATCCAACCATTGTCTAATAAACCCCACCGCCTTTCGGTCCATCTTCTTCCAATCATCATCAGTCATATCCTTGGATTTTGCTGATATGCCTGAGATTGGAGAATATAGGTCCTTGCAATAAAGCAAGTCCTCCATTTTAGCCTTCTATATGGTCCAGTTAGAACCATTGAGGCTGATCATCCTTGAGCCACCTTCCATAATTCAAAACCGATCCTACCCGTTCAATGAACTTAGCTCTGATACCACTTTGTTGGGATGCCTTGCACAAACCTTAGGATCTAGCCTCCCGAAACAAACCAGAATTATGGATAATAAAAGCAATGAAATAAATCAAAGCATCAATCACACACCACACAAGAGATTTTATGTGGAAAACCCTCAAAGAGGTAAAAACCACGGGACCTCGTCCAGATCAACAATCCACTATGAAGTAGAACGTTTACAACCTTCTTCACTCACGCAGGAGTGGATAAACAATAAGAGAAATAGAGAAAACGGAGAGATCTAACCGATTACGAGGACATAGAAGCGCTGAGATGTAGATTTGCAAAGTAGAGAACCTCCACGAGCAGAACCTCCCTTCTATAAGCTTCCTCTCTCTCTTTCTCCCTTTCTCTCACCTTTGATCGCCCTAAACCCTTTAGCAAATCCCTTGTAAAGCTTTAGGAAACCCTCTTGCTATTTTATGATACCTAGAAAAACCCTAGGCAACCCCTTTTATAGTTTTGGGAAACTCCTTTCCGCATCCCAGTTGCGAAAGGACTCAAATCCGCAGTTTCGCGCAAAATCGTGAAACAAACTGAGTAACCTACGACTAGTCGAGACATCCCTTCGACCAGTCGTAGGCCCCCTTCGACCAGTCGTAGCTACAGTAAAAAACAGCAAAATTACTCGCTGGACTTTGAGTCGAAGTTTCGACTCGAACCTTCGACCGGTCGACCACCAGCCTTCGACCAGTCGAGCAGGGCTCTCGACCAGTCGAAGATGGGTCAAAATAACCCATCACATGCGAGATATGGAGTTTCTCAACACAAAAATTCCTTATCCCAAAGATCGAATATAGATAGGCTGTTGGTGGTCTTCTCAACCAACTGTCCAAGGCCAGGACATGTTCATAGTTATGAGTATGAACATGTAGTGCCTCTTTAGCTTGACCCACGTATTTCCACAAGGAGGGAAACATATTCTATCTAAATGGACGGTTCACATAATGCTAGATAAATAAAACAAATATATATATATATATATATATATATATATATATATATATATATATATATATATATATATATATATATATATATAATCTTTGAGGGTGCGTTTGGGTGCATCAAATATCACCCAATGGAAATAATCTCACCTTGCTGTTGGTTTCAGCTCGAACTGAGCTGTTGGTTTCAGCTCGAACTGAAAGAGTTTGATGGAGTTGCATGGTAAGCTCGAACTGAAAGAGTTTGATGGAGTTGCATGGTAAGCAAGAAGAAGGGGAGAAGAAGAAGAGAAACAGAAGAAAGCTTAACGAAACCCATCTTGGCTGGTGACAGATGGTTCATGCTCATGCCCCTTCTCTGATATTTATTAGCATCATTTCCTTAGGAGAGCTACAACTATTCAAAATTGGCGGCCATGACTAAATCTATAAGCGAAGAGCTATTCATATTTCTTTAATGGCATAATTAGAGAAGACCCAGGCAACAAAGCATAGGTTCAGGCATCCTCTATCCAGTGCGTGGATTCAGTCAGGTGGAGACCTGAACAAGTTCAGTCAGGTCGTGACCATGGGTCCACCTCGATATATGTACCGTATATCCACGCCGTCCATTTGTTTTTCCAACTCATTTTAGGCATAACAATACCAAAAAAGAAGATTCAAATCTCAGGCGGACCCACAACAGGAAACAATGGTGATTGACCATTAAAAACATTTTGTGGGCCACAAAAGTTTTGGATCAAGCTGATATTTGTGTTTTCCCCTCACCCAGTTATGTATGACCTTATTAACAAGTTGGATGGAAAATAAACATTACGGGGGAGCCTAAGAAGTTTTCAAGGCACTGCTGTAAAAACCATGAACTTCCTCTATAGCTGAAAAGCTTGCCAAGCAAGATTCTAGGGGCACCCTTGGTTGTATGTTTTCATCAGAAGCTCTGCTAGATTTCAGAGGCTCTACTTATCTAGACAGTGCAAACAGAGAATGACAAAAACACAATGTCTAATCAATGCTTCTATTACTTACACTTCTTTTCCCTCCAAAGCCTTTTCTGATTTTAACTTTTGAAAGGCTTCTAGCTGTTTTAAATTCTCAAATTACAAGATTATCAGAAAAAACAGTCAAGGTAAATTACCAAAGAAAAAGAAAATAAAAAAGGAAAAAAGAAAAGATGAGAAAAGTCGTACAAATGGAGGTGAACATGGATTCTGTGTTAGAACGATGGCACTCCAGAAGGATTAGTTAGGCTTGAACCCAAATACCTGATGAGAGCTTCACATTAACAATTCCTTCATGTTTTTGCTTTTTCAAAGAAAGTGGGAGCACACACCACCTGTCATTGTATCTATAAAGCTGAAATAAACACTTAAGCTAGGTAGCACAGGAACCTATAAGTAGAACATGCTCTATACAATGTAATGTAAGGACACAACCAAAAAAACCAGGGTCTTCAACAAAAGAACAGGGCAAGCATAAGGAAAGTATGAAACCCCTGCTCTTGGAAATACACTGGCATGGAGCTATATATGAAGCAAAATTGACAGTAACACATGACAAACACATGACAAAAGCAACAGGTGTCCACATTTGCAATTTCCTACAAACAGGAAAAATTGCAAAATCATGTCATCATAAAAAGCCACCTAAAGAATCCATTAATAAACCCTCGACTCTGTTAGCATGAATGGGGCGGAACACGCAAAATTCAAATTAGAGTCAGTCAATTGCCATCGGCAACATAGGAAAGAAAATCAAGAGGAGAGATTGATCGTTTGGTCCCAACAAATGTAAGAAACAATCACATGAATTCAATTAACAAAATTTAGGAAAATCTCATATATATATATATATATATATATATATATATATATATATATATATATAAAATTTTATTTTATTTTATTTTTGTAAGTCGTCCACAATACATGGTTATCGATTTATTAACAGTTGGATTTAAAATATTGATATCCTAACTATTGAAATTTTAATTGTGGTTTGTGGCTTATCAGAGGATGATGAATAACATGGGTTATTTTATTTAATCACACAACCTGCTAATTGGGACTATAATAGTAACACCTGAGCACGCTAAAGTGCGGGCTGTTACAATCTACCCCCCTTAAAGGAAATCTCGTCCTCGAGATTTGATAATATACATCATTTAGCACCATTACGAGTAGTGAAATTATCCTATGGTGCATCTCATCTTGGTTCCTTTCGTATGTGCAATCACGACTTAAATTCCTAAGAATTTATATTTATTTTAATTTGTTACAATTTTTGAGTCTTTAGTCTAAGAGATTATCTAATGTATGAGGATCTCGCTAAAGGTTAGAAACATGCACTATGTTTCAACCCTCATCACCATCTCGATTTCCAATGATATTTATTAGGATTATAAGTTCGTTTAGGTGACGATAAACGATAGTTTCCTGCCATCTAAAGTACAATGCAATTTTCTATCTTTAGTGTTCGGGCTATTATGAATAGATGGTTGTAATAGGTTTGAGCCCGATACCTCGATCCTCTGTTTGCGCAGAAGAGTGGAATTGCTAGTATCGGCTTTCAATCCTAGTAAATCTCGATCTCCTGCTTGATCAAGGCATTGCGATCATTAAGATTCTCCAGGATTAAAATTTAGATCAAACCGCATATGCTTTGCTTAAAATATGATTCCATCAATTAGTGGTCCTGATTATCCTAGACACTTGGGAATATCATGAAATTTTCTATTTTCATAATAAGAGTATTTGGAATTTAGGTGAAACAGTCCCAAGTGACCAACACATTTTATTTTTTTTACTACGCACTCTGATCACCTAATGTACTACTTAAATTTCAGTATTCAAGTTTCTACATGGAAATTCAAGTTCAAGATTTTTCTAATTTCATCTAGGTTCTCAAATCTCGTCCTAATATGCTCAGTCCAAGGTTAGGAGTTTACCTAAAACTCTATAATTTCTCCTCTAATTAATTCTAGGTGTCGGATTTTTTTTTTTTTTTTTTTTTTTTTTTTGAAGAAATATTGTCCCTAACTAAAGAGATGCATTGGGAGAGTGCAGATTGTGAGTCGTAGTACAATTCCTTAAGTTTAGGGAGTGTTTATGTTAGATGAAATGTACAATATGGTGGTATAGAATTTCCTACAATGCCTAAGTTTGTTTCACTTGACGATTGTTGCGAAGATGCTATTTCTAACAAATTCAAATCCTAGATTTCTAAAAATGTTCCCTAGACGTCAAGTTCAAGGAATGTTTTTTTTTTTTTGAAAATTTCATATCCTAGATTTCAAACTTTCATTCCATGGGTGCCAAGTCTAAAGGATGTTCTTGTATAATCTTCATTTCCTCATAATGGCCCTCATTCTCCCATGGTATCTTAGTTTTAGTTTCTAAGACTCGACTAACTAAATCTAGAAATTTCAAAGGAGCCTAAAATTTTGCGTTTCTATGTTCAAAATTTTCCTAATTCTACAGGAGTTCTAAATAAATTCAAATGGATTTTCTAATAATTTTCTAAGGGAACCTAATGTTTAGTTTCTGAGTTCAGACAACTAGTAGTTCAAAATGGGAATCTAAATTTAATTTCTACGTTCAATCAACTAAACTTGAACTTTCCTACGGGGCCTAAAGTTTAATCTCTATGTTTCGACAACCAAACGAGGTGGACGTTTATAAGACAGTTGTAAAAATAAAAATATCCAATGATCATATCTCAAGAAACGAGTGTCTGCCTAAATAATATGATTCTTGTATTATTAGTGATTGGTTTCACAATTTAGTCGTTTAATTCAATCTTTCTTGTGACATCTACTAGTATTATTAGATGATCCATCGTATATGTATTGTACCCAAAATGCATTTGCATATCTACAAACCGAGGATCATAACATTCAATTGGCAGGCTTTAAATCGATGTCCTAAAGGATAGAGGAAAATCAAAATTTAACAGCATATATCAAGATAGGTAAGAAAAACAGCTTTGGTACTCTAGTGGTAAATGATACATAGGTACTCAGAAATTTTTAAACATGTCATGTGCAATCTAAAACATGCACAATGATCCCTACTTTAGATATTATAAAAAAAAAAAAATAATTATACCAAAATGAATCATCCATTAATTAGTTAAGATCAAGTGAGTGATCCTCATGAAATGAAACTAACAACTCATGTTTAATAATCACAGTTTCATAAATCAAAGATTACGACCATTCAATTAACGATATTTTCAGTTTATTATGCTTAAGAAATGTATTATAACATAATTCAAATTGTGTAGCAACATGGAACCAGTGTACCTACTTGAGTTGAAAGTCAAGTTTTATAGGATGGTTATCAAACTAGTAATGCTGTTATGAATAGAAATATTTGTTAGTTAAAGAACAAGATGTTTACAGCTAATTGCAGTTGAAATAAGGGCGTTGATATGAGTGAGGGTATATCTATGAAACCTAATGTGATTATGGGATCCACTATTGGGAACCTAAATTTGGGTCTCTATGTCCTCAAAATTTCCTAAACTATAAAGGAATTCTAGGTAAATTCAAATGGTTATCCTATCAATTTCAAAGGAAACTTAAGTTTGGATATCTATGTTCTCCAACTTTCCTAATTCTATGGGAATTCCACATGCATAATTGCAAGTGGGACCTAAGTTTAGGTCTCTACATTCTCAAAATTTCCCTAAGTCTAGGGGAGATTCACCTAAGTTCCAACATCTAATTCTAACATCCTAACTTAAAATATTTACGGCTGGCATAAGACTGTTTCCCAAAGGCAAGGTTTATCTAGACTCTCTCTCTGATACCAATTTGTAACACCCTGGTTCTCAAAACCCGAGGATAGTCACTCCTCATTGAGAACCTGAGTATTACTTTATAAAATGGACTGACATACGTCCAATTAATAATAAATTTTAAAGCATAAAGTAAGGCAACATTGGATAAACTAAGAATATCAAGAGTAACAACCAGGAAGTTTAATACATGTAAATGAGAGCAAAATGAAATCCCACAACAGAGGAAATATTTTTACAACTCAAATAAAGCACATAGTCTGGAATACGAAAGCGAGTAAATCCTAAGATATTAGTTGAGATCCAATGGCTCAATAACATTCACATAGAGTTATTGATTTGATATTGATTAAAGGAGAGGATGTCCTTCAAGGCATACTACTTTAGTAGTACCTGGATTAGGACTGCTCTATGTTGCTGATGAAGTGTGATTGTCTTCCTAAGCAACCACTTAAAAGTATTCCTGGATATACCATTTCACGGGTCACTACTGAGTTAACTCAATCTAGTCGGAGTAAGCCTCACTATGAACCCGATTAAATCAGGACGCTAATCCCACAAACACAACCCGGTTGGTGAACTCGCCAAAAGTTATAGAACTCAGTTTGGATGTGGTATGCCTGATCCGAGTTTGTCCCGGTCAGGGGACTCGTTCTTAGGCCCGGTTTGAGTCGATTCCCTCCCTCCAGAGTGCGTTTTGGGATAGCACAGGCCTGACTCAGCAAAAAATTTAGCCGAGTCATTTCACTAGCGAGTTAGATGGTAGAAGATAGAATGGGTGAGTTTTGATTTATTACCTGGACAGGGGTTGATTTGGGTTCAATACATGAACCGAAACTGAGCTAAACGGATGCTGAAAGGGGGTTTTGGGACGATAGGCTTCACCAGCAGATGAAGCAGCTAGACATGATTTGGAATGCGACCCAGCAGACTCAGACGAGCTGAAACAGCGGCTGGAAACCGGTTCCAGCAGCTGCTCAGGTTCCTCTGCTGTCCTCTCCTTCTATCACCTCTCTTTTCTCTCAAACTCACTTCTCTCTTTCGGCTCTGCCTCACATTCTACTTCCCTCCACAGTAAACAAACGACTCAGCTGAGTCAGGTTGCAACAACACCTGCAACTCGCTCCAGCGGCGCCCGAGCGATCTCTCTCTCTCTATTTCTCTCCTTTTCTTTCCTTGGGATCTGCCCTAATATGCGGGTATTTATAGCCTTTGATTTGTTTCTAGCAGCTTCTGCACTAATCACTAGATTAGTTGGTTCATTAGAGAGAGAAGCGTCTAGAATCCTTGCTTAGGGCTTCTAAGTCTGGCCCTACACTTGCAGGGGTTTGTGCGATTGTTCCTGGTGGTATTTAGGTGGCGTGGGCCAAACGATAGACGAATAGGATCAGTGAAAGGATCAATACTACAGGAGGTGGGTTCCACAACTGATTTGGGGAAGATGAGACCTTGGTCATAGCAGATTTGTGATGACCGGACGATCTAATGATCTAGTCCGTTTAGATGGCTTAGATTCCGCCCAAAAGTTGTGTGGAGTCCATCTCACGGTGAAAGGTAGACCGTAGGTTAAGACATTCGTACTACAGGCGAGAACTCCTCCGCCGTTCCAATTTCTCTCCAACATCTCGTTCGATAGAAGTTCATCTGGAAAAACCTAATTTCGACGTCCCATAACGCTCGAACGAGCCTTCAAGAAACTGAGGAAGGGTGGAGATCAAAAGAGCTAAAAACGGGTAATATTGCTTCCGCTTTTTGCTGCATAGGGCGTTATTTCAGGAAACCGTAGGCCTGACTCGGACGCCTTTGCGTGCGTGGGTGAAGTCCGACGATTCCGGACGGCTGGATCTGCCAGCAAGGTGGAGTGACGTGGGTTTCCTATCCACGTCAGATTTCTCTTTGTGATACGTCAGATCAGTCCTTGATCATGCTTACGTGGGCGTCTGTCGACCGGGTATTCCACCATACCTATGGTCGGTGGACTCTTTTGAACATGATGGACGGCTCGGATCATCGAGGTGGTTCCGTATGGTGGGCCGACTCACATCAACGACGGTGCGGTTCGTTTGAATCCGCAACAGGCGGGAGAAAGAACCGAAATTTGAATCTGTTTTGGTTCTTATCGGGTCAAACCCGATTTGACCGTATACATGGTCACGTGTACAGCGAGTGTACACAATCCGTGCTCCTGCACATTTCAAAAGTGGAGTTCACAAGGTGATCTATGCCAATCTACACCGCCCATTCTTCTTGGGTGGTCCATTAAATGCCCTTGGTTGAAGATTGGTCGGTTCCAAAGTTTACGTGGGCCACACAAGAAAATTTTGAGTTTATTTTATTGATCTTTATTAATTCAACGGTTAGAATCTTTCCTATTTGGATTTCAACGGTTAGGAAGGTCCAATTGACCACCTAACAGGAATTCCATGGCTAGGTTATGGATCAGATGGCCTAATTAATATATATATATATATATATATCTAATTTTATTTTATTTTATTTTTGTAAGTCGTCCACTATACATAGTTATCGATTTATTAACAGTTGGATTTAAAATATTGATATCCTAACTATTGAAATTTTAATTGTGGTTTGTGGCTTATCAGGGGATGATGAATAACATAGGTTATTTTATTTAATCACACAACTTGCTAATTGGGACTATAATAGTAACACCTGAGCACACTAAAGTGTGGGCTGTTACAAAACTATTTCCTTCAGTGTGGTCAATCTGTGATGAATTTTGTCCTCAAACTTAGACTAATTATATAAAATTAAAACTCTTTACATGTGGATGTGTTAGATTTACTTTACGATAAACCAGTGTGCCTCACATAAGATGTTGATGAATTCAAAATATGAGGCCCTTCCGCATAAGGGTAGTTTGACAATTTTCTTCTTCCTAAATTATTTTTTTTCACGAGGAGAGGATGATGTTTTTTGGTTCTATTCTTTCTTTCTTCTTCCTTCTTTTCTTAGCTTATTTTATAATTGTTTTTTTAAAAAAATTTATAAAAAATTTGATATGAATAGTGGGAGTTTGCAAAAAGAAAGAGAGCGTAGAAGATACTGTAATAGATTCTTTTATTTTTTAAAAATAGAATGATGTTGTAATGGATGAATTTTGTAATAAAAATATATTATAATGCATAAATTTTATAATAGAAAAATGTTGTAATGTATGAATGTGATGAATGTTGAAATGGACGAATGTTGTAATTGATAGATCTTTATTATGAAAGAATATATATCGAGATGAAAGTATATTGTAATAGATAAATGTTACATAAAGGATCATTGATATTTACTTTGGATTATCAAAAATAAAAAGTGGTTTAAGAGCTATAAAACCTTAAGTTTGGTTTGTATAGACTGTTGCCGTAATCACATCATAGTATAGAGACACATGGACAAAAACCGTATTTCCACATAAGCAGATTAGGTAAGACACCGGATCCACCAAGGTGGGTGGGTGGGTGAGACCCTTGACTGTGGTGCTCACAGTGATGTATTTGCCTGAAATCCACACCGTCCAGTCATTTTAAAAGCTCATTTTAGGCCATGATCTAGGAAATGAATATCACTCAAATCTTAGCTGGATCACACAAAAGGAAAGAGTTTTGATTGAATCCCCACCATTAAAAATTTCATATATTCCACCATAATGTTTACTTGCCATCCAACCTGTTGATAAGGTCACAAACACCAAGACAAAGATACCATACAAATATCATCTTGATCTAAAGCTTTTGTGGCCCATAAGAGATTTTTAATGGTCAATCACCACCCTTTCTTGTACTATACTATGGTCCATCTAGGATTTGAAACTGATTCATTTTTGTATAATGCGGTAAAATGAGCTTTCAATGCGGATGGATGCAATGGATGTAGTCACATACATCACAGTGGCCCCACAGTCAAGGGTCCCACCCACCTCGGTGGATCTGGGGTCTCACCTAATCCGCTTCCTGTTTCCACTCTCGTGATGTTATACACGCATCACTATGACCAGGTCTTATTGTCAAGATGCATGGCTATTAGGTGAGACCCTGGATCCACGCAGTTCCGTGGGGCTTACATGGATGAATCCACACCGTTCAACCATTTTGAAAGCTCATTTTAAAAATTATACAAAAAATGAAAATGACTCAAATCTAAAGTGGATTACACCACAGGTAGAAGTGGGCAGAACTGACCCGATTCTGTAGATCTGACCAGATCTGACCCGATCCGGCCCGTTCTGAACAAAACCGACGGCCCAAATCGAGCCTAATCGAGTTGGGATTTCCAGATTCGATATTTTTTCAGGTCAGTCCGGTTTGGTAACATAAGTAGTTTGTATGTATACAATAAAAGGGTAATTATTCATTTTTATCATTCAAATATAGAAGACTGCACTTAAGATAGACATTATAGAGGCAAATCGGCCTCAATTTCAGTTAGAGGGCCTATATATGTTTTCCAAATAACCAATGATAACATCTATGTTCCTGTCCTTGCCCGAGTGGTAGACTCCGAGGAGTTTCAACAAGAGGTCTTGGGTTCGAAACCCATAGGTGGTGAAATCCCACTATGGTGTCTGCATCAATATCTGTCATCCAACCTATTCATAGGGTCATATAGATATTGATGGACGGTAATTTAAGGAATTTTTTGAACTTTTTTCGGCTCATGACCTAAAACGAGCAGATAATGACCATGATGTACGTATTGTATCCACACCGTCTATCGATTTTGCGAGATCAATTTATGGCATGGGCCCAAAAATGAGCCACGTCCAGACCTCAAGTGGACTACACCACATAAAGCAGTGGGGAGTGAACGCCACCGTTGAAAACTTCTTGGGGGGCCACAGAAGTTTTGGATCAAGCTGACATTCGTGTTTTCCCTTCATCCGGATTTTTGTGACCTTATGAACAGTTTGGATGGCGAATAAACATCATGGTAGGCACTAGGATGGTTTCAACGGTGGTCTTCATGGTCCCCACTGCTTCCTGTAGTGTGGTTCACTTGAAGTTTGGATCTGATTCATTTTTACTCTCACACACTGTAATGATCTTTCAAAATGGATGGACGGTGTGGATATAACACATACATCATTGTGGGCCCACAGAACTTTTCCAAGTCAACACACCACGAGGTGTGTGGCGCACCACGCAATCCGCTATTAAACCAGACACCAGGCCGCCTTGGGCGACCCAGGCCCTAGCCTACATGGCTGGCCCATTGTCCCTGATTGATGGCATGCCATATGAGCCTGGCAATATGGACCATCTCAATCATGGGTTCAGATTGTGGGTCAAGCAGAGACTGAACATTATACTAATCAGGGAATACTAATTGTCCAATTAATATTATAAAAAGAATGATTAAAAACAAACTGGTCAGGTGTCCAAAATCAAAATCAAACCAATTAGATTATCTGATCCATGTGACTTTTGATGGACAATCCATCCTCAGTGGGACCCAATATTTATTTGGATGGTCTGAACTGCAATGCATATCATGTGTGTGCACGTTTGATGTTGTGCAGAACTTGGGGTGTTAATGGGCCAGGTTAGGGCTGGGCCAAGCTCGGATCCTTACTCTTGCTCTGGTGGTAGACTCCCAGGAGTTTCAACACCCGGTCACGGGTTCGAGTATCCACGGGTGGTGAAATCCCACTGCGGCCTGAGTGTGTGGGGGTGCATGTGCGTATGTAAATAAAATAATAATAAAAGCTCGAGGGTAAAGATAAGCTTCCTGGCCACGAATAGACCTGGACTCACCCGGGACTGCAGCCATTAACGTTTGGTTACCGTGGAGCCCACCTTGATATATGTATTATGTATCCATGCCGTCCTTCCATTTTTCCAGTTCATTTTAGTATTATCCCAAAAATGAAGCAGATCCAATTATCAGGTGGACCATACCATAAGAAGCAGTGGTGATTGACCATCCAATCTGTTGATAAGGTCACATAAGTCTGGATGAAGGGTTAAACCAAATCTGTTGATAAGGTCACATAAGTCTGGATGAAGGGTTAAACCAAATATCAGCTTGATCCAAAACTTCCGTGGCCCATTAATGGTTAATCACTACTGTTTCTTATGGTATGATCCACCTGATAATTGGATCTGCTTCATTTTTGGAATAATGCCCTAAAATGATCTGGGAAAACGGATGGACTGCGTGGATACATAATACATACGTAAAAGTGGGCCCTACGGTAAGGCCACACCGTCTTGGGTCAGGTTGGGTCTCACCTAATCCAATCTAGCTTAAACTCGGGGGACCCGTGGTTTGATAGTCCTAGCCAACCAAATCATGGGGCCTCTGTGGATGGATAATGCCCAGTCAACATCCAAATTGGAAGATCCTGGTCATCCAGTCTTTTCCGAAGACAGGAAGGGCTAAGATTAGATGAGTAGAAACATGATGGATATGTGGTGCTGACACGAAGCATATGAACTGGTCATGTTAATTACTTCAGTGGGATCCAGAAATTCATGATTTTTCTTTTTCGTTCAATATAGATAGTTTTTAGCCATTTACTTCGAAAGATCTTCATCTTCCAACCTGGATGACTTTCTGGCATGTTTTATCCATGATGGCCCACCATATCAAAAGAGGAGATTACCTATCCACAGATTCTGCTTAAATAAAAGAATAAAAAGAACAAAACTATATATATATATAATATTTTTTAAAAAAGTAAGGGCCCAACCGGGTTCGAACCGGTGACCTCTTGATCTGCAGTCAAATGCTCTACCACTGAGCTATGGACCCACTCACACTTTTATTCTGCAAATAAAATTAATGTTCTAAACTAATCTGTACACCTCATGTGTTAAGGTTATGGCACTGGGATGTCACTACGATGTTTTTGAGAATTCCATCCCATACTTCCTTGAGAGCACATTTTAGGACATGCGGCCTAATCCAAAATTAAAATGGACCACACAACATGAAATAGTGTTGGAAGAAATGCCTACCATTGAAATCTTCCTAGGCTCCACCTTGATGTTTATGTGTCATCCAAACCATTTTAGTAAGATGTCTCACACACTTACAAGATTGACACAGCAAGCAAAAGCGTATGTTGCCCAGTAAACCTCATGACAATGGATATCCATGTGATACCACATTATACATTGGCAGCAAACCTATAGCGACTGGGACTTTTGATCTTATGAGCTACCATGGTCACACTACCTATATGTGATGTATCGCACAGGTTGGATACAAGATGTATCATGGGATATATCAGCTGATATTGTCGAAGCTGAAAACATTTATTTCATCCATAGTTAGTTGGTTTTTCTTTTAATAGATACAAAATCAAAATACAAGTTTGATACAATTTCAATTCAATTATATATAAGATGGAAAAAATCCATAAAGATTCTAGCAAACAAGTTCGGCTTCTAATACAAGACGAGAAAAGAAGTCATGGATAAGGCATGTTTGTTTTCAACAAAAATTTGTCAAAAATCATAGAACAAGTGGATCCACATCATATTTTTACTTACGCCATGTATTGTTCTCTTACTCGACAATTTACTTAGTCCAAGTCTAAAAGCCCTTTATGGAGTGCTCTACTAAAATGATCTGGCAAAACGAATGAACGGCATGGATATAAGACACATGCATCAAGGTTGGCCCCATGGTGGGTCGGCTTCCACGGAAGCAACGCTGTTGTTTTACATGTTTGGTAGAGTGCTCAAGATCTATGGGTCCCGTGTAGAATTAGGGGCTCTTTGGTCCTTGACAATGCAGGGATTGGTATCATCAGAACTACCTCCCCCTCCCCTGTGGATACTTAGCATGTGGGCATTCGGTTTTGTTTTGGTTTTGGGTATATGATAGGCAGGGCCTTAGTCTTTTTGTAGGCTCCCGCCTAAATGGCTGTAAATCCTCTTCGCTTTATCAATACAATCTTCCTTCAAAAAAAAAAAGATCTATGGGTCCCACCATAATGTCTATGTAAATCCAATATGCCCACTAGGTGAGAATCCTTATTTTAATTGTATATGAAAAAGAAGACTTATATAGGTGGGTCCATGGGGCTTAGTTTTGGATCAGGTTGATCTTTTTATTTCCCGTTCATCTTGGTGAGTAGATGCACATCAAGCTCATTAAGTCTATATTTACCCTACAATGACATCCTATATCGCCTTTGTTCTTTGTAATGTGGTCCAAGAATAAGGAAATTAATTGGGAGATCCGGCGCTAATACAAGATACAATGGCAATAGAAATTGTACATCTGAATATACATTAACCTTAGTTGAAATAGCAAAATTGTAGTGTATCATCTCTAATTGTGATTGGTTGAGAAATCCTGCCCAATTCATGAATACTTGTTGATTAAAATAGTACTATTGGATATTTTTCATCATAATCATATATTAATATTTTAATAATTTAGTTAAGTGGATATCCAATGATCCACACCGTATAGAGTAGATGAATAGTTAAAAACCATTCATTTGTTTTAAATTAGAGAGACCTTAGATTTGATAAGGCTCCCTTCGGAAGGGGAACCTCCAAACTAACTCCCAATTGAATATTTCAACCGGCTAACTATCAAAGGTCATGGATGGAAGGTGACAAAAACCAAGGCCATTCATCATGTAAGCATGATATTAATGTTGGACTTCGTTGTGGCCTACTAGAATCACATTTCTAGATACCGCATACACTTCAAGGTGGGGCCTTTTAAAAATCAAGGTGGCCATTAAAGTAAAGTCGTTATTTATTTATTTATTTTTAATATATCAACAAAATTTTAGGAATAGTTATGGTTGCCCACCATTGATTTTTTGAAGGGCCCACTGCAATGTATATGTGAAATCCCCTCCAACCATTAGATGTGTAATCCCACATTAGGCCCCAGGATGAAAAATCAGTCTGATCTGTTATTCATCTGGGCCACACCTAAAAAAACAGTTAAAAGATACAATCACCGTAGAATTTTATAGGGTCCACTGATGATTATATTAAATTGACTCCAACCATTAGATGCCTTTAGGCCTACTGCCCAAAATCAGATATGCATGATTCAATGCCTTTAGGCCTACTGCCCAAAATCAGATATGCATGATTCAATATGGCTTACACCAGGGGAAACAGTTTGGAGGGTGGCAGTGCCTTGTACCCTGTTTCCAATCATGTAGTCCACCTGAATCCTGGATGGGGATGAGATTTAGGCCCTGCACCTAACATGGCATCACAGACGTGATGGTTGGGGGTGGATTTCACATAAACATCACATCACAATGAGGTTCACCCAAACCGCCGCTACTTGAGAAATATAAGGTCATTTCAACTAGGATGAAGTGAAGGCACTGTTTATAAGCCATTGTGTATACTACAAACCAAGTCCGATCGAATTAAGTGTTTATTTTTGAGCCTAAGGTAGACCGTAGCAGCCAGGCCCAAAAGCACAACGGGCAAGGTTGAAAATGGGATAGGTTAGGTTAGGTTGGGTTGGGTTGGGTTAGGTTGGGTTGGGTCAGGTTGGAAGCACCTCCTACCTAGACCTGACCCATTTAAGAATCCACTTGGAGTTTTGGACCTAGACTTGACCCATTAAAATTTGGGGACAATTTAGGTATGGTCGAAATCAAAAGCAACCAAACCACTAATTTAATGAGTCAATACTGGCCCTCTATCCAAATTTGACTTGTTTATCACACAGGTCACATTAATGTCGGCTCGGATGTCAATGGGTATACCCCGATGAACCCGACCCAATTTTAATAAGCTTGAGTTCAATAAATTGGACCAAAGAAATCAAGTTGAGTCTTCGTTGTTTCATTTAGGTTTTTGGGTCGAGTCAATTCGGGTCATTTGGCTCAACCCATTAGAAACCTATGTGGGTAGGTACGTTCAACCCAAGCCTAGCTCGAACCCGACCCACTACCCAATTAGTTTGGCCTGGACCTACCTGAGGTTGGGTCTGTGACCCACAAGCTAGCCTGATTTTAATATCAGGACTAGGACAGTCAGTGGGTCTATATTAGGCCCAAGCCTAACCCATTCAGGTCAGGAGTTGAGCCATAGGCCAATTTGGCATGTTCACTGCCTAATGCAAGGTACCATTCTTGTAAGGAAAATAAATGGCAAGTAAAGTTCAAAAGTGAAATGGTTTTCTTACCTTCATTGATTATTTCATACCCCGTTGTCTTCATGCTCTTTGCTAGCCCCGCTGGAAAAGAAACAGAGAAAAAGAGTTAAACACTTAAAACCGAGAACACAATTTGATAACTTGGCATGAAACTTCTTGGGCAATTATAGTGTTCAAGATCTCAGAGAGTGCAGTTTGCTTATGCGTACACATGGAGCCCCTGTTTTGATGATCTGGACCATCAATTTGATGTACCCCACCATGAATTCCTGATAGAGTGAGCAAATTACCGGATTACTGGTCATTGCAATCAAGATTGCTATTTTTAGTTACCCACAATCCAGATAACCTGGATCTCTCCATTTGGATAAGGAAAAGTTACAAGAAAGGTCCAAATTCAATGAAAAATGGGCCAACAATCGAACAGTTGCAATATTCTAATATGGGAGGCTTTTGGAATGCTGTCTATGATGGGGCCCATCAAAACAATGGTCTATATAGCCAAATCATGGCATCACATGTAAGGAATCTTGATCATGTTCTATAGGTGAGAAATGTGTTTTAGGATAAAGAGAATCATGCATAATCAATGCATCATCTTTACAAGGACTTATGCTATTATCCTCGGCTTATAGTTTGTGGGAGCGGAGCCCACTGATCACTAACCCAAAACATTCATCGAAACGGGCCCAACATGCATATGAGATTCTCAAAGCATTTTCTTGATTGGGAAACCCATCCAATCTTTGGCATTTTTTATTTTTTATTTTTAATGTGGATCACAACAAATAGTGTATTTTATATAGTGTTCGAATTATCTCTGATATTATCCAAATATCTCTGATATTATCTTAATCTCCAGCTCAGTGATACCGATAATGCTGGTAATATAAAAAATTTCAAGTATTAGCAATGTATCTCTAAGTATCGCCGATGTATCAATATCGCTAATGTAATCGCCAATATTTTCGACTACATAAATTTTAGGCGTCGCTTGTATTGTCAATGCATTAATATCACCAATGTATCACCAATATTTTTTACTATATAAATTCTAGGTAATGCTTGTATCATACGTGTATCGACGATATTTCAATAATATCGCTAATGTTTTGATATCATCAAAATTTTGTTTATTAGAAAAAAAAATTATTTCAATGTTTTTTATTTTTATTTTTTTATTATGGGCACGTGGTTGTATGTAGTGTTCAATTTGTCATTGATAATATTGATAATATTTGGATATTATCGATATCGCAGCATAGGCGATATTGAGACCGCAATCTTTCATTTCTTTTCCAATTGTTGATGATTTCTTGGTGAAATATCATGTGTTGTTGTTATTTTGCAATATCGATGGATGTTTGGATGGTTAAATAGTCCGGATGGGATAGTTGGACTGATTTCTTACAACAACACATACTTTTAAGGCCCCATTAAATAGAAACTCGTTATGTATGCATTTTTTTTGCAAATTTTTATTTCTAAATATACAAATATGTTATTTTAACATTTTTTGAAGTTTCGCTAAAAATTTCGTCATTTTCCTCATGTTTCCTCACATGTCCGGTTATCGGCGATATTGATATTGTTTCCGTATCTCTGGTCAACGAAACTTGTAGTAATACCGATACTTTAAAAACTGGGGGCGAGTGTAAATTTGATCCTTTACTCGGTTTATGAACAATTGGGTTTAGGTGAATTAAAATCCACTCGGACCACATTACAACTCGCTGATCGATCGGTTCATGTACCGAGAGGAATGATTGAAGATGTGTTGGTCCAAGTTGATAAATTCTATTATTTAGTAGATTTTATTATCCTAGATACTCAACCCATCGTAGATGCGAGCACTTAAATTCTCATCATTCTTAGTTGCCCATTCTTTACTATATCAAATGTCATCATTAATTGTAAGAATGGAACTATGAAATTATCTTTCGAAAATATGACAATGAAGCTCAACATCTTTTTTAATATGAACAAACAGTAAGAGGATGATGACGATACCCACGACATTAACATGATTGATTCTTTCGTGGAAGATGGATCACTCCTGACTCTATACTCTAATGCTCTAGAGACATGCTTGGCCCACTCCCCTAATTTAGATGATGACATGATTAGGTAAATGGATGCTTTGCTTGATGCTACGCTGGTACTTGAAGTTAACCGATGGAGGTCACAATTTGAGAAATTGCCCTAAACCAATGTAGTGCCTCTACCGTCTAACCTTAAAGCATCGAAATTTGACCTAAAACATTTGCCCGTTGATCTTAAATATGTCTACTTAGGTCAAGATGAGAAATTCCTGGTGGTGATTTCTTCTCACCTTGAGAAAGAGCAAGAGAGTGTAATCATTTCCACTCTCATTGAGCATAAAGGAGCTCTTGGATGGTTGATTGTGAACCTCAAGGGAATTGACCCTTTGATTTGTACTCACCGCATCCATTTTGAGGATAATGCGAAAACCTCCCGACAATCACAACGTTGACTCAATCCAAATATAAAAGAAGTGGTTAATTAAGGCTGAGGTAGTTAAGTTGTTAGATGTAGGTATCATATACTCTATATCCGACAGTCAATGAGTGAGTCCAACTCAGGTAGTTCCTAAGAAGTCCGGAATCACCATCGTAGCCAATACCGACAATGAACTCGTTCCAACTAGAGTTACTACTGGTTGGAGAATGTGCATTAACTAAAGGAAGTTGAATACCGTCACAAGGAAGGACCGATTTCCTTTGGCTTTCATTGATTGATCAAATTTTGAAAAAGCTAGCCGGTCATTCTTAATACTGCTTCCTTAACGAATATTCGGACTATAATCAGATAAAGATATCCCTTGAAGATCAAGAAAAGACAACATTCACATGTCCCTTTGACATATTTTCTTACCGAAGAATATCATTCGGACTGTGTAATACCCCTGCCACTTTTCAGCAATGCATGTTGAGTATTTTTTCTGATATGGTGTGGCAATATTTAGAGGTCTTCATGGACGACTTATCTGTCTTTGGTCCATCCTTCAGCAAGTGTCTAAAAAATCTTAAAAAATGTACTGAAGGATGCGATGAGAAGAATTTGGTTCTGAATTGGGAGAAGTGTTATTTCATGGTTCCCAAGGGAATTGTTCTTGGACATATAATTTCATCCAAAGAAACTGAGGTAGACAAGGTAAAAATTGATCTTATCTCTAACCTACTTCCACCCAAAAGCGTACGTGACGTGCGATCCTTCTTACGACATGCCGAATTTTACAAACGATTCATAAAGGACTTTAGTCATTTCCCTTGTCCTTTATATAATCTACTTCAAAAGGATACACTATTCAAGTGGAGTGAAGAATGTCAGAGAGTTTTTTCTAAGCTTAAGGGCATGTTGATTATCGCTCCTATCATGCAGCTACCCGACTGGACCATACCTTTTGAGATTATGTGCGATGCATCTGACTATGCTATTGAGGCGGTGTTAGGCTAGAGAAAAGAGAAGAAACCCTATGTGATTTACTATGTAAGTAGAACTCTAAATTCTACCCAAGTAAACTATTCTACTACGGAAAAGGAACTCTTAACTGTAGTGTTCGCTTTGGACAAATTTAGGTCCTACTTGATCGGATCCAAAATCATTATTTACACTGATCATGCGGCGCTAAAGTACCTTCTTTCTAAAAATGATGTCAAGCCTTGCCTGATAAGATGGATCCTTCTAGTCCAGAAATTTGACATAGAAATACGAGACAAAAGGAAAGTAGAAAACGTAGTGGCTGACCATCTCTCTAGACTTGATCTCCTCAATTCCCTTGAGCCGGCATCAATAAATGATAGTTCTCTAATGAACAATTATTTAAACTCACTCAATTACCTTGGTTTGCTGACATTACGAATTATCTTGCCACAGGTTTCAAGCCGACATATTGGACTGCACAATATAAGAAGAAATTCTTTGCCAAGGTACGTAAATTTTTCTGAGATGATCCTTATTTGTTTAGATATTGCTCAGACCAAATTTTAAGGAGATGTGTGTCAGATAATGAACATCAGAGTATCATCTCCTTTTGTCATTCTCAGGCCTATAGTGGTCACTTTTATGCTAAAAAGGTCATAATCAAAAACTTGCAGTGCGGCTTTTACTAGCCCATGATGTTCAGAGATACTTATGAGTTTTGCAAAACTTATAAGCGTTGTCAAAAATTAGGAGCGTTGTCTCATTGAAATATGATGCATCTAAACCTCATTCATATCATTAAAACATTTGACAGCTAAGGCATCGACTTCATGGACCATTCCCCAAATCCTTTAGAAATATTTACATTTTGTTAGCAGTAAATTATGTCCCTAAGTAAGTCGAAGCCATCCCGTGTCAGAATAATGATCATAAAACGGTCATTCAATTCTTAAAAGAAAATATCATTTCCTGGTTCGGAACGCCTCGGGCCATCATTAGCGATGGAGGTTCACTCTTTTTTAATAGGCCATTTCCTGGTTCACTCTTTTTTAATAGGCCATTTGAGAACTTAATGAAGAAATCTGACATCTCTTATAAAGTGAGCACTCCATACCACTTGCAGACAAGCGGGCAAGCCAAGATTTTCAACAGGGAAATTAAATAAATTTTAGAAAAAACGGTTAACCCTTACTGTAATAATTGGTCAATTCACTTGACTGATGCCTTATGGGCTTACCGTATAACTTTTAAGACACCATTAGAATGTCTCCATTTATACTCATCTATGAGAAAGTTTGCCACCTACCTGTAGAGCTGGAGCAAAAAGCCTACTAGGCTATAAAAAACTAAACTTTAATTTGGACAACGCTGGCTCGCTGCGCAAACTTCAATTGAACGAACTCAAAGAAATTTGGAACGACACTTATAAGAACTCAAGAATTTACAAGGATGGGATGAAGGTATTTCATGACAAGAACATCCTTCGGAAATCATTCATAACCAGTCAAAAAGTCTTTCTGTACAATTCTCGGTTACATCTTTTTCCGGATAAACTTCGATCTCGTTGGACTGGTCCCTTCATTGTGTAAGACCCGCATCTTAAACCGTACCGTTCCGTAGGTTTCCGCGGTCTTTCCGGTCGAATTTCGGCAACCTTCGACCCTTAACCGGCGTTGCGCGCGACCCTGATTCATACGCCGTTAACCCGAGTCAACTCAACCTAAGACTTGTATCCTTGCGACCGCACCGTCGCCGCGGTTCCGATGCCGCGACTCGCGCGCCGAGGCGATACCCTGGCCAGGAGATGTGGGCCAGCGTTCGGTGCGAGGAAAACGCCGCGCGTTACGAAACCCAAGAGAATCTCTACGATGAGTCACATCAATCCATCAATCCATCAACCCATCAATCCATCAAGGGTCAAGTACACATCACTCTTCACCCTTTCCCAAGCAAGCCTCAAAGTCAAAAAGTTCTTACACAAGCCATGCCTCTCTTACACAAATGGCCAACAAAGTCAAAAAGGTGCTCTTACACACCCATCACCACCACATCCATCAAACATCACCCATCTCTCCACTCCCTTTTACAACACTCTCTCTCTTCATTTGCAAATCCATTCCCAAGCAAAAAAAAAAACTCCATACGTATGAGCTCCTCCCCCTTTCCTTCCAAGCCACAAGTGTGACCCACCTTTCCACCCTCTCATCTCTCATCCTAGCCTTCCATTTCTCATCTCCACCATCAAAGAGGAGCACAAGGAGACCGGCAAGTCGAGGGAGCAAGAAGGAAGCGGTGGGTGATCTTAGATAGTTGTTCTACATTCATTTTGTTTGATCAATGGTCCATATATGTGGTACCCACCTTGATGTATGTTTGTATGAGGGGCCCATAGTGGCGGGGTCCCTCTATCCTCCCGATCTTTCTCTCTCTCTCCCCCTTTTTCTTTGGGTTTGATGGCTTGTGGCCACTTGATGTATGCATCTCATCCAACCATCCAAATGGTGGGCCACCTTGGCCTTTGTTTGTGGTATGGGCCATCCAAATGGTGGGCCACCCGGATGAAAGGGGAAGTACAAATATTAGCTTGATCGAAAATAGGTGAGCCATGTGGGACCCACCTTGATGGGGTGTTCATCCACACGTCTAGGCGGACACACCAACGGTGGTGGCTAAGCAGTGAAGTGTGAACTGATAAAAGGGGGGGGTGCACTATCAAGGAGTGTGCACTGACAGTGGGCGTGCGCCGGCTGTGGGTGTGGCTGACGTGGGTCCAGGGCCCATCCACACCATCCACCCTTTCTTGTGGGGCCCACCATAGTATATGTGTTTCATCCAGCCGTCCACCCTTCTCAACGGTGAGACCCACGTCCATGTTGGGCCCTCCTTGGTGCGGGTGCACCCCAGCCGCATGGCTCAAATGGCAGACGGAGTGGAGATACCTCGTTTACACTGAGGTCTTGGTACCGTCACAGTGGGGTGGCTAACGGTGATGTGATCACCGACGTGGGGCCCACCTGACCTCGGGGTGTGGCTGAAACTTGGTGGGACCCTTCATTCATGTGGGACACCCACAATGGATGGTCTGGATTTGTGGACCCCATCTCGGTGGGCCCAATAGATGGTTAGGAATGTTTTAATGGAAGGGCACTCCCCTCAACTGTTGTATTAGGTGTGGCCCACACCAATCACGAAATGACTTGATTTTTGGAACGTAGGCCCACCTTGGAACGGTGCATCTAACTGATGGGTTAGATGTTGGTAATACCAACGGTGGGGCCCACACCACTCGATCTCGCGGGACCCACCTCTGCTCGTGTCAGCGAAAGAAAAGGAAAGAAAGGAAAAAAAAAAAAAAAAAAAAGAAAGAAAAAGGGAAAGGAGAGGGGCACGTGGCGCTCTCCCTCTCTCTCTGCATCTCCCTCTCTGACGCCCTCTCTGACTCTCTCTCTCTCTCTACACTCTCTCTCTCTACATCTCTCTCTCAAGTCCTCTCACTCCTCTCTCTATCTCTCTCTACATTTCTCTCTCTATCCCTCTCCCTCCCTGTGAACATCAGTGGGCTGTAGGCCCCACATGATGTATGTGTTTACACGTACCGTCCATCTGTTGTGATAGTGGGGCCCACTGTCATCTGGCGACGCGAAGTTCTGTGGATCCCACCGCTATATAATATATTATATTATATGTTATATATTGTATACATATATACTGTATTATATATTATGTAATATGTTTTTGGTGGTGGGCCCTACATGGGACCCACCTTTGCTCTCCTAGTGCAGCCACTTGTACCGCAACCACCTAGCTACTCCTTTGTTGGCGGCAGGCCCCACAGTAATGTATATCGACACCGTCCACTATTTGAGCGGTGAGGGCCACCATAATGCAAGTGTTGTATCCATGCCATCCAACCATTTGCGAGATCATTTTACAGCATGGGAAGTTAGTGGTGAGTCAAATCTAAAGTTCGGTGGACCCCACTACTAAATAGTGGACAGTGACACCCACCGTTTAAACTTCTAGGGCCGTGGTGGTTTCCAAATTAAGCTGATATTATTTCCATTTCATTTATCTCTATGTCAACTTATGATTAGTTCGGATCTCAAATATACACGAGGTTGGGCCTATTTGGTATACCTGAAGCCCACTGGTGTGGCTCATATAATGCGGCCCATGTAATGTGGCCCGCTTGACATACGAGGCCTATTGTGATATATGGGAGGCCCAGGTACGAGGCCCACCTGATGTGTATTCGGGACCCGATGCGATGTATGTGAGGCCCTTAAGCTAACCGTTACAGTGTAGGCCGTGCCTTGGGAGCAATGTTGGTTTGACGTCCACATTGTGCAAATAATGTTGGTTAGATGTCCGCATTACAATTCTCCCTAAGGCCCATTGTTAGGCCCATACTTGTAGGACGTCTAGGCCCATTTTCGTTATGAACAGCATCCATCACCGTATAACATGTTTAGTATAGTTTCATGACTCATGATCATACGCATCAGATGTATGCTTGACCTGAGAAGTGACTGTTCATAGCATATGCCTTCGGGCAGGTTGTTTAGGGGCTTCCGGTTAGGCGGTGTTGCCCTACATGAGCGCACGATACGCGCAGGATTGTTGCATGATTGGATAGTGTGTTTCATGCATTCGCATTGTGTGATGTGGTTACTGTATGCCCTAGCGACATCAGGGCCATAGCCTCCACAGGCGTATCGTGGTTGGCAGGATTGGATACCGGAAATCTTGTTCTACATGGGGTGCTATAGATATCCCTGGGTGAAAGTCCCTAAACCCTTATGGTACCAAGAGGTTGCTCCAACGTCTAGACCGAGTGGGTGCATGAGCGCCGATGGCCGATTACCAGGAGGCTGCGCTTTCCACTGTGTCGTGGTCGGTTGGAAGGGGGTACGGCCTTACCCGCCCGAGAGGAGGGGGCAATGCTAGGCTGAGTCTGACCAGCTCGAGGAATGGGTCCGCTATCGACGAGCCGAGCCCGATATTGGCAGGCGGGTAGTGAGGTCTCTTCCACTTACCTTATTGCGCGCGATGGGGCGGCAATCTGGTTTAGAGTGTACTAGACCCCGGTGATATTCCAGATTTTGAGTTATACTGATATGTGGACTTAGATGAGGATTTGTATGCTTGACTTGCATTTCGCATCGCATGGCCTTGGTAGGGCCGACATCTTTCATGCCTTGCATTGCATAGCCTTGGTACGGCTAGTAGCATTCATGGATTCGTCAGCATGTTCCGCATTACTCTGATACTTCATAACTGCATTACTACCTTGCGCACACACTTTCACCACCCTCTAAGCTTTCTATAAGCTTATGCACGACCGTTGCGTGCAGGTGACGCGAGGACGCAGCAGCGCTGAGGCAGGAGCGCAGAGCAGATCTTTTGGAGCTTTTTGTCCATCCTCATTGTATTTCCCTTTATGCTCATTGTACTTGTAAAGTTTTTGATCATAGTGGAAATGTGATGGAGTTTTTGGTTGTTGTTTGTGGGTTATGCCTTTGGTTATGCTTATTACGATTCAAACTGATATTAGAAATCCTCCTCGTAGCATCCCAGGATCGGAACCTGGCGAATGGGCGCCGGGAGCCGAGAATGGGGTTCTACGGAGGCTGTCGGCGCCGGATTCGGCGATCGGGAATTTTGTGAGCCCGGTCCCCGAGTTTGGGGCGTGACACATTGTTACTAATATCTATTCTCATAGGGCCGTCGAGATAAAGAATTCGATGAATGACAATGTTTTCAAAGTAAATGGACATCATTTCAAGTCATTTGTTGAGAAGTTTGATTCAGAGGACATGTTCATGCCTTTGACCGATCCTGTGTACCAGGATTGACCTCTTAGTCTGACGAAGGTGTAGTTAGGTTTATTGCTTTCATAGGATTTAGGATTATGATAGTTTGATTTTACTTTGTTTAGTCTTCGTGTTAACCCATTTATATGTCAAATTGCATAAATGTTGAGTCTGTCTTTAAGTGAGTCCCAAGACAAAGATTTTAAGATGAAGACCTCAACCGAAGAGAAGCTCGAGTGCTCCAAATAGGTAATGAAGCCTCACTTCCCTAAACCAAATTCTAAGGTATATGACCCCTATCCAATTTAAAACTTACCTCTAAACTCATTAGAAAAACACCTTGGTAAGCTTAAGTAAGAAAGACATTTAGAATGTTAGAGGAATAAAAAATGTATTACACTCGCAAGTCCGATATTATCGAAGATGGTTCGATACTATTGATATATAATCTTATTCTGTACAACAACAAAATGATCTATCTGCTGAAAATATCAATAATATCGAATACAGTCCGATAATATCGAAATTCAAACTTCGATACTATCGAATCCTTTTCGATAATATCGACTCAGGAACTTCCTCTAAACAAAAGACATTCTCAAAAGTATTCATCGATCGAATCGAGTCGCTTTCGATTATATCGAGAGTAAGTTCTTGATTATATAGAATCAAACTCGATTGCATCGAACTTGATAAACATTTTGTCCAGCAAGCTTTCAAAGAAAATATATATATATATATATATATATATATATATATATATATATATATATATATCTTCAATAATATCAAATACTATTCGATATAATCGAACTTCAAAATTCGATATCATCGAATTAATGATGATCGATTGAATCGAACTTCTGAACAAAATCCTCCAGCAACCAAATGTAGATTTCTAAAGTGAATCTAAATGGGATCGAAATAACCCTCGATAACATCGAAGTGCATATTGATGGAATCGAATGGTATTTGATAAAATCGAGTAGTTTGTTCTACACAAAAGTGAACATATATGTGTAGAAAGTCGATACAATCGAATGAGACTCGATATAATAGAAATTTAAATTTCGATAATATCGAAGACTTTCCATAGTATCGACAATGACAGATTTTTGCCCATTTTATTACCGTTGAGATTCTTTTTCTATAAATACCTTAGGTTGCTTCTTGTTAAAATGAGCTAGTATTCAAGAGAGTTTGAGCATATTATTCCAAGATCCACCTACCCTCTTACTCACTCTCTCTTTTTCATTAGAGTTCATCATTCAACCCTTTGCTCAAGCTTTAACTCTTATCTTATATGCTTGGATTGAATAATGAACTCTAGCATTCGTGAAGTCTCCAACTAATCATACTATCCTTGGAACTTCTGAATACCTAGCTCATGAGAACTTTCTCTATTGATTTAAATTCTATTATTTAAATAGAGAAGATCATAAACCCTAAACCTCACAACCTTAGAGCCATCGTGAAAGCATCATCAGTAGGTTACGATTCAAGAGAGCTAAAGATTCTTCATCATCATCGAAGATCCTCACATTGTGCGAGAACGGGACTCACCAACTTACTTTGTAAGTATTTAGAGTCTAATGTGTCTGAAGCCCTTTCCTTGTGTAAGATTGGGATTTAAAATTTGAGTGTCAAACTCGCCAAGTCCTAGTTATATCCTTGTGTAGGACGTGTAGCCTTACATAGGCTAAGCCTTGTGTAGGCTTGGGTTGCCTTGTGTAGGCTCCCAGTGTTGTGTCCTTAGGTAAGACGTATCGTCTTGTGTAGGCATCTTGGAACCTTGTGTAGGTGTCCTAGCTTAACCTCATATTGGTTATAAAGGTTCATGGTTAACTTGATTTAAAACCATTGGATAGTGAAATCCGGTACACTCTAAGAGAGAGTGCGTCCGCCAAGAGTGGAGTAGGCAAGTAGCTAAACCACTATACATGATTGTGTTTGGAATTGTTTTGAGAACCTTTATCTAATTATGCTTATGTTCATCATATGTTAACAATGATATATGATTTAGTTAATGTATAAGTATTGATAAAAGTCACATCCCACACACAATACACAATATCCTTATAGGCTTTGATTTTACTTATGAATCTTGTATAAGCTTATGTGAATTGGCCCCTCTATTGGCTTAGAAGTCATAGAGTTATTTTGCCTTACTCTCTTGTTTTTAAAAGTTAGGCATATGTTGTTATTAAAATATAATAAAATTTGAAAAAGTCTTATTCACCCCCCTTTAGGACACTTAGTCATATTTCATACTTCAGTACTAGCAGTTTCATCGTAATGTCACTCGGGACTAGCAAAATGTTGGTTGTGGGGTGTGCTGAGTATGAAATATTGCATATTTTTCATATTTATACCTTAGTTTTATAAACATGATAGTAATTAATTGATCTAATTATGCATGTTTTCATGTGCGAGGTGATTTTGAGAGCTTAAGGTAAAATTGATGTCAAAAGGAAGATTTATACTCAAAAGATTACTAAACGAAGATTTAGAAAATTGAAAGTCATTAATGAAGAATTCACATACCAAAGATCTAAGGAAACCAAGTGAGGGATGAAGAGAATCGAAGATTTGAAGTGAAGAAAATGAATTCGAAAAATTGTCCTAAAAAAAGAAGATCCTGGAAGTTGCCCTGAAAAAGCTTAGTCTGGAATTCTGAGTCTAAAGCAGAATTTTTCTAAAACAGACTTTCGGTCCGACCGAAGTACAATTCTGGTCTGACTAAAATCGACTAAAACAGTCCAACGAGAAACAAAATTTTCAGCCTTAATTCGGTTCGACCGAAATTGTGCAGATTTATCTTGTGAGAAAGTGCGATTTTCAGCTTTAATTCGGTTCGACCGAAGCGTAACTTTTTACGTAAATTTAAGGCGGTTTCAAAGTTGATTCAAGCAAATAGTATAAATATGAGTCTTTTAATTGTTTTTAAGCACGAATTAAGGTTGAAAAAGTGGAGCAAAGTGTTGGAGAACTTCAATGAGTTATTTCTTTTTCTTTTAGTTAGTTTTTATGCTTTTTTAAAGAGTTTTTAGTTCAATCATGTCTTTGGTTGGGTAAATCTCTTAGCTAGGGTAAGAGGTGAAGCTTGTAGCATGTTTAGATGTTTATTTTGCTTTGATTCTTGTTTATGTTAAACTTCGTTGACTTCTATTTTGAATTTAAGGAATATTTTCAGTTTTATATGGTTCGTTATGACTCAAATTGCAATAGATGTTGTGATAGCTTTAAGTATCTTCTTTTCCATTATGAAATAATGAGATTAGTAAATCTTGTTATTCTCCATCATCTCCTGGGCATGGTAGGGTGATGGAATCCCTTCTACTCATCACAATTCTCTTCCATTGAGAATTAAGTCAATGAAAGTTTAGATTTGATTTAATTGCTTTATCTTCCAATTGGATAGGATAGAACTGCAATTCCAATTATGTTATTTGAATCAAGTAAGGTAGCATCTTGATAACTACAAGTGGATCCTTGGCACCCTAATTCTCACCTTTAAATTCACAAGCTTTAATCAACTTTATTCACAATTACTCTCCTTTATTCCAGATTTATATTTAGATCTTTTTCTAGTTCTAGTTTTAATTATTTCAAAATACGTACAAGTTTAGTCTATGTGGATTCGACCTTGGTCTCACCGAGATTATTACTACATCGCGACCCTACACTTGGGGTTGTGAATTGTTTGTAAAGTATATCTAAGTGCACGTACGCTTATTTGAAACTTAGACAAATTCACCATTCTCTTTCTTTTGTGATTCCTCGACCTATTTGGGAGGGTGGATTTGGAACCTCTAGAATTCGAAACCCCCTGAATTTGAAATCCTCCTATTGTGTTTGGTACCCTCGATTCATAGACAACTTTAATCCAAAAGTAGTTATGCTTGGTATATTTATAGGGGTTTGAATATAATTACTAAATCAACTTTAATATATCTAATTAGTAAATGTATGTAACATTTGATACAATGGTTATAATAAGCCCGCTGAAATATATACTTACCTAAAATCGATGAAATTCCCAGTCTCATATGGGGCACAAGCTCAAGATCACATTGAGTAGCTAACCAACGATTTTTTAACTGTTGATTTACAAAAATAATGTTTGGACCGCGTTGATCATTATTTTAAAGTAATTATAGTGATGCAATTGATATTCTAATTATTTTAGGATATCATTAGTGAACCATGTGTCCAATAAATTAATAGTCTAGTGACACACATACAATTTTGGGAAGAATTTTAGATGTAAATCAAACTTTCTCCGACTTTCGGAGTGGATTTCAAACCTTGGATTCCAAAAGGCAGTTACTTTATGCTGCCAAATAAGCAGGATTTAAAATTCCCTCAAATCCCCAAATCCATTGCGCCAGACGAGGAATCAGATTGGCTGGTGTACCCCACAAACCAGCTAAGGTACCTATCGTGACAAGACGAGCTCGGACACTCCTCGAGCTCTGAGTTGTGTGAACGGTTCAAAAGGAGATCAAAGTTACAAGGGCCTCACAGTGATGTATACAGTGATGTATTTATTATATCTATACTGTTTATCTATTTTTAGAGATTATTTTAAAGCATTATTCAAAAAAATGAATCATATCCAAAGATCATATGGACCCCGCTACAAATAACAGCAGACATAATGATTTTCAAACAATTTAGAGGGCCCAACCTAACGTTTATTTTACATCTAATTTATTCATAGGGTCACAAAGACATGAATGAAGAGGAAAAATAAATTTCACATTGATCCAAAACTTATGTGGCCCAAAAAAGGGTTTCAACGGTAGACATTCAATTCCCCACTGCTTTTCGCAGTGTGGTCCACTTGATAGTTCGATATGTTGTATTTTTCGTCTCTCACGCCAGCCAATCCGCTTCCGCCAAACGAACCCTTAGAATAAAGTGCACCCTAAGCTAGTGGTGGCCCCCACCCAATCAAGTCCCTAAATCTCGTACACGTGTGTCGCGGATCCACATGTCACAGTGGCACGTGCATGGCGATCGCACTCATTCATTCTCCAACCTCGCACGTATCGCCGTCTCATAACTCCACAGATACAGATAGTTGCACAGTTGGGTGGCCTTCCCTTCATCAAAGCTGCCAAACTCGTGGCGTTTTCTTCCACGCCTTTTTACTTCGCTTTCTCCGCCCTGTCCTCTATTTATATATCCCCTACCTCTCTACCCGAAAAATAAATAAAAAGGCAAAAAAATCCCCTCCCCTTCTCCACAGAAAGAAAATGGCTGCATTTTCAGCGACGATCCAACATCTCTCTTTCACTCCCCAATCCTCACAAGAAAAACCCTCCTCCAACCCTCTCAAAACCCCTTTCCTGGGTTCCACCCTCAATTTCCTCAAGCCATCATCCATCCCCATCCGTTCATCATGTCGCCCTATCTCCGCTGTCTCCATCGAGCAGAAGAAGACCCAATCGAAATCCACCGCTTCCAATCTGGTAATATTCTAAATAACTATACCAATTCAATTCGATTCAGGCTCTCTCTCTCTCTCTCTCTCTCTATATATCTGTTTTGAATTCCTTCTTTCATTTTCAGCCGTTGATTACGAAAGAAGAAGGTCTAGATCTGTACGAGGACATGGTACTGGGCCGTGCCTTCGAAGACATGTGCGCTCAGATGTACTACCGCGGCAAGATGTTCGGTTTCGTCCACCTCTACAACGGCCAGGAAGCTGTCTCCACCGGCTTCATCAAGCTACTCAAGCAGGAGGATTCCGTCTGCAGTACCTACCGTGATCACGTCCACGCCCTCAGCAAGGGCGTCCCAGCCCGCTCCGTCATGTCCGAGCTTTTCGGCAAGACCACCGGCTGCTGCCGCGGCCAGGGTGGCTCCATGCACATGTTCTCCAAAGAGCACAACGTCTTGGGTGGTTTTGCATTCATTGGAGAAGGCATCCCTGTTGCGACTGGGGCTGCATTCACTTCCAAGTACCGCCGGGAGGTTCTCAAGGAAGCGGATTGCGATCACGTGACTGTAGCATTCTTCGGGGACGGGACGTGCAACAACGGGCAGTTCTTCGAGTGCTTGAATATGGCTGCACTGTGGAAGTTGCCAATCATTTTTGTTGTGGAGAATAATCTGTGGGCGATTGGGATGTCACATCTGAGAGCGACCTCGGATCCAGAGATCTGGAAGAAGGGGCCTGCGTTCGATATGCCTGGGGTGCATGTGGATGGGATGGATGTGTTGAAGGTGAGGGAGGTGGCAAAAGAGGCAATTGGGAGGGCGAGGAGAGGAGAAGGGCCAACGTTGGTGGAGTGTGAGACATATAGATTTAGGGGACATTCGTTGGCTGATCCGGATGAGCTTCGTGACCCAGGTCAGCATTTTTCAGTTTCTGGATTCTTTTTTCTAACAGTGTTTTCCTATGATTGGTTTGTGCATTATTAGTGAATCTGAATCTGCTTCATTGAATTGAACTGAACTGAATTTTATTGAGATTCATATTTTTTAGAAAGCTCTGGTAATGGTGAATGGGTCTCATCACACACATATGAGAGATTCTGGCTATTCATCGGATTGGTTTTTGGAAAGCTTGGTATTGGGGTTTGCGTGAATGAGATCTCACCACACACATATGAGAGATCCAGGCCATTCATTGGGTGGGTTTTACAGTAAACAAGGCATGATCCAATAATTACACTCATCATGTGGGTGGCACTCGCATGAGAAAATTTGATTGTTAGAAAAAATAATCAGCGATCTGCGTTCAAAGTACACTGGTGGTCTGCCTTGTGAGCGTGCTGGCCGGTTTCTTAGGTCAAGGCATGTTCATGGTGGACCCACCTGATGAATGATTCAGATCTCCAACATGTGTGGTCCATCTCACTCATGAGTCCCATCTGCATTCCCCTAAAACCAATCTAATGGTTTGATAGGAATTAACTAGGGGAGGTTTGGCAACTCGCCAATTGCATCTGGGAGTAAGGTGACAAGATTTGGCACATCCCATTTCTGAATCTGAATGATAAGAGTTATCTTTTGAGTAAAGTAGGAATTGGTGAGAAGATCTTTATCTGAACATGAGCTGTTAAAGTGCTGGTCAGGAACTTGCCTTGTTGATGGTGGTGATGCTGCTGTTTTCATTGCAACTCTGTTTTGTTCCTTCGGAATGTCCTCTGATTGTTGCTGTTTCTTTTTTATCTTTACCATGTTTGGATAAATAATACAATCCCATTGGCTTTTAGAGATTGTTTAGATGGGCAGTGAATCCCAGATTATGTGGATTTTTGTCTGAAAGGACTTGGATCCAAAAATTTCAAGTGGTTTCTACCCAAATCTTCCAAGGAAAAATAGGTAATATGTTAAAGGGATACCATTTCCCTATACTTTTTGTTTCATATCCTGCTCGAAACAAAATGGATGGGGCTGTCCTATCTAATTGATTTGGCATCACCCGCATGCAAGCAGGTCGCAAGACACCCATCTTACTTATTCCTTTGGTTTTTTCTGGTTTGAGGCTGGTGTGCTTGCATACTCTATTTCTTTATTTCTAGTGTTCAGTGTATTGAAATTTTGCAATGTATAGCTGGAATTTTCTTCACTGATATTCGTCTCAAACAATTCACGTGTGAATTATATAAAAAATTGGATGTAATCATCCGAAGATTTTTGGGTCCCTTTTCCTGTTTCTGCATTTAGAAGGTTCGTGGGGAGAGAATTCAGAATTATTGTCTTCTAACACTATTGTAGGCTACGTCTACTTGCATTTCTGCTGATCGAGAATGATTGAATGACCTTCTTTTCCGTTTCTTTTAAAATTTTGTATTATTGTTAAAAGTCTCAAGCCATTTACTCCTGATGTTATGCGGGAGTTGTAATTTCAATTCAAAATATGAAGATTCTTGTGAGTTGAGTATTAAGTCAAGCTTCATTAGATATCTACCAAATTTCATGTTGTGGATCCAACTTGTAAGGACGGGGAATGTACATGATGAGCAATCGGATCTCCGACTTTGCTATGAGGTTAAGGATTTTTTTGTGTGTTGGAACAGATGAGTGATGGACTTTTTTAGCATTCTTAATTATCATAATTTTTAGATGAACCAGTGAGTCATGAAATGAAATGACTGAATGTGCATCAACCAGCTCTATATTGTTCTTTCCTCTCTTTTCCCTTTTTCCATTTTTTCTGAAAAATAAAATAAAATCAAGTTTTTTGATGCATGGCACAATTTTATGTTATGATTAGACTCGCTTCCTTACAGAGTTGTGTATGATTCTTATTGGATTCACATTCTTTCAAAGTTGTAGATGGTTCTTGATCCAACAATGTTGGCCCAAAGCATTGTCTCGCCTCGATGGGTCAATAAAAGCAAAGCAATTAGGAGTGAAACAATTCATTGCATTGATATTTCTCAAATATAAATAATCATTTGATTTGACCCTAGAACTTCCTACGTAAATCAAATTGTTTGTTCTTGAATGAGCCCCCTATGCATACATGTATATATGTACATATAGTACATACATAGATACTCTTACACCCTAATATGGATTTAGGCATCTTCTTATTTCAATTTGCTACTGACAGATTTGCCTACCTCTTTTGTTTTGGCAGCTGAGAAAGCCCACTATGCTGCAAGAGACCCTATCATGGCCCTGAAGAAGTACCTCATCGAGAACAGTCTTGCCAATGAATCCGAGTTGAAAGCTATTGAGAAGAAGATTGATGAGGTAGTAGAAGAGGCTGTGGAGTTTGCAGATGCGAGCCCTCTCCCTCAACGCAGCCAGCTACTAGAAAACGTGTTTGCAGATCCAAAAGGTTTTGGAATTGGCCCGGATGGAAGGTATCGATGTGAGGATCCCGGATTCACAGCAGGCACTGCTCAGGTCTAAGTGTCTCGAGGTTTCGATCATCTATACACTTTCCTGTGATGTGTTGTTTTTTAATAGGTAGTATGAAAGTTCATTTCCTATGTGAATGAATGAGCTTCCTATTTAAGCAGGCTTTTGTATTGTTCTAGCGCCATTCATTTCTATCCACGTTGGTAGTTCCAGTTATTTGTTTAACAGAAGAACCTGTCAGATTGGGACACCCTAAAGGGGATGATAGCCCAATAAAATGGCCCTTGTTTTTTTACAGTACCTGTGGTTACTGCTCATTTGCATTCTTCAACCAGTTACTGCCGCATCTCAAGATTATGCGCTTTTAAGTGGAACTATGTTGTAGTACTTCTGAATTCTTGAGAATTGAAGATGTTTTTATGTTTTCATCTGCTATTGGTCTTTTACTGAATGTTCTTTTTAAGCATGTCAAATAACTTCTAGATTTTTCACATCAATATTTCACTGACTGAGACTTCTTTCTTGTATCAAGATTTATAGGGTAATTTTTCTAAGAAAAATTCACATTGAACATTCCTTTTCATTGCTAAATGACTATGAAGGTATTTTAAACTAGTGTTCACCCATATTATCTCATACAGGTGCCAGAGTCCTAATAGCCTCATCAAATCAAGGGGGATTTACATGCAAACTTATCCTAGGTTTTCAAGTCTGTGGAAGTGGGCTCGTGGTTCATCGATGACCTTGAATAGATGACTACGGCCAAAGAATCTCCTTGGTAGGACAATCCTAAACTTTCAATCTGTAGCCTGCTGTTGGTAGATAAAAGGTGCTGGTCCAGAATCTTATTCGAAATGGGGTTGCATCCGAAGCCTCAAGCATGCCTAAGCATCCTTCAGAAAGAATATTGAAGAGGAGCCAAATTCTCTAAGTTCTGACCATCCCCTCCTAATAATGGAGGGCCCGGGTCTCTGAAATCCCTTCTCACTTCAAGTGCTGACTGCACCATCGTAATAATAGAGGGCACGGATCCTTGAAATCCCAGTCTCACTTCAAGGGCGTGTTGCTTGGAAGGTCTATCTTAGCCTTTGCCTGGCCATTCATAACTTCATCGCCTGCTGCTGGATTGGAAGGTGTGGAGCGTGCTGCATCCCACTCTGCGCCCTCCCACAAGAAAGGGCATAGGTTGTCTTGAAGGAGCAGGCTCAGGGCTCATCATGTCCAATGAGAGCAGACTGTGTTAAGCTGGATTAGTGCAAGACAGCTATCACCTGCTGGTTCCTCCGGAGAATTGGAGCATGCCATGTGTCCCAGAAGCTTCTAGACCCTTCGGACTTAGCTTAGAAGTTATAAATACCCTTCCAATAGTTCGTTTAGGAGGCTTAGATATTTCAGGTCCCAAAGTTCCCTTTTGAAATTTCTTCAAAATCCCCAAGGCATATCCCTCCTTTCAGGTTAATTCCCTAGGGAGACTGCATCCTCACGACCAGGAAGATGAAAATTCCTAGGGCACCTCCATCTTTGAACCCAGGGAAAACCAAAATCCCCAAGCCGTGTGTATTCTCGCGCCCAGTAAAGTAATCCACAAAGTTAGGCTATTTAATCCTTTCACAAGACAGCAAGATGAGCTTCCTTTGAGAGATCACTGATATGTACCATCTTATCGGTTAATTCAACCTCCTAGAAGTCATTCGCAAAGGCCAATTCATCTATTGCCTTCTCCCTCTTGGGAGATGGCAATTGAAGCTAGGTGGCAACAGTTCGCACCCTCTTGGGAGATGGCTGCCAATGTCTCTATCATAGTAAATTGTCTATAATTTGTGCGCTTTGGAGGCTGGCTAAACACGTCTAGCACCCTTTGGAGGCTATTCAAAGTCAGTGCCATCTAGGGTTCATGCATCATCCTTACCCTTCAAGGCTATCCATAGCTTGCACCCTTAGTGGGTTGTATGCCCTAAGCCCTTTGCTGGCAACCTTCCCTGCGTTCTCTACGGGCTGTACTCTTGTGCCTTGCATGAAATGCAAATCTTAGGGTCCTTTGTGGACTATATTGATAGCAACCTTTGCTGGCATTTTGCCCAGCTGAGAAGAGTTGCTTGGCTTCCCTTCACGAAGCCAATCAGATGGCTTGGCAGGTTATAATGGTCATAGTGGAGCACTTCATATGCCATTGTGCTAGTAGTTCGATTATTTAACAGGGCTCCCCATCCATCGATAATGCTTATCACTTAATCTGAGCCCTGTGCTTGCTCACATGGTGACCAACTTACTATAATTCTTCGTACGAGTGCCAAACCCATATATAGTGCTCTCGCTTGCTCACATGGTGACCAACTTACTATAATTCTTCGGACGAGTGCCAAACCCATATATAGTGCTCTCTCTCTCTCTCTCTCTCTCTCTCTCTCTCTCTCTCTCTCTCTCTCTCTAATACATTATTAGTGCCAGATACTGTCCATATTATCCATTCCATTCTACAACAACCCGAGGTTGTTTACCTGCTATTATGCAATGATGCGTTCTTCATCATAAACACAGTTCGATGTTCCCTGTCTCAGAGATACATACGTAGAATACGCATACTACTGCATCTCCACATTTGTCCATCTCATATTGATGACATCATGTATTCTATATTGGAGAGTTCATTACTATGTGCACTTACACTTGTTATCTCACCATGTGATGGGCCTAGATCAACATTCTCTGGATCATATCCGAGTTATACTTAGAACATGAGGAGCTATAATAAGTATTACATGCATTCTTAGCATTGCATCACATTCATATTTCTTACTATTATTATCATATATCATAGTTTCCTTATTATTGCCTTAAAATCAATGCTTATTTTATGTAATATGATTAAGGGCTTGTATCAGGCCACAACCTAGAATGTAATAAGAATTCAGATTAATAAAATTCTTTCAACGGCATATGCTCTTCTTTATTTCTTTGTGTATGTTGGTATGGCAATGAATGTTACGTGAATGTCTATGAAATTTCAACACCCATCAAAATTGATGTCAACACTTACAAGTAGGAAAAAAAAAAAAAGTTTGGCATAATGGTTGTTCCAGCATTGTTGGGCCGTAGATCAATGGTCAAGACCACTGAATCATGGACCTCACCTTTACAAATTGGAAATTCGAGGATGCTATGTATATCTAAGATCCCTTTAAAACCAAAGCCAGCATGGATAGGTTTAGAGATTCTCCATCTTCATTTGTTTGACTTTTGTTTCATGCCTCTCCAAGGAAACTATGGGTACGAGAACCCATTCTGGTGAAATCCCACTGTGGTGTGAGTGTATGGGTGTGTGTGGGGGTGTGAGTAAAAAAAAAAAAAAAAAAACTCTCCAAGGTCTCTTTTTAATATATATATATATATTCCATATTTAGACACTCAGAGATTGGAATCTCTGTTTTGTTACCACGTTCAGTTGTTATGATATGATAGTCTTTGTGCAAGCGGGCTGTTTTTCCATGGTAGTGATCAGAAACAAAACCACCTTAGCATGTCCATGGTCGCTCCCATTCTCTCCAATGCCAATATAGGCTGTCATGACACATTCAAAACCAAAAAGGAGAAAAAGTAGTCCATGGTTATCTGATTGAAATCTTTCCGGGTTCAATGTACCTTCTAGGACCCAATTCACCATTTCCCTCCTTTGATAAAACTGTCATTGGATTTGTCGGGCAGCAGCAGATTCACTAGGTCGTGGGTGAGACTTTTGAGCGATTTCCACACTGATTTGGTTTAGAAAAGCTGCAAGAAAGTATGTTGCAGTTGCAGCAGACTCCTCAAGGTTTTGATTTTGGGGGTTCAAACCAGACAAATCGCCAGAGCTTTAAATCTGTGATACTAGGTGAGGGCACTGAGCTGTACGAGTTAATCACTGGACATAATGCTGCTGAGATCATTCTGCTAGAATAAGCCAGAAATAGATTTGCCATGATGCTGCAAGTGTGTGTGATCATGTCTGCAATGCAAGTGTGCGTACTTGAGTGCATTGCTATATGAATGGTACTTTCTGATATTGCCTCCTAAAAATGAATGTTACCCCCATTGATATCCCCCCTTATATTCATGCCCTGATATGCCCTTATTCGATACGTTGTGATATTTATTATATTTTAACCTTTGCTCGTACCCTACTTTCCTGATAATCTCTTGCCAGTCGTTCATATTATGATATCTTCAACCTAGTTCATAATGAAGTGGCTCTGATACATTGTGATATCTTCAATCTAGTTCGTAATGAAGTAGCCCTAAAGTCGAATGAGGCCGTGCGTCCCTTTCCTGATGCCATACATTGTGATATTTTCAACCTCCAAATTGAACTTGGTAATGAAGAAGTTGCCCTAAAATTGCAGCATTGTTCGTCAGATGACCATTAGTACTCTCCTGCCTTGATGCGATATATCATGTATGATATTTTGAAACTTTCTTTGTAATGAAGAAGCAGCACTAAACTTGCAGTTACACCCACATCCAACTTGACATTGTCTTAACTGCAATTTGTAGTTTGGACCTTCAAATAGGAGTATTAGGGGGGGGGGAACTGCAATTCCAACTTCTTCAACTTCAGCAATTCTATTCGAGTCCAACCAACACACCGTTGGTATCATCTGCACTTTCATGCATTCTCAAAAATTAAAAAGGCTGACATTAGGAATTAGGATTCTTTGGAAGGCAATCCTAAACATTGATCGCCTCATCAGCAGTTTATTACAAAACCAGCGGATTTGGGCTGCATTTGGTTGCACAAGACGGCAACCTTGATAACACATCCAAACACACCCTCACGGATCTGGATTGGATTATTGGTGGTTAAAAGATCAACAGGTCTGTTGCTTTGAACATCAGCTGGGGTTGTTTATTGGGCCCCCATTAAAAATTAAATTTGCAGTGGGGCCCATTGGCTGCTAAAGTTGGGTGGCCACATATCCACCCTGGTAGCTTCCATGCCTTCCACCAGCGAGAGTTTTCCTATAATTAAAAAATTAATCATGTAGCCCCATATACCATTTTATTCGTGAAGCAGTGACTGATCTGGACTTCACTCCAATATCTCTGTTAGACGTTTATGGTAATCGGACCGTTGATAGTGCAACGCATAGAAAATCGCCACCAACAACCAATCATGGCCACTTCATTTGTGGCCTGCCAATCAGAAAAATAGGACCTGATAGGAAGATTCTTGGGCTGTTGGCCACCCACTTGGGGGCCCACCAGATCAACAGTGCCATTTTCCAACTGTCTGATAAAAAATCTGCCGGAGGACAATCAGAGATGAAATACAGGCAACGGTTAATATCCAAAATATTGCTATTGATCAGGAATGAAATATATGCAATGCCTTGGACATTGGCAGCCCAAGTCTGGCTTACCAAACAAACAGTTCCCACCTATTTCTTTTTTTTTTTTAAAAAAAAAACATACAACGCCCTCATATCAAGCATTGAAAATTAGCCCTTGTATACGACATCAGTCACAACTGAAACCGCCTCATATTGGGCTGTCCCAAGCCTATCTCAGGCTACCATCTATGGATGAAACAGATTCATATAAGGCAAGTTGCACAGGTGCAGTGCCTCATATTGTATGGTAGCTGGAAGTATTTATCGAGACCATCAAAAGTGAGTTTGATTGAGGAAACATAAGATGCGCAAAACAAGGCTTTGCACATTAATATACGGGCATCCAAACCACTGATCTGTTGCATCCCACTATCAGACCATGCCCCCAAAACTCCCGGCTGTGGCCCACAAAGGGACGTTGAGAAGATAATAAAGCAGTCCAGTCAAACTTAAAAATGTCTCAACATGCATTTCTGGGATCTTCCAGGGATTCTTGAGGCATGGTCCATCCATGGTCAGATGCAACAGAACAATGGTCTGAATTACTGAAACGCAAACCCAACTCATCGGACTGGAAATAGTTCCAATAGTTCAATAGCATGCGAATGTCCCATCCATGTCCAACCACAAGATCAGTCCATTAGGGGGGCATAGAAATTAAATCCCAGTCACTCGGCTTTTGGAACCTATCCAAAGATTTTTGGCCCGTTTGGATACCACCAAATAAGTTACTTTTTCTACTTACAGCAGTAGGTAACTTATTTGAGATGAGTAAGTTTGATTTATGAACAATTCAAAGTAGATTTTTTTTATTTAAAGTTACTTAATCACTTCAGTTTAATAAGTAGAAATCAAGATAAGCTACTTAAGGCATAAGTAGCATATGCAAAGGCTCTAAGGCCGTCTTAGAACGCTTTCAGCCAAGTTTTTGGTGTTTGGTCAACAAACCATAGCCGCAAACGAGAAGCAATAAACGGAAGGAAAAACACATACGCAACCCAATTTTTTATGGTTCCGGTTGACATGGGATTGCATTTGCAGGAGAAGGCGGTTGTCGATGAGATGGAATACGTGTGAGGAACAGAAAACCACATCATGCAGGATTCAGTTGTCCACCCAAACAAATATTGGGGATAAATTGGAGTGGAAATATATGCCTGCCTGCAGCCCTTGACTAGGGACATCCAAACGGGGCCATACTAGTGTATTTCCATGCTATTTCACAACCTTATTCAAAACAGTATGATAAATGAAGCATTAAAATGGAGAACCAAAAAAAAAAACCTGAAATGATATTTTTCTATTTTTAACAGATACAATGGTACAATCTCTCTTCCCATTGACCTTTCTACTAACAAGGGGAAGGGAGGAAAAAGAATCTGATATCTGATCTTGCTACTAAAAATGGGAAGGGAAAAACAGTGTAGGAGGGGGGAAAAAGGGGGGGATGAGGTGTGCCACCGGTTTCCAAGGATTGGTAGCTGGAAAAACTCTTGTTAATAGGAAGGGATCCGACACCAGTTACCCAAAACATAAATCTTTTGCTGAAAGCTCTCATCTTCTTCATGAGAAGGGAAGTGAGAAAACCTACCTATCTCCATCACCACTAACATACAACAGTTGCTTGGACATTTTCTGGATCGACCCATGTCTCCAATGGAAAAATCATCACCTCCTTCCTCCAAACATAGGAAACCTTCTCGCAATTCCGAAAATAACAGCCTTAGTCAAGAGCCCATGGTCCAGACTACAGGCTAGGGCGACAGCCCCACCAACAATAAGAAACTTAGGTATGTTTCTACCCAACTGTTTTTCTTGAGAATTCAGTGTCTTAACCTCTGAAGAATCCTCAGTTGTTTCCAAGGATTTCAGATAAGTATCATTGATCTTGGTGCTGATCTGAGTCATCAAGGCACACCGGGATGGCAGTATCCCCGACTTTCTGGCCGTTTGGAAAGCCCGTAGGCCAGGCTCAACCTTCTTAACAGCGCCCCACATCCCTTGCCGAACACCCAGCTTAGCTATTTCCCCTGGAATGCCCATGTCTTCATGATGGAAGAGGAGCACTTCGCATGCAGTCAGCTGGCCATCTCCTCTCCTTGATTCCACTGTTTCACATTAGCACACAAACATGTCTTTTGTGATCAACAGTTCTAAAAGCTTGAAAGTGTATTTGTGTTGATTTTTTATGAAGGAGAATGCCATAGACACCCAGTGTTTTTTATGGATGCAACCCATTTTACAACTTTCAGTACTAAAATGGCACCGCCAAACTTTCAGGAACGATGGAACTATATAATATCAAGAATAAACAATGGGGTGCATGCATCAAAAAGTGGAGGTGTACATAGTGGCATCCTTTTGATAATCGACAAAGTTACTGCAATAAAATTGCATAGAAAAACACAGTTCTCTCCATCTTGGAAATATAATTCGGTTTCCGCTGGTACTCTTCCCAAAATATCTGAATGCCTTAAATTAGGTATTTTCTAAGAGACAAGGAAACAACGGAGAAACTTAAAACAAAGAAGTAAATGAGAAACAAAAACTGACTCAAAGCACATCATAGCACCGCAATGAGATGAAAGGCTTAAGTTACCTGGTCGAATGCACCAACTCGAATAGTACAAGTCAACACGTCTCGGCTTGTTCCGTCTTGGAACTAAGGAATGTGGTACTCCCTGAAAAATGAAATAGTTGCACCTTAAGAAACTAAAATGAGTACACATAAAATGATTATTATATGAATCGGACATTTAAATGGAAGAATGGAATCAAATGTTCTGCCAACTCAATTTCACATGTTGGATCACAGATTATTACTAGAAAATGAATGTCGAAGAAATTCTGGTAAACCAGACCAAAAGGATGTAGTAAATAAATGAATAAATACTGATAGAAAGAGAACTCTTTCTAAGATGAAAATTAAAACAGACAAGCATATCCACAGTATTATGTTTCAACATATATCTTTAGATGAGTATATGACTAAGCATTTGCAATTCAAAAGCAACAATTGGATGTGTAAACATGAAATCAAGACTATAAAACTGAGTCAAATTCTGCTACCAGAACCCACCCCCATATGTTTCTGGACAGCGCATTGAGACAACATGCTTTCAAGCAAGTGGCTTCCAGTCATTATACTTTTGCTCCTAGGGTGAGCCACATTCCAAAACCTGAGTTTTAATTCATTTTAAATGTGCCGTCTAATGACATCTTGAGTTGATATTTCATGAGCTCGAAGATATTGAGAAGGATTGTGCTCATAGAATTGGAGCTAGGTAGATGAAATGGAGATGTGCTTATGGAGTTTTATGGGATCAACATGTGCCAATCAAACTGAAGGGGGGATTTTTATAGGATAGCTATAGGACCGGCCATGCTTTATGGGATAGAATGTTGGGTAGTCATGGAACAACATGCTCATAGGATGTGTAGCTAATATGAGGATGTTGAGATAGATGATCGGCAAGATGAGGAAGGATAGAATTAGAAATGAATGCATTCGAGGGAACCAATAGGTAAAAAGATGAGAGAAAGTAGAGTTAGATAGTTTGGCCATGTGCAATGGGACCAGGAACTGCACCGTTAGAGGGGTGAGCTAGTTTGAGTTCATAATCATTGTCAGTTCATCATCATCATCATCATCTAGGCCTCATCCCAACTAATTGGAGTCAGCTACACAAATCCTTTTTTGCCATTCCACTCTATCATGGACTATGTCCTCTGTTAATAAATAGGTCTACAAATCTTTTCTTATCATCTCCGCCTATGTCCTTTTGAGCCTCCCTAGCCCTATGGGCGTGGTTAGAGGTGGTAAGATAAGATTTGATGACTTATGGTTTAATTGAGGATATTATTATTGATGGAGTGGAATGGCAAAACAAGATTTGTTTAGCCAACCCCAATTAATTGGCATAAGGCTTAGATGATGAGTCGGCTACATGAATCTATTTGATGTCAGGTCTAATGACATCATTGCGACAAGCCTCCTGCCTCAAGTAGCTACACAGTAGGGCCGAGAAATAGGCATCCATTTGACACTGTTGAAGAACATGCTAGGAGAGAGACAACTGGATTATAAATTGAACAAGGAAAAAGTAATCGTATCTGCATAAACTTGGAATGTCTTGATTTAGAAATGATTAAAACTACAACTAGGGTGATGAGCAGGGATATCAAGGACTTAAGGTGGTGAGAAGGGATATGAAAGGCTTGCACATTTAACTAGAAACAGGATTCGTAAAGCCAATCACAAACGGATAGGAAAAGGCGATATATAGTAGAAATTTTATCAAATCAGAGACTGTCTTAATGAAATCATGGTAATGGTTGTTGGTTGCAAGGGCACTAAGAAATGACAGATTAAAAGAAGTTGTTGTATTTAACTATAAGCAATTCTACAAGCAATATTTCTTCCAAAACGGCATTTGCTAAATCAGCGTACGTTCCACACACACGGCTTTAAAACTTTGCTTATCAGATATACAAAAACAAATACCACAACAGTAACGATTGAATGCAATTCAGTAATATTTTCCATTCCATACCTTTGTCACGCAATAATACGTTTTTCCCGACTGCCAAATTCGTCTCCCTATTGCGTATTCTCTGTCGCTACAGAAAAATGGAAACTGCCACATGTGGAAAAAAACGAACTTAAGCAAATGCAACCCAAAAAATACAGAATAAAAGAGAGGCAAACACCAATCCCCAACACAACCGTTTTCGCACCTTCCGAATCCAATGCACAACCATCGTCCCCGTGGTGGGGCACTCCTCCAACGTCTCAGAAGATAAAAGCATGTCGTCCCACTTCGACCGGAACTCATCGTCCCAGAAGAAGTCTCTAACCAACTCAGGTGTTGCATCCTCAAAGACACTTCTGGTGCGATATTGAGTAGGACCCACCTGTTGCAACAAAATTCAATCGGCAAAACAAACTCAATTAAGCAGATAGGTACACAAGAAATCCACAAAATTGTGAATTTTCCCAACCAAACCATAAATTCCAAACACGAACATAATCGAACAGCGCCCATTCAAATGCATACCTTGGGATCTCTCCGCCAGGCTTGATAGCTCATTGTCGGCGTGGAGCGGTCCATCATTTGTTGCCATGCAGGCCCTCCATCTTTCGCGTCGACAAGCTGGCATAAATGCTCTAAATCCTCATTGTTCACTACCAACTTCTCGTTTTCGATTGGCAATGATCTGGACAAACGAATCGAAACTGAGAAAAAACAGAAAAATTTACCTCCCAACTTCCTTTTCTCTTTACATAATCAAATTCCATCAGTCTAAATTGAAGTCAGGCAAGAAATCTCAAGCTCAAGCCCCAATAGAAAAGAGAAAACGCAAGGAATAAACACGTACCCGCATTCGGAATTCATCGTGGTGGTCTCCGCTTCTTTCAACATCTTCTTCATCCCACAATATGAAATGGGCCATGAACTAAGACTCAGCAACGGCAACGCCCAACCGTCCGATTCAGCGTCCTTCACCATGCTGCCGTCCGATTCATATTTACCCAAAAACGCCCATCTGGGCTTCCAAGCCCATCCGATCAAAACCCCAATCAAAACCGCAATCCACAATGGTCCAAAGAATAACAGCAACTCTGTAAAAACATCGACCGCCATCCTCCATCTTTGCAATACATCGGGAAGTAGCGTCCAAACAAACGCCATAAAGTCAAAGAAAAAAAAAAGAGAGACAGAAACACCCCTGAATTCGATTAAAATTACAATCAATGGAAGAAGGAAGGGGATTTCAAATAAGGGGCTATTTGTCTTTTTAAATTTATTTATAATAACAAGGTGCGTTTGGTAGGGGAGAGAAATCGCGCGAGAAGAGGAATGGAGAGTTGGTGGCGGAGCTGCTGATGTTGGGAGAAATGCGGGTGTTTTTGTATTGCATTTATACAGGGTAGCTTTTGTTCTGTCACGCCGGTCGCGTTTTTCACGTTCGTTCGCTGACTCGAGGCTTTTTGGCGGTTTGACATGTTAGAACGAGGAAAATGGAATCTTCGCCGTAGTTCAGGCTCAGTGCACATGGGACGCGGATTGGGTACTACACCACCACGACCTAGCTACAGACGGACGATCCTGGCAGGGGATCTATGTGGCCCATATGGTGTATGTGTTTTATCTACTCCGTCCATCCACTTTGAAAGATCATTTTAGGGCATGATCCAAAAAAAGGAGACAGATGTAAGGTTTAAGTAGATCACACCACAGGAAACAGTGGGGATGGAACACGTACCGTTGAGAACCTCATGGGGCTACAGAATTTTTGGATCAAGCTGATATTTATGATTTCCCTTAATTGAGGTCTGTGTGACCTTATGAACAGGTTGGATGGAAAATAAACATCACGGTGGAGCCTAGAAAGGTTTCAACGGTGGGTATCATTGTTACTATTTCTTCTCTCGGTGTGGTCGACTCAAGAATTTGATCCGAGTCTTTTTCGGTTCATGCCCTAAAATGATACATCAAAATGAACGGACGGCATGGATAAAATATATACATCAAAGTAGGCCTCTGCCCGCCCGTCCGTCTCTAGCTATGTCCTGGTGGGGGTAATACTAGGGTTGTTTACGAGTCAAGCTAGCTCAAAAAGCTCGCTCGACTCAGCTCGAGTAAGCTCGGATTGACTCGGCTTGAATGGCCGATTCAAGCCAAGTCAAGCTAATTATTTGAAACTTGAGTTGAGTTCAAGCCAAGTTCGACTAGGGGCATTTCAACTCGACTCAACTCGAACTCGACTCGACTCGAAGCTTGAACTCGAGCTCGACTCAGCTAGATTAATAAATATATTAAATATTAAATATTAAATATATATATATATATATATATATATATATATATATATATATATATATATATATATAATATTAATATAAGTTTTAAGTTTAAACTTAAAAATAAAAAAATAAAATAAAAAACTAATAGTCTTTATCCGACCACACGCACCCCCTTCCCTTTTCCTTTTTTCTCTTTCTCTGTCCACTGCCAGTCGCATGCCCGCCCCGACCACCACCATGAGTTTTCATTTCAGCTCCACAATAGTATGATTTCAATCTCTTGAAATCTACTTCTTAGGCGAGAAACCCGAGAAATTCGAGATGAGTTCTTCTTAGATTTGTTAGAGCTTCAAGGAAATCCAATGATCTGATTGGCTAGAGCTCTTTACTTGGATTTCTGATCGGTGTTCTGCTCTGTTTCTTTTCTAGTACTTGGATTTCTGTTGGTGGAAGAAGATCAAGAGCATATCGGTTCTTACAGGTTTCCTCATCCGATTCGAAGCTTTGTTTGATTTTTTCATCGGGTTTTGCTTTGATTCTCTTAAGATTTTTGAATTTTTCATCAATGGAGGATGATCAAGAACAGAATCCATTACTCTCTCACCCAACAAGCTCGAGCTCGACTCGAGGTAAACTCGACTCGACTCGAACCACTAGCTCGACTCGAACTCAACTCGACAGCTTTGGCAAACAAACCAAGCTTCAATGTCGAGCTCGAGGCTAAGCTTGAGCTCGAGCTTGAACTCGAGTACATCATGGACAAGCCAAGCCAAGCTTGGCCCACCTCGACTCGACTCGGCTCGATGCCCACCTCTAGGTAATACGCAATCCATGCCCCTGCACGTATACGCAATCCGTGCCCCTGCACGTGGTGTCACCAGGCTGCAGCACGCGATTGCCTGCAGCTGGGCTGTGGGCCTGACCATTGATACATGTCTCGTATTCACTCTGTCCGGAACGGAGATGGATTGGCTACTCCCCGGACACCATCTCCATGGCTGGTGGTCGATACTCTATGGGCCCTACCATGATGTATGTGTTTCATCCATTTTTACAGATTATTTTAGGAATGGATACAAAAAATGACGGGGATATAAATCTTAGGTGGACCACACCAAAGGAAAACAATAATGATTCGATATCCACCATTAAAATCTTCCTAAGGCCCACTGTACAGTTTATTTGACATCCAATCTCTTGATTAGGTCATAAAGACGCAGATGAAGGGAAAAAATAAATTTCAGCTTGATCCAAAACTTTTATGGCCCCCAAAACATTTTTAATGATCAATATTCATTCAACAATGTTTCCTGTAATGTGGTCCAATTGAGATTGAAATATACCTCATTTTTTCTTTAATATCATAAAATGATCTATAAAAATAGATGGACGGCATGGATGAAACACATACATCATGGTGGGCCCACAGAGCACCGACCCACCAGCCAATGGCCGGTGGCAGGGGAGTAGCCAATCCGTTTCCGTCCGTAACTCGGATTGTATAAGGATTGTGTGCCACGGCAAAAAGCTATGTGGCGTACCATAATGTATATGTTTTATACACGGTTTATTTATTTTCCAGCTCATTTTAGGGCATGGCAAAAAATTGAGGGAACTCCAAAACTCTGGTGTATTAATCCATAGGAAATAGTGATGATTGAAGAAAAAATTAGCATCGTAGACGAGTCCGTACAACACCTGTTTTCTTATCCGCTCAGGAGCTTATCAAATGCAATTTTTATGGTACGGTTGATAGTTTTTTGACAAAAATATCTGCTTGTTAGGATAAAATAATTGAAATAACAAAGTTTGTGTGTACCATTCGAGGTTTAATTTGGTACTTAAGGTTTGTTTCCGTCTAATGAAAAAACGTGGGTAATTAGTTGGGTCTATAGGACGCAAAATCCCATTGAAGAAAAATTGAACCCCATTATTAAAATCTTATCGAAGTTATAAAAGTTTTGGATAAAACAAATATTTATTTGTGTTTTGTGCAGGTTAGATAGCAAATATACACTTTTAAGATGTTTTTAATAATGGGCGTTCAATCACCATTGTTTCCTGTGTTGTTGTATACCTAAGGCTTTGTTATCATTTTTTGGCTTATGATCATCTGACAAAGTGAATGAACGGCGTGGATAAAGCACATACATCATAAAGAGCCCACATAGCTTTTTCAGTTGCACACAGCACCACCTGCTTATTATGTGCTACACCACGCAATCCGAGTCTATCTGTTGGCCATCTCATTTTATTTACCCTAAACCAAACAATAGGAAAAGTGAGGATAATATTACCAACGGTATAATAACCCGTTCATGATGTGACCCGATCTAAGGATAAAGGAAAAATACACTTCTTTGCCAAAAAAAAAAAAAAGTTTTTAACGGTAGGTGTTCAATCTCCACCGTTTCCGGTGGTGTAGTACACTTAAGCTTGGATATAAAACATATATCACGGTGGCCCCCACAGAGCTTAAGGCCCGTCTGGTCGTAGTTTGGCTGGACTAAGCCTCAAGTGCAACGGGTTGTACCTGGCCTGAGGGACAAGAATTTACTACAACAGTTGGGTATAGGAAGCCTGCAAAAAATAAGGTTGTAGGGCCCACCTTGCTGTTGTGTGACAATCCGCTCTGTCCATCATTTGTATCCAATCGTGTTAGCTAGTGTTGCTAAAATTAAGTTTTAACCCAAACCAAGTGGCCCACATGAACAGTAGGGATGGGGATATTGACCATCCAAACCTTCCTGGCCCCACCTTAAGTGCCCAACCCATTTGTCACAAGTCTCGGGAAGAAACAAATATCAACCAGAGCTCAAAACACTGAGGTTTAAGTGGTTCGCATCCCAGCCCCATTTTACCCTGTGGTCTAGCCCACTTGAGTCTTGATCAGCCGTTTTTTTTGTGCTGCTGCACTATCATGAGAGGGCGCAAATGATGGATGAATGGTGGGTCTCACAGAGCTTTTTATTGCATTGGCTCCCTACCGCCCACTTGGTTTAGTACTTGGCTGGGTTAGAGCAGGACCGGACCGAACCATTGCGTGGTGACTCTCCCACTATGGACGTTGGTAGTGACCTGATCATAACAGGATTTGATTGGGACATAAGCAACGGTGGTCTCCAGTATTTGGACGGTTTGGATTAGGTACACGTAATCCACGTGTATGATTGTTGAGTGAATGCGTGTAGCTCTAAAATGTTCTGCCAGTTTCGCTAGTCAGCCGGACCAAAAATAATTGGTGGCGCATTTTAGATGGACCGACTTTAGCAATACCCATTTTAAATATGCACTTCAGATTCGCTACATTATGTATATTGTTCAAGGAATAAGATGGGCCCCACTTTGTTGTACGTGCGGTGCCGTGGTCGCCATTCAATGGACGGTGGGAGAGTGGTAGACACTCTCGGCGTGCACTTAGTTCACACTGGAGAGGAAAACAAGGATCTGAATTGTGTGGTGATGGAGACAATAATTCCTCTACAATATCTGATGGCCACCTAATGGACGGCTACGAGGATCCATCATGGTAGTTTTTGGGCTACGATTCAGTGAAGAATTCGGACCATCCAGATGGATGCATGTACTTTGGTAGAAGTTCCTGCGGTGGGAAGCTAGGTGGGGTACGACGGTGTTTATGAGAAATTCATCCTCCGTATGTTTTGCAAACCCGCGTTAGGACATAACCCATGAATTAGCTGGAGATCCAAATCGTAAGTGCCACGGGACCAAAAAAAACGTGAGGAGGAAAATGCTTACGGTTAGATTACGTGGCCTCGTGAATGTTTCAGCGGTCGGGGTTCAATCCTTCCTATTTCTTATTATGTGGCCCAACTTTAGATCTGCCTCATTTTTAGGCTCCTGTCCTAACAAAAGATGGCGAAATGCACAACATGGTTTTCTCAGTAACATCATGGTGGGCCCACTTAGCTTCCGACCATGCAATCCGCGTTGGACAGGGACGTGATGTGGCCAGTTTCGTCCGGATGCATGGACACATCCATCTAGATGGTCTGAACTCTTCAATAAGTCGTTGTCCAAAAACTATAGTGATGGATCCTCGTAGCTGTCCATTAGGTGGCCTTAAGGAGGAACGATTGTCTCCATCACCACACAATTTAGGATTAGGTGTTAGGTGAGACCAGGCCTCACCCAATACCGTATGGTCCTTACCATGGGGTTATCATGAGGCCCCTTGATTTATGTATTATATATCCACACAATTTATCCATTTTTTCCATATCATTTTAGAACATTATCTTAAAAATAAAGCATATCCAATTATTTCCGTAATGTTTATTTACCATCCGATCGGTTGATGAGGTCACCTAATCTTGGATGAAGGGAAAAAACAAATATAGCTATATTTTTTATTTTATTTTTCACACGTGCACTGACCCCTACACACTCACGCTGCATTGGGATTTCACCACCTATGGGTACATGAACACTCGACAGGTGTTAGAACTCTTGAGAGTCTAACACCAGAGCAAGAGTAAGGACTCGGAACAAATTCAGTACAAATATCAGCTTGATCTAAAACTTACGTAGCTAGTTAATGGTCAATCACCACTGTTTCTTATGGTATGTCCACTTGATAATTGGATCTGCTTCATTTTTGGACTACTGCCTTAAAATGATTAAGAAACGGCCCACCATCTTGGGCGAGCCCTAAAATGATTCTCATGGTATGCCTGCGCTCCATTTTTGGACTAATGCCCTAAAATGATTGGGCCCATGGCCGCACCATCTTAGGTGAGCCCGGGGTCTCACCTAATCCTCTCACCACCTCGAGAGAGTATACCAATCTCCCACCGTCCATCGGATGGCAACCAGGGCGCCGTAGGTACACCAAAGTGGGCCGTCTTATTTCTGGAACAACGTACCTAATGTTTAAAAGCGAATTTGAATCCCATGTTTAAAATGGAAAAAGTACCGACCAAAGTACTGCGTTTATAATGCTTTCGTTGCTAAAGTGGGTCCCATCTAAAATGCGCCACCAACTCTTTTTCGGTCCGCTGACCACCAAAGCATTAGAGTCATACGCGTGCGCTCAACGATCATACACGTGGATACCATGTATCTAATTCAAACCGTCCAAATACTGGGGACAACCATAGCTTATGTCCCAAAATAACGTTTGATGTGAACGGCTGATTTTGTTTCTTAATCAGTCGATTAGATGGCCACCAATTGGATGGTCTAGATAGATGCGGATTTGTAACTAATAAAAAACACACGCAATTGACTAGTGCCGCAAAAAGATGTGGGTAAGTGGAACGAGTCCAAGTTCCGTAGACGCGGTTTGGCTAGTGAGCCGGTAGTGATCGGTGCTCGGTGAGCCCCACCATGATGTATTTATTTTATCCACGCCGTCCATCCATATTTCCAGATCGTTCAAGGGCTTGATCCCAAAAATGAGACAGATCTCAATCTTAAGTGGATCACAACACAGTAAACCAGTAGCGATTGAATATCCACCATTAAAAACCTCTTAAAGCCTACTGTAATGTCTATTTGACATCCACCCTGTTGATTAGGTCATACAGACCGGGACGAAGAGTGATATATATATATATATATATATATATATATATATATATATATATATGGGAAAAGGTACAATGAGCTCGAGCGTATTATGGTCGTCCATGAGGTCGAGCTATGTGGGCCTCACTGTGATTCCTTTCAAACATTAACACTGTCCACCAAATGCACCATTCTATTGTGGGCCTGGACGGTCCAAAATCAGTCGTATATGGAACTCAGGTGGGCCATACCATCTAAAACCATAAGTATACATGCTAAAAACATATAAAAGCACTGGTGGGACCCACTTGCAATTTGGATGCAGGTGAAACTTGGTCTGAACCCTCACCCAAGTGGGACACACATAATGGATGGTCTGGATTTGCAAACCACATCTCAAAAGGCCCCAACAAATGGTTATGAATGTTTTAATGGAGCACGGTCTCCCTCAACTTCGATATGTGGTAACCGTATATGCTCGACCTCATGGGACGACCGTATATGCTCAATCTCATTGTACCTTTTCCATATATATATATATATATATATATGGAAAAGGTACAATGAGCTCGAAAGGAATGCGCTCGAGCTCATGGGAACTTCTCATATGAAAAAAGGTACAATAAGCTCGAGCTCATGGGAACTTCTCATGAGGTTGAGTTGTGTGGGCCCATCGTGATGCATGTCGAACATCAACACCATCAGTCAGATGCACCATTCCATGGTGGGCCTAGTTCTTAAAAATCAAGTCAATCCGTGACTTGTATGGGCCACGCCACATACAAAAGTTGAGAGGGGTTACCCTCCACTAAAACATTCATAATGCCCACCGAGATGTATTTCACAAATCTAGACCATTTATTATGTGTGTCCCACTTGGATGAGGGGTCATACCAAGTTTCAGACGCATAAAAATTTTAGTTGGGCCCCACCAAGTGATTTTATATGTTTTAGGCATGTCTTCACATGATTTTAGATGGCATGTCTCACCTGAGTTCCGTATAAAACTGATTTTTGGAATATCCCGTAATTTAAAAGAAACCCATCAAATGTACGGTGTTGATTTTCGACATACGTCATGGTGGGGCCCACATAGCTCGATTATATATATATATTATATAATATATATATATAATATAATATAATATATATATATATATATAAACTTTTGTTGCTCTACTTGAGATTTGAATTTATCTCATGTTTAAGCTCGTCTCATAAAATGATATGGAAATGGTTAAACAGAGTACCGACCATTGGCCAACGGCAGGGTCGGTAGCAAATCCGCGTCCCCATGCGAGGGTGAAATTGTCAGCTCAAGAGCATGGATCATGGACGAAGGATTACCTAGAAAAGGTTGTAGGTTAGCTTAACATACAAATAGTCGTACACGCTTAAATGTAATATGTATATGACATCCCATCCGTGGAAAAGGTCGGCCTCCAGCTTGAAAATCATTACAAAAATCAGGCCAATCCAATCATGAAGTGGACCACCCTGTATGAAACTGACGAACTGTTTATATCAGATATGTTGATGATCTGATTGAATGAACACATGTGGCCTGCCGGATGATAGAACCAGCATGATTTCAACCCCTAGAGATCTCCATGGTGGGACCCAGGTCTCTGGTCCCACGGAGACTTGACGCGGTGTGTGAAAGGAGTGGGAGTAGTGATGGACTAAAATTGGTTTTGAATCGGCTCCTAAATCATAAAAATGCCATTCTCAGGGCTTAGTAAAGCCGGCATTGAATGACTAACAACAAGACATGTTCCAAGGGTAATATGGTCATTCAAGGATGCATTAATCAAATGTCAATAGATGAGAAACTCTTCAAAAGTCAGGTTATCATTTTTTTACTTGAAATTCCGTGCAAGAAACTCATTTCCTGCACTCGCCAAATTCCGACGTAGATTGCGTGGTCAATCTGACACCGCATAACTACGTCGTCTAAGAAATTGAATTGCGCACAGAGTTACTCAATACACTCTCATCGTACTGAGTAAACTCAGTTGGGCCCACCATGAATGTATGTTGTTTATCCACGCAGTCCATCCATTTTCTTAGCTCATTTAGGGCGTGTTTGGCCAGTGAAATTTAGGTGGATTAGGGGGGATAGTATTGTAAAATCCATCCTAACCCTACCTCTAGGTTGTTTGGATGGCGGTGGATATCAGTCCACGTCATGGAGTTGGCGATTTCAGAGGAAAAGGGAGGGATTGCGAAATCCCTTCTTGGATTCATCGCCCGGTCACTGGCCGTCATCGATCCCATCCTGCATATAAACAAATACCCAATTACAGATAGCAATTACATTGCGGATTTCAGTAGAGCCTGTGAGAGAAGCTCTTCCTATAGACCTACCAGCACCTCGCATATCAAAGGTAATGATCGTGTACCCTCTCTCCACCAAACCAACAACTATCCCTCTTAGCAAGCCTTGGTAGCCGCCCAAGATGGAGTACAGATGGACAAGCACAATTACCAAATTGTACTTGGGGTCCTTGGGCTTGCAAACTCGGGTGTGGAGCTTGGCGTCATCGGCAGTTTCAACGATGCAAGATTTGACGGAAATGATGGTGTGGTCATCGAGAGAGAAAGAGATATGTTAAAATAGAAAGGGTTTGAGAAATGGGGGGTGTTAATGAGAGCAGATGTAAGAAATGAGCAACTGCGTTTTTAAGATGTGTTTTATGGCAGTTTGGTAACTATCACTAGCGAGCATCGCTACTTGAAAGAACTGTTTTCAGCACACCGTCGAGGAATAGACTGTTTTCCTAAGAAAATCGGCGTCTGATGTGCCCTCAGCATGGATTTTTTGGCCTGAAGCAGGACTCTCGGGATAAACTTCCACCGTTCCAAACACTCCCCTTTGTTACACCCGTTGGATTATCGAATCCCATGCCCATCCAAACACATTTCCCAGATTGTCCCAGGATATCTCAACCCATCCAAACAGATATCCCAAATCGTCCAGAAATATTGCAATACGATGGAACTCCTTCACATCCATCGACAAGATACATCATTACCTTAAACTTAGTTCCATCCTTTCTAATCCCATCTAATGCAACTTGCAAAACACACCCTTAAGGGGTTGAGCCTAAACTTGAAGAATATCCAAAGCTCAAGTGCATCATACCACGGGAAACAATGGGAATAATGATCTCCACCATTGAAACCTTTCTAGGCCCCGCAGTGATGTTTATTTGTCATCTAACCTGTTCATAAGATCACAAAAACATGTATTAAATGGAAAACAAAAATATACCATTGATCCAAAACTTCTGTGAACGTAAAGAAATTTTCAATGTTAGATGTTCAATTGGCATTGTTTCCCATAGTGTGGTCCATTTGAGCTTTGAATATGCTTCATTTTTGGACTCAAGCTCTAAAATTATCTGATAAAATAGATGAAAGGAATAGATAAAATATTTAAGGGCTTATGTTATTTGATAAACGCTTACGTTAGTCTGTTTTTGGATGTTCGGCTCAAAATGGTTGAGTGTGTTTTTCGAGAATTGTATTAATTTTAGGCATTGGCTTGGGTGGTGTTAGGGTTTAGGTTGGGGTTTAGGCTAGGGTTAGGGTTTAAGCTAGGTTTAGGGTTTAGGCTAGGGTTAAGGTTTAGGGAATGGTTGGGGTAGGTTAGGGTTAGGTTTTAGGGAATGATCGGGGTTTCGGGTTCTCTTTGCTTTCTCAAAATGCTAGCCTGGGTGGGGTGTCTACAGTGGCCCATTTAATTTTTGGGTCCTCCTCATTTTTGGTAGCATGTCCTAAAATGATTTCGAAAAACGGATGGACGGGTTGGATTTATCACAAACATCATTGTGGGCCCCACACAGAATCCTTGTACGAGATCTTCCAACAAAAGGCTTTTACCTGAAATCCGCTTGCAATTCCAAGAGTGTCTCCGTGAGTGTAGGAGAGAGTCTTTTTTTAAAAAAAAATAAAAATTAAAGACTCTCCCTCTCTCAATGCAGCTGAATTCCAACCGCTCTCCTCATCTCACGGCTTACATGAAGGCTCGCATATAAATTCCTTGCGGTATGGTTCGTAGGAGACCATACTCTCTCTCTCTCTCTCTCTCTCTCTCTCTCTCTCTCTCTCTCTCTCTCTCTCTCTCTCTCTCTCTCTCTCTCTCTCTCTCTCTCTCTCTCTCTCTCTCTCTCTCTCTATATATATATATATATATGCTTGGTCCAAAACTTTTGTTACCCTACTTGAGATTTGAATTTATCTCATGTTTGAGCTCATCTCATAAATCGATATGGAAAAATGGTTAAACAGAGCACCGACCACTGGCCAACGGCAGGGTCGGTAGCTAATCCGCGTCCCCATGCGAGGGTGAAATTGTCAGCTCAAGAACATGGTTGGAGGTTAGCTTAACATACAAATAGTCGTACACGCTGAAATGTAATATGTACAGGACATCCAATCCGTGGAAAAGGTCGGCCCCAGCATGAAGATCATTACAAAAATCAGGCCGATCCAATCATGAAGTGGACCACCCTGTATCAAATCGACGAACTGTTTATATCAGATATGTTGATGATCTGATTGAATGAACACATGTGGCCCGCCGGATGATAGAACCATCATGATTTCAACGCCTGGAGATCTCTATGATGGGACCCAGGTCTCTGGTCCCACGGAGACTTGACGCGGTGTGTGAAAGGAACAGGACTAGTGATGGACTAAAATCGGTTTTGACTTTTGAATTGACTCCTAAATCATAAGAATGCCATTCTCAGGCCCTAGTAATACCGGCATTGAATGACTAATAACGAGACATGTTAATCAAGAATGCATTAAACAAAAGCCAATAGATGAGAAACTGTTCAAAAGTAAGGTTCATTTCTTTGACTTGAAATTTCGTGTAAGAATCTCGTTTCCTGCACTCCCCAAATTCCGCGACGCAGATTGCGTGGTCAATCCAACACCGCGTAACTACGTCGTCTAAGAAATCGGATTGCGCACCGAGTTACTCAGTACACTCTCATTGTACTGAGTAAACTCAGTTGGGCCCACCACGGATGTATGTTGTTTATCCACGCATGTAGACCCGATCATAGGAGTACTGTGTAGTTATAACCATTGGCCACTCCGTGGGAAAACGATGGTAATCGCTCTGTGAGGACCACCACTATGGTTGTATTTATATCCACCTTACAATAGCTTCTCCACCTCATCTTGTGAGGGAACCCAAATGCCAGGGAGACCCAAAACTCCATGGACCACTCCATAGAAAACGATGGCTATGGAAACGTTGAAACTTTCTTACAACACCCAACTCATTTATAATGTGATTTCCACAAGAAACCACAAATATCAGCAAGCTCCTAAACTTCTGTGTACTAACAAGCTAACCCAAAAAAAAAAAAAGCTCCTAAACTTCTGTCGCTTTCAACAAGGTATCAATGGCTGGGGTTCAATCCTCACCGTTTCTTCTGGTGTGGCCCACTTGAGTTTTGGATCTTTCTCTATTACACTTATATAGAAAAATAAGCTGGCGAAATGGATAAAGGGACTAGGATATGGATCCACCCACAGTGGGAGGCAGGCCAACGGCCTCGTCGATTATTGATTCATGGGCCCCACATGCCAGATCAGGAAATTACAGTGCGCCAATGCGATCTTTCAACTTTGAAATGATAGCCATTAACATATTCAAAGCTCAAATGGACCACCATGAATGTATGTTGTTTATCAACGAAGTCCATCCGTTTTCTCAGCTTATTTAAGGGCTTGAGCTCAAACTTGAAGAATATCCAAAGCTCAAGTGTATCATACCATAGGAAACAGTGGGAATAATGATTTCCATAGTTGAAACCTTTCTAGGCCCCACAGTGATGTTTATTTGTCATCCAACCGATTCATAAGATCACAAAAACATGTATTAAATGGAAAACACAAATATACCATTGATCCAAAACTTCTGTGAACCTGAAGAAATTTTCAATGTTAGATGTTCAATTGACACTCTTTCCCATGGTGTGGTCCATTTGAGCTTTGCATATGCTTCATTTTTGGACTCAGGATCTAAAATTATCTGATAAAATGGATGAAAGGAATAGATAAAATATATAAATCTCAGTGGACCCTACATAGTTTACTCACTAGCCAATCCGCTTCACTTGTGTGTTTATCTCTTTTCAGATATTTAAGGGCATGAGCTAAAAATCAAAGTATATCCAAAACTCAAGTGGACGACACTGGTAGGAAGGAGCAGGGATTAAAGGCAGAAGTTTTGGATCAAATTAATATTTGTATTTTTCCTTCATCTAAGTCTGTGTGACTTTATTTGCACGTTGTATGGCAAATAAACATCATTGCCGGGCCTAAAAAGGTTTCAACGGTGGACTTTGTTATCCCCACTGTTTTCTGTGGTGTGATCCACTTGAGCTTTGGATATGCTTCATTTTTTGCTCAGCGTGAGATAAGAAGTAAAATGCATGGATGGCATGGATAAATACTAAAATCACGGTGGGCACCTCAGTCCTTACACCACCTCGCTCCTTGCGTTGGTCTCACCACGCAATTCGCATCCCGAAATTTCCCGTACGGTACCGTGCTATAAGCAAAGCAAACCAAACCAAACCATCCAAACATTTGAATGTATCATAGACCCAGTCAACCCGATTGAACATTCTTGGGCGTGTTTGGGTAAATACAATGGAAATAGGTAATTATTACCATTTTATCAGTTTGAAGACCCACTCTGCATTGGGAGCTCGTGTAAATAGTTATTTAAAATTTTTAAACCTCAAGATAATATATATGATATATCAATTTCGTCCATATATTTTACCACAATATTTTGAAGCATGAACCGAAAGATAGAATGATCCAACACTCAAGTGGCCCACACCAAAAGAAACAGTGGCCTCATAAAGTTTTTAACAGTAAGTATTTGATTTCTATTTTTGTATGGTGTGGTCCACTTGATTTTTGTATATATCTCATTTTTTCATTCATACTATAAATTCAAAAGGCATAATAGATGAACGGTGTGGATGAGCAAAATGTATCACAGTGGACCATATACATTTTATAATGTTTCGGTTTCTGTGTAAAAAAGTAAGTAGTCAAATCACGTGCCCTTTCCATACACAAGAAAATAATTATTACTCTTTTACCCTGTAACTTCCAGTGCACTGAAAAATCAAACAGGCCCTTAAATTCTATATTATAGCCGTCGACTTGGACGGTTGACCACTTTATTTCTGACCATACAGATAAGTTGCCAACGAGCAGGGCTGGCCCGTGGGGTTTCAGGCCTGGATCACTTAGGGTGGGCTTGGGCTGAAATATTAGGCCCGCATTTCGGTCCAGATCTAAAATAAAGCCTGTTTATTAACTGTGGGGGGCTTGGGTTGCTTCTAAGAGCCACCCATGGTGGGGCACGCCTAGTGATTAGCCTGGAATCTTACGCAAGTGGACGGCTGGGCTTGGGCTCCGTCCTTGCACAGTCAACCGGGCTGGGGTCAGGCCTTTTTGTTTTGGCTCAACACAGGCCTGGGTCATGCTAGGGCATAGGTTCTATTTTGTGGACTGGGCTTGAACAGCCCATGGCCTGGCTGAGACGCCGTTTGACAGCCCTATATCCACTTTAAAACCATAAACTGGACGGTTCTGATCACCCGATCAACTGAGTTTCGGACTATGTGCCACTCAGGGCCGATAATTCGGATAATCTTGAGTGACATATATGCATGCACATTGACACGTACGTATTAGCGTCACGTTGTTGTTTTTTTATTTTTGTTATTATTATTATTATTTTTTTTTTCCCTCTTCCTTTTGCTTTCTCTTTGTCGAGGGGTATCAATGGGCCGGGCTCGGGCCTATAAAATCAGAATTTTAAAAAGGCTAGCCCAAAACAGTTCAAAATCCCTGGCCCAGCCTATTGACAGCCTATCTTTGTTAGTTAAAGCTGTTGACTGACGCTCGGGATAGGGGACGCGGATTGCCTGCGACCCCCTTCATTTAGGGACATAGATTGTGTCCTATCCCCTCCCTGACCGGCAGGTTGTGTTATCTTCTCATTGGCTGGTATAGGGCCCACAAGGAAGGAAGTTCCCGACACGTTGCAAGCCGTTGGGCCGTGTAGTACTCGACCTCGCTAAAAACCAAAAGAAAGCAAAAAAAAAAAAACCCTCATTAAGTGGAACTCTCTCTCTCTCTCTCTCTCTCTCTCTCTCTCTCTCTCTCCTCTCTCTCTCTACCTGGAACAAAGAAAGCACCACCATTTCGGTGGTGCTCGATTTCCCTACCTCCCTCTCAGATTTCTCTCCATTTCTCTCTCATATCTCTTTTTTCCTTCCCTCTTAGATTTCTCGCACCTTCTCTCCCTACTTCTCTTCGAGAAATGCCGCATCGAATCATTTCTCTCACTTTGCAGCAATTTTCAAGGGGTAAGATATAATGTTTTTGAAATCATAAGATTTAAGATTTGTAAAATTTGAAAGTTTAAGGATTTTAAAATTTGGGGGTTTAGGGATTTAGCTACTTATATGGTTTTGGAAAATTCTCTTTTGTGAAAATCTTCGTTTACCAAAAAAAAAAAAAAAAAAAAAAAGTTAGTATAGATCTCTTCTAGCTGTATTGTATTTTTTTTTTATTTTCTTTCTGAATTTTTATGAAGTTGTATCTCTTTACTATATGCATTTACAAAAAGAAAAAAGAAAAAAAAAAGTTCCTTGTTTATGGGGAGTTATTCAATACTCTTGTTGCATAAGATGCTTAAATGTTTACTTCGGTTTTTTTTAAAAAAAATATTTGTTCAATGGGTTTTGTTTCTATAGTACATGTTGGTTTTGTTTAAACTCTCATGTTATTTGGTTTTTCCTTTTTCTTTGAAGGCCATTTGGTGAAATGGATGATAATATTCAGGAGAGTCAACTATTTTCTCAACCATGTTGAAGGCTACAGTTTGATATTAAAATAGATGATCAACAAGCAAATCAGCAAGTAGACAACCATGAGGCAAGACAAGTTTTACATGTCCAGACAAATGAGGAGCTAGATGAAGAACTGGAAGTGGGAATGGAGTTTAGTTTTTACGAGGAGTTAGGCGAAAAACCAGAACTGGGAATGGAGTTTAATTCTGATGAGAGTGCATATAAATTTTACAATAGATGTGCTAGAAAAACGGAAAAATAAAATAAAATAAAATAAAATCAGACGATAATGTCATAATTAAGAGGCAGTTTTGTTGTTTTAAAGAAGGTTGAAAGCGTGAAAAGAAAGATATCGTCGAAAAAAGCACCCGTCCGAAAACTAGAACTCAATATCAAGCAAACATGATTATTAAGCTTCAAGTAAATGAAAGGTACAAAGTGACTAAATTTATTGAAGAGCATAACCATGAGATTGTTACACCATTGAAAGTACACATGCATGTTAAGGTCACAAAGAGGCTTCACTGATGATTAAAAAGTTGAAGTAGAAATGATGGAAGCTTCAAGTATGTCACCTAAAGTGGCTTTAGAATGTTTTAGTAAACAATCTGAAGGGTGAGAGAATATAGGTTTCATGCACATTAATTACAAAAACTACTTACAAAGGAAGCGAATGAAAGCAATGGAAAAGGGTGATGCAGGAGCCGTTCTACGATACTTTCAGAAAATACAAGTAAATGATCCATCATTCTTTTATGCAATACAAGTAGATTAAAATGATTTGATTACGAATATGTTTTAGGCAAATGGGAAGTCAATAATGGATTATAGTGTTTTTGGGGATGTGATTTGCTTTGATACAACATATAGAATAAATATTTATGGATACCCATTTGCCCCATTTATTGGGGTAAATCATCATAAGAAAATTATAATATTTGGTGTGACGTTGCTATACGATGAAACGATTGAATATTTTAAGTGGTTATTTGAAACATTTTTAAGTGCGATGTCTGGAAGACAACCAATGACAATTCTTACATACCAAGATGTTGCAATGCTAGAAACATATCACCGTCTCTATGTATCTAGCATATTTACCAAAATGCTACGAAGCACCTTAACAGTGTATTTAAAGGTTCAAAAAGTTTTGAACATGATTTTAGCAGGTGTGTATATGATTATGAGAATGAGGAAGAGTTTCTAACAGTATGGAATAAAATGCTTAAAAAGTATAATTTAATGCAAAACAAGTGGCTATAGAATTTTTTTAAAGAAAAAGAAAAATGGACTTTAATTTATTAAAGAAATACATTCTACACTGACATGAAGAGTACGCAATGAAGCGAGAACATGAATAATATTTTAAAAAGATATCTAAACTTTAAATACAACCTCTTGCGTTTCTTCAATCATTACGAGCGGGTGCTAGCTCATAGACGATACGAAGAAGCCGTAGCTGATTTCAGAATGAGGCAAAGTACCCCGCTATTAGTTCTTGATATGAAAATGCTAAAGGAAGCGGCAAATATATACACTCCGAAAGTGTTTAAAAATTTTCAAAATGAGTTTAAGAAAATTCTTAATCATTCTCTTTTTAAATGTGGTGACGTTGGCACAATTGTGGAATTTCTAGTTACTGATAACGACAAAGTTGAAGGATGTACTGTTAAGTTTGACTCACTCGACAATACAGTGACGTGTAGCTGCTGCAAGTTTCAGTTAGTGGGCATCTTATGTAGTCATGCATTAAAAGTTTTAGATTATTATAATATAAAGGTGCTTCCTCTTGTTATATTATGAAAATATGGCATAGAGATGCAAAGGTAAGTTTTGCTAGAGAAGTGGCTGCGTTAACAATACAAGATAACTGCAATATTGTATCGGGTAAGCGGTACAAATATATGTCTCGCAAACTTCTTAAAATTGCGGCAATAGTTGGAGAACATGAGAAAGTCTTCAAATTTGCTGATAGATATTCTGATAAATTTCATGATGAGATGATGGAATGCATGAAAAGGATCAAGGAACTTTCGTTAAACTCTTATCACGTTAATGTGTAGATACTGAACATGCATGCTCAAACCCAACTGAAAGTGTAGGTACTGAAGAAAGTGCACGATCTGAGCCAACTAAAAATGTATATATTAAAAGCGCACATCTTAAGCCAATTGTAAGTGTAGATACCGAAAGTGCATGCCGTGAACCGACTGAAAAGGAATTTATTTTTGTGGATAGTTTAAGTTCACAAACTGTACATGGGATTAAAGTAAAGCCTAGCGTTAGGGGCAATCATCATACATATAAAAATCCATTAGATAAAGTACAGAAGAAAAGATTTCGAAATCTTACTGCTCAAATAGAAGCAATCAAGAGAGATAGGAAATGGCCCAAGCATTTCAACCTTGATATTATCAATTTACGTTTACTCTAATGTATCATTTCAATCAAATATCACTGGAAACTTGTTTTGTAAAGCTTTTCATGACATATGTTTATGTTATTATAGTTTTTAATTCCCTTTTTTCTTTTATTAGAGATCACAGAGCATGGTGGTGAGTTGTCTTCGATTTCCTGGTAGATCCATCGATGCATCATTATTCCCTCAGCGTGAATACCAATCAATTAATCTTAACATGTTTCAATAAAACCTTTTTAATCTTGGGAGTGGTCCTAGTGGATCCACGAGTGACCCTTTAGCTACTTGTGGCTATCCAACCATCAACTCGAATAAACAATTTCTCTTGAGCAACCCACAATTATCTTCTCAAGATTGCATTGTGTAACCATGTAAAATATTTAGTTATTTTAAAGGCAAAATATATTGAACATACCTTTTTAAATTTCATATTTTGAGATATCTGCTTTATTTATATGTGAAATTTCTATGCAGTTGTCATCACAACATTCTGACAAGAATTAATCGGTGAGAAGAGTATCACATACGTTCCAATATTTTGTCAAAAGTGAGCACCAATCTTCTCCTTAGTGCAGTTTTTGGGTTTTGCTTCATCCACAAATGGGTCAGGGAAAATGCAGGTCTGGATAAGCATATAAATATGCCAGTTGAAGGTTCACCATTTTTAAAATGGTAATGAGTATCATGGCAATTTGAACCCTCCAAAGTTAAAACAATGGCATTGACATCACCTATCAAGTTCATTAGGTCCAGTCCATACTTCATGGGATGCCTTGATAAATGATCAAAGTGATCCAAATCATACAGTTAGTGGTATGTGAAAATGAAAGGTCAGCATCATCCATTAAAGATATGTCCAGTCCATTAGACTTAGGACCATCCAATAGTTGTTACTTCTGTATGGTAGATATGATACTGAGTATCAATCCATGCCATATCCCTTGAAATTAATTCTAGCCTTGTCGCCTGAGCATATATGAAATACGTCAACTGATGAGTTTATTTGGATTTTTCAAGGCATAAATTAATATCAGAGTTTCAAGAAGAGCTTAAAAAAAAAAAAAAAAAAAAAAAAAAAAAAAAAAAAAAAAAAAAAAAAAAAAAACAGTCTAGACAGTTTTATTTCAATGTATATTCCTTTTTCCCACAATGCAATAATTTTGACAATTTAATTTCAATTACATACACGAAGTGCAAACAAATTCAAGTGATTGAATTTTTACTTTATGCACAAGCAAATGTTTTGGACCATTGGCGATAAGGTTGTTTGGCTCAGGTAATTGTTTTGGAGCTCTTTTATGAGTTGTGGCTGCTGAATAGGTTGTATATTTGGACAATTGTCGCGCTCCTCTTTTTGCAAAGGGCTCATCTGTTTGGTAGTAAACAAAAGATTTATTTATTTATTTATTTATTTTTATTATTTTTTTTTTTAGAGGAGATTTGTAAAGGTTTTGTTGGGATGACAACTTTTTTCAATCTTATAGACATGGGAACTTTGATCTTGTGCGATATATGATAGGTGAGGAATGATATTTTGGTGCCCACCCGAATGCTTCTATATTGAGAATTCAAATCAACAAAGTTAACAAGAAAAAAAAAAAAAAAAAACCTCTTGTTTTGAAAAGTGTATGCGAGATTGGGTGTAGCATTGAAATTACATCTATGGAAGGTGAGATAAGAAAAGAATGTAAGCATTTTGATTGCCACATCTGCAGTATGGCTCCTAAAGTCACTGTCACTTTTCACTTTTCCACATTAGGAGGTTCTCCACTACCAAATTCAGTGGTGCCTAACCCAGGCTCTCTCATGAATAAGAATCACTTGGTCATCAGAACTGGACACAATGTATTCAGTGGTCCACTTCAATACATTTATTTTATCAGGTCCAAATGCCCTACTTATTCTCCGGGAAAGCATGGAGCATTGAAGCTTATTAATCTCAACGTGCATTTTATATAAATGCTGCCAATCTACACACCACTGCATTTGCCAGCATGGAAAGCTACCCCAAGATTCAAGGCATTCATCAGCTGAATCCCACATGTGGACAACTTGGCTAAAAAATATGGCCAAGCCACTCACCATCCCATGTTTTAGAAAACAAATTGAATATGAAAAAAGATTTGGCCTTTCAAAGCCTCTCGGTAGTTTCTAATACTGTAGATATGGCCCACTTGAGGTGGGTTGGCCTAATTTTAGGGCAAGCTTATCTCTTGGAGATTCCTACTTTCATGGTGGGCTCGCATAATGCACGGTTTAGATGCCATACGCCACACCTGGTAGGCCCCAAGCACTGTAGAGGAAACCGGCCTCATTTTTTTTACTCTCAAGAGGGTGAAATATAATATAAAAAAATGTACCAGACCAGCTTGCATTCTGCGCCATTTATTAAATGATCACAACTCATCTACTGGACTCTTACGTACGTCAATCCGGCCCAGCAAAGTCGTGGGCCCAATCTGGATGGAGAATAGGCTCAGATCACAGTCATTTTGCCAGTTGAATTTTGACCATGTTTCACCCGTTCATTTTATCACACCAATCGTACGGTCTGGAATGTCCAACCAGTGTGATATTGTTGCTCATCTACAACGGGCCCACTAATGATTTGGAAGGTCTGGATTCGACCAAGATGTAATAAATTTCTAATTACATCTCCTTGTCGGTATCATGTAAGCAATACTAACAAAATTCAAAAATAAATGGATGAATTTCCAGGAGGTTGTGTTTTACAGCTTGTCAAGGATAACACCCTCATATTTGACTAGGAACCATTTCATGGCATCCTCCTTAGGAACCTAATGCTGGATCCCAACACGAGACTTGCACCTCCAATGACGGTCCACCTAGTGCTCAAGTTGTTCCAATACTACATAAAAGTCCATGCTGTAAATAGGTTGTTCCAAGATTACATAGAAGTCCATGCCGTAAATGGCCATTGATGGATCATACTTGATTCCAAGAATAAGAACAAAAATACGCACAAAATAGCATTTCACAAAATCAAGTTCATTTGAACATTCACATCAAATTCAAGTGTACAAATCAAGTTCATTTCTTTTAGTTTTTTTTTTTTCCAATTGATTTTCACAACGGCTACAACTATGATGATGAAATATGAAGTACAATATAGATATTTGCTCATAGGAACTCCTCTAAGAAATGCATGTTGTTGCTCCCTCAATTGAACCAACTTGTATGTACTCTTCCCTCAATTGAACCAACTCGGTACGCAACTCCTCCCTTAGTAAAATAAACTCGGCGCATGATTCCTCTCTTAGCAAAGCCTCAGCACCATCTATCTGCAATCACAAATTGGCCACTATCCTACTGTAGATGCCATTATCA
>JAJHSJ010000001.1:113828496-113984612 GCA_021015155.1 Magnolia officinalis
TATCTCAGGTGTCTCTAGCCCGAAGAGGTAGAATATGTCATCCGAGAGATCCATGAAGGAATATATGGAAACCATTCTGGCAGTCGCGCCTTGGCCCTGAAGATACTCCGACAAGAGTATTTCTGGCGACTATCAAGGAGGACTCCAAGAACTACGTTCGAAAATGCAATAAATGTCAGCGCTTCGCGGCCGTGTCGAGGCAGCCCGCTGAAGAAATGACCCCTATGAGCGGCCCCTGCCCATTTACTTAGTGGGGAATCGACATTATCGGCCCTCTGCCTATAGGAGAAGGGCAAGTCAAGTTCGCTATTGTTGCGGTCAACTACTTTACCAAATGGGCTGAGGCCGAACCTGTCGCCAAAATCACAGAGTAGAAGGTGATCGACTTCGTCTGGAAAAACATCATCTGCCGATTCGGGATTCCACGCACCATCTATCAGACAATGGCCGGCAATTCGACAACGACAAATTCTGAAACATGTGTCAAGGGCTTGGCATCACAAACGCCTATTCTTCTCCTCGACATCCTCAATCCAACGGACAAGTGGAAGCAGTCAACAAGGTCATCAAGCATCATCACAAGACAATGTTGGAAAAAGCAAAAGGCGGCTGGGCTGAAGAACTTCCGTTCGTTCTCTGGGCCTATAGGACCACAGCTCAATCTTCAACAGGAGAGACTCCTTTCTCACTCTCCTATGGCTCGGAGGCAATGGTGTCAGTGGAGATTGGTCTCCCTACAGGTCGAGTCGAGAACTACCAAGAAAGTCACAATTCCGAGCAGATTGCAGCTAACTTAGATTTGCTCGAAGAAGTTAGGGACATCTCGAAGATGCGAGTCACTGTTCGGCATCAACGAGTGGCGCGATTCCATAATTCGAAGGTCAAGACTAGGCGATTCTGACCAGGGAATTCAGTCCTTTGCAGGGTGTTCCAGAATACCGTTGAGTCGAGGGCTGGTACACTCGGACCGAATTGGGAAGGACCTTATCGAGTCGTCCGGTCAACCAAGCCAGGCTCCTACCACCTAGAAGACCTCGAGGGTCGTCAACTCCCCCACCCCTATAACGCCGAGCATCTGAAAGTTTCTTACCCATGACAGAATTGCCTTTAAGGCTCTTAATAAATGTACATCTCCGAGCTACAGGCTTTTAAGACCCTCAGCGAAACGTACGCCTCTGAGCAACAAGCCTTTAAGGCTCTGAATAAAATTTACCTCTTTCCATCCACATGAACGAATTATCTACTGAGGAAAAGTTGTCTCTCAATGGATTAATCCCTTAAAGAAGGGGTTAGTACATTATCCCACAAAAACTCTACACGGCATCCCCTCTGAGTCAAGGGAAAAGCCAAAAGATAACCCGACTTCCCTAACACAGGAGTCGGCTCACCAATTAACGGATAAAGCGGATGCTCCTCGCCAATTGTGGGATGAGCCGACCCTCTATGGGTCCGAACTCAATGAACAAGCAAACGTGGTTGTTTACTACTGGCTCAGCCCCTGTCAAACAGTACGATTTTGACATCAAGCGGCACGTTCTGGATAGATGAAACTATGGCTAAGAAGGAGCGTCGCTTAGATGCTTCATAGTATATACGTGGCAGACCACAATTGACGAATGACGATTCGAAATCCCAACTGTCATCACACGTAGAACAACCAGCGAACGAAAAACTCCAAAAAGGCGACGCTTCAAATATTCATGATAACAGTGAAAAAGAGTGGGGCTAAGGAAGTAGATGATCTTCCAAATATCATTACTCTCTGAGTCGGAATCCGACCTCGAAGAGTAGGGGGCTTCTGTTATGAGAAGATTCGAACCCTCTATATAATTCCAAGGGCCGAGACCATACTAACTCAGTCTGGCGAGCAAGTAGCCATCATGATGCACAATTGAAAATCCTCAGCAAGTTACAAAGGGGGCTTCTACTCCGAGGCTTGTAGTCAGATCGGCGAGCTATATTCTAGGAGAGGACGGCCGAGCCGAGCTCTTGTTCTCGTCCTCATCTTCATCCAAAGGAAGCCGAGCTCTCGCCCTCGTCCTCATCCCTATCTCCTTCTGAAGGAGGATGTCCTGGGCCGAGGTCGGGGAAAGATACGAGTACATTATGCGCCAAGCTAAACTTGAAAACTACTATAAGAAGACGTGGCCGATTACTTCGGGCGCAGATACGCACGATGCGCATAATATAGCACATGATCCTTGGATTGCGCGTAGTATCCCCACGATCTGAGAATATCTTTGATTAAGTAAATCATGTCGTGATTAACGGACCCAGATCATTCAATAGTCAGGTATAAATACACGAAGACTCCATGGCTACAGGTACGTAACATCTTGCACTCTCCCTCTACCTTTCAACTTAGACCCCGATTCTCTTGACCTGACTTAGGCATCGAAGGGTCCCCCGGTTTAGCCAGGGTCTCCTTTGCTCACCCTTTGTGCAAGACCAGGGTCTATTCGAGGAGTGGAGAGTGATCCGGATTTTGTCCTCAACAGGCCCCACACAGCCCGGGAACAGAGATATCTCTGCCCTCGAGTCGCAATCCGCTCCCGCAACAAGCGAGCTCTGTGGATCCACTTTAACGTGTGTGAAGTCCTCTCTATCCAACGGTCTCAGCGGATTCTAAAAATCAGGCACATCCAAAACTCAGGGAACAGTGGAGTGCCTACTACAAAGAACTTTCCATGGCCACTATGTTGTTTTATATGCCATCCAACCCGTTCATCGAGTGAGCCCCATCAGTATGAAGAGTCAACCAAAAAATCAGCCTAATCCAAAACTCAAGTGGACCACACCATGTGATTTCAAAGATTTATTCGTGATCTTATATTGTTGCCATGGTGTGGCCCAGTTGGGTTTTGAGTCAACCTGACTACTGTTGCAGACGGTGAACACGAGGTGGAGATGATGTCACAAACACATGATGGTGGCCCCATGAATGTAGAGAACTCGATGTTGCACCCGCTTCCTACAACATGGGAAGCCGACTCGGTGGTGACCCTAACACCACTGAAGTAGCTGTTGAAGTAGCTGTTAAGTGAACTCCGTGGAGCCCACTGTTATGTATGTGTTTTACCCCTGCCATCCATTCTTTTTGCGGGCTAATTTTAGGGCATGAGTTCAAAATTAAAGCATATATATCCAAATCTCAAGTGGACCACACCACGGGGAATATGAGGAACAATGACATCCGCTGATGAAACCTTTCTAGGGTTCACCATTATATTTATTTGACATCCAACTGTTAATAAGGTGGATAGACTGGATGAAGGAAAAACACAAATATAAGCTTGATCCAAAAAATTTGTGGCTGATTAGAAGTTTTCAACAGTAAACATTCAACCTCGGCCATTTCTTGTAGTGTGGTCCACTTGGGCTTTGGATATACTTAGAGCTAGGCACAACACGACTCGACTCAGCAAACTGAGTGGGTAAGTCGATCCGAATTGAGTTGACTTCGTTCAATCCGAATTCAAACTGAGTTTAAGTCAACCAATAAGGACTCAATCTAAACTGAGTGGGTGAGTTGATCCGAATCAAATTAACTTTGTTCAATCTGAATTCAAACTGAGTTTAAGTCACCCAATAACTCGACCCATAATCGAACTTGGATTGGTACTAACTCGACTTGATCTGAAACTCAACTTATATATATATATATATATATATATATATATATAATATATATATATATATATATATATATATAACATTCATATCTGAGATGCCATCTAGCAACGAAGAGACTGCAATTATGGCAAGTGAATTTAGGCTTTAAGTGATGATTTCAGCTTCTAAATATCCACTCCACCCTACTCAACTTGGTGCCAATTCGACCCAACTCGAGACTTGTGACTAAATCAGACTTTGTCAAGTGAATTTAGGCTTTAAGTGATGATTTCAGCTTCTAAATATCCAATCCACCCTACTCAACTTGGTGCCAATTCGACCCAACTCGAGACTTGTGACTAAATCAGACTTTGTCAAGATTAGTCCAGACCAAACCCGACCTCGGATCAAGTTAGGCACGCTGAAGAACTCAGATGTATTGAGCTTGTTTGAGTTCAAGTTAGGCATATTTTAAAACTGAATCGAGTTGGGTCAACCCTAATTTAGTCGGACTTGACTCAATGCCTAACTCTAGATATACTTCAATTTTAATTTCACAAAAATGAGCGGCAAAATGGATCTTACGGCATGGCTAAAACAACTACATCAACGTAGTCCCCACATATTCAGGTCACCACGAATATTGGTGATGCTGGAGTCACTGCCCAATCCACTTCCTACAAAATGGGGTATGTATAGAGTACTCGGGTCCATGAAAACAATACAACATAGCTGACGTAGCGGAGATCCCAGCTTCCTCATCAAGCGGGCCAAACTGTCCAGATCTTCTTGTTTTATAAAACCAGAATCTCACTACTTATGTCGAGACATGGTTTCCAAAAACAAATGGACAGCTGAAACAGTTTTCTCCACTCCAGCGGTGCATTTATTTTGTACTTGTACCTGGGTTCATGCCTGATTTTTCGTCCAGAGTATCAAAAGATGGTGGCTAGCGTTTTTTTGTTTTTTTTTTTTTTTTGTCGTTAGCTTGTTAGTACACCCCACTGTCAGTTCACACTTTACTGCTAGTCACCCGGACCAGAGATAGATACCAGGACCTCAGTGTTGATATGAGGTATCTTTCACTCACTCTACCACTTGAGCTATGGATGGGGGTAGATGGTGGCCAGCTTGTCCTGAAAATTCATATCCCCCCACGTGATATAATGCACGTGCGCAATGTGTGGATTGACAGTGGTTACATGCGTGTGGATTAGCAAAGTGTTCTCAATATCAAAGGTTTAGATATGTGATTGATGGACCCACTTATAAAAACCGAGAACCCGAACGATAATGCGAATTTGATCGTGTCTTCCGGAAGCGGATTGCGTAGCGAGTTAACTCACTACGCTTAGCCTACTCGGTAAAGTATAGAGGTCTACGATGAATTATGTATTTTATCTGCTCCGTCCATCCATTATCACAGATAATTTTATGGCTTTAGCCCAAAAATGAAGCATATTTAATGTTTAAATGGACCTACCACGAAAACATTTGAATTAAACTTTTACCGTTGAAATTTCTCGGGGGCCATGGAAGTTTTGTATCAAGCTTATATTTGTGTTTTCCTTTCGGCAATGTCTTTATGATCTCATGAACAGGTTAGATAATAAATAAACACTACTGAAACTATTTCCTATGGTATGATCCACTTGATCTTTAGATATACTTCAACCCATTAAATTAGATGTGAAAAGGGATCAACGGCATAGATAGACTACATACATTCAAGGTGGGCTCAACTCAGTTTACTCAGTTAGATATAAGGGCCTACTCTCACTCTGTACGCAATCCGATTTCGTTTCTTCCACCTAGATATAAGGGCCTATTCTAGATCCTGCCTCACCTGCTCCCCTTACCGTGGGGCTAATATGGGGCCACCTTGATGTATGTATCATTATCCACGCCGTCCACACTTTTTTTCACATCATTTTATAAAATGTAACAATCAGGTGGACGATACCACTCTAATACGTGGTTCACCATGCGCTTTACCTGATGAATGGTCGGGATCTCTAATACATGCGCTCTTTGTACGGATTTTTGTCAAAATCTTCGCTACTGTACACACTACACAGCGCCTGTAGTCAATTGTCATTTTTACCCACGCATGCCAGCTTGGAACGTGAGATTAGGTGATATGGAACTGCGACAAATAAAAAAATAAAATAACACATGGCCCTTGATGGGTTTGTCACATCTACTCCATCAATGAGTTTCAACGGCTCATGTTCGGTTACGCGTCCACATCGAAAGAATATCTAAAGCTCGGGCGAGAGCACAGCAGACCATGAGATGGGGACATTTACGATTGAAAGCGATCCATCGGTTGTCTTTTATCTTACTTGAGGGACGTGCCCTACTCTCTTCACGTGCGTAGCACGTGCTATGCCCCACGGCTTTCCTTAACACGCAGATCGGTAGTGACCCCTGAGGGTGTACATCGAGTCGAACCCATCGAGCTGATGGCTCAGCTCGGCTCGGCCACTGGGTGACCTCAGCTTGAACTCGGTTCAGCTCAATCCTCAAGCTTGATTGGCTAGCTTAGGTCACGTCAATTCAATTAGCAGCTCGGGTCAACTCAAGCCAAGCTCACCATTGCAATATTTTTACAAACACCTGGACTGCACCTTCAAAATCTCATTGTATTTGAAATAGCAGCAATGCTTTTACAGGTATTTTATAAAACACCTTCAGAGTAACATAAAAAGCAAGAAAAAAAGAATGTTGGTTTCATATATATATATATATATATACCTTTCTTGCTACCAGCCACACTTCTTTGAGTCACTTAATCAAACATGTGATGAACAGTATCAATATCAAAGTAATCAAGTCATCGAACTAGATCAATCTGAGTTTAATTCAAGTTGAGTTCGATCTGAATCGAGTCGAGCTGAGGCAGCTCGAACTCATTTTCGAGCTCAAAAAATCAGCTCGACTCGGCTGGAACTCAACTTCAAACCGAGTGGAATTGAGTTTTTCTAGACAAGTCGGGCGAGCAAGTTTGGTTAGCGTACACCTCTAGTGACCCCTCTATTAGTACCGGCATAAGTGTTGATCCATGATGAAAATGATTTTGGGGCCCACCATGATGTATGTACTTTATCCACGCCATCTATTTATTTTGTTAGCTCAATTTACGTCATGAGTCAAAAAATGATTTAGAACCAAATCTCAGGCCATCCATGCTACAAGAAATAGTGGTGATTGAATGCCCACAGTTAGAAACTTCTTAAGCCGCATACCCTTCTTTTAAGCCTGTGTGACCTAGTCAACGGTACGACAAATAAACATTACAGCGAGCCTTAAGAGGCTTTTAACTGTACGCATTCAATCATCATTATTTTTTATAATGTGGTCCACCTTATATTTAAATATGCTACTTTTTAGATAATATACTAAAATTATACAATAAAATACAAAGGTGACATTAATTAAACGTATACATTAACATTATGGTGGGATTAAACATATACATTAACATTATGATGGGCCCATGGAACATTTTCCAGCACTAAGGGCTCATTGCACCCAATTCGAGTATCAGTAGTTTAGGCTGTCAACGGCTGGTCTGGATTAAGTCCTGTCCAGCCGGCCCTAATCAAAATTCTGATTTTTCAGGCCCAGTCTGGATCTCTGACACCGTCCCCTGGGTTAATATCACAAGAATGCTACAGATCCTCCCTGTCCATCACATGCGCCCTCACTTTTTCACCGTTGATTAAAATTCTGTCATATTTAGGACTTGGTGGTCCATACCATACTACGGAGAAAAGTGTAAAATCAGTCCAAACTATCCACTAGTGTGGCCCACATGAGTAATAGAATACCCTGATGTGGTAGGTAAGATGAGTGGATGGGAATGGTATATACACAGTACAGTCAACCGTACAGGAAATTTTGGGCCGTTTGATTTTCTGATTACAGAGGTAATTCAAGGTAAATGGGTAATAATTATTTACCTCTGTATTTTCGGTTAGATTTACAAGGTGATTTGACCGGCAGTTGGATTTGGAAGGTGATTGGGCTGCCACTCCTCAGGTCACCCGAGGAGAAAAAAGTTAAATTGTGGGGCCCACCTTGATGTTTATGTTTATGTATTATCCACACCGTCCATCCCTTTAGCCAACTCATTTTAGGGCTTGAGCCAAAAAAAAGAGACAGATCAAAAGATCAAGTGGACCACACCACTGGAAACAATGGGAATTGAACTCCTACCATTCAAAGCTTCTTGAGGATCGATAAGTTTTGGATCAAACTGATATTTTTGTTTCTACTTTATCCATGACTGTGTGACCTTATTAACAGGTTGGATGACAAGTAAACATTACTGTGGGCCCTAGGGAGAAAACAACTTTCAACCATTGACGTTTTAATGATCATTGTTTCCTAAGGTGTGGTCCACTTAAGCTTTTGATTTTCCTCGTTTTTGTGGGTTCATGCCTTAAAATATATTTTTTAAAAGGATGTATGGTGTGGATAACTTATATATATCATGGTGGGGCTCACATTTTTAAATTAGTAATAACAACGTTTGTGTGGACCGATTTTCAAAACATAAATCCTGATAACTTTCAAACAAGTGTAGTGAGTAATAATCAGGTAAATCCGTGTATTTATCAGGAAAATTAAAAATCAAACAGCTCAGACGATTTCAATTGTTTTCCATGATGTAGCCAACCTGAACAATGGATCCACCTAATTTTTTGGGCCTGTCTGTGCGGTGGGATAAGGTAGGATGGGATTCATCTAATTCATGCCAATTCCACTCCATGTTTGGGAAGAATGGAAAAGTTTAGAATTATATTAAATAGAATTGCATTGGGTCTTGTGCTAATTTCACTCAATATTAGCAAGTTGTGTAGGTCTCATCATGATGTGTGGGCTATATCCACACTGTCAACCCATTTATTGAGATTATTTTAGAGCATGAGCCAAAAAATAAGGTAAATCTAAAGCTTAAGTAAACCCCACCATAGAAAGCAACGGCGATTGAATACTTACAGTTGAAAACTTCTTTGAAGCCATGTAAGTTTTGGATCTACCTCATTTTTAGGCCCATGCCATAAAATGAGGTTACAACAAATGAACGTTTAGATATAACACATGTGTGTTATTCTTAGGCTCTGTTTGGGCAAACGGATTTCGGGGGATTAAAGGGGATTAGGTGGGATAGGATTGTCAAATCCCTCCTACCCTGCCCCTGTGCCTGTTTGGGCGGCGGCGTTTGTGGGAATTCGACAGTCCTTCGCTGTATTCGACCGTCCTTCGGATTTGCCCCAGAGGCTATAAGACTAAAATTGGTTCATCGGCTGCCGATCGCATCCACAATCAGCCCACATGGATGAATGGGTTGATGATCTGAGCCCTTCAACCGTGTGGACCTACTGTAGATGGACAGTTGTACCATTTTCTCAGCTATCGAATAATCCTATCCGTTGGTTTTTGAACTTCAATCAGACGGCCTAAAACAAAAACCGCAGAAAATTTGAGGAGATTGGCCAATGGCTGTGATCTTATCTCCATCAACAACAAGGCCGCCGTTCCAGAAGACTCTGTTTTGAGAATCGACGGTCTTAATCATCGCGTTGTGGAGTAGAATGGCGGATTGACGGCATGTCTTCTCGGCGTCCATATTTCTCGCTCGCTGCAGAAGAAGAAGAAGAAACAATACCACAACACCCAAACACAACGACACTGGGTATGGGATTGGCGTCTACACCCAAACCATTCGACCATCCACTAACAGCATTAAATGCACCTGACATACTAATTCTATACCCCTCATTACACCATATGCAGTTTGCCCAAACAAGTACTCAGTGATTTCAAATGATGTAGGTATATCCATTCAATGTAACACCGTATCATCAACAAAGCATGACATTAATCTTATCTCAGACAATCCCTGCCATGGTTAATAATTATGTTTTTTTGAATCGCATCCCACGTAATCCCTTCTAATCCCACCGCCCAAACAGGCCCTAAAGCCACGGTACAGACGCAAGGCCTTTCCGTCATACGAGAGTAAATCCCACTGTGTCCGTACGAAAGTCATGCACGCTTTCCGTAATACGCGGGGCAATTCACTGAAGCATGTGGCTTATCAACGCCGTCTATCTCATTTGTCAGCTCATTTTAACGTTCGAGCCCGAAATAGAAGTATAAAAAAGCTGAAGTGGATCACTTGAGCTTTGAATATTCTTGAATTTTGGATCATACCCCAAAAATGATCCGGAAAAACCAATGGACGGCGTGGATATAACACATACATCACAGTGGGCCCCACAGAGTTTGCTCGGTATGCAACCGATTTCGAATCGGAACTGCTTTTCGCACGAAATATCTAGTTGGTGTTTGTCGAAAACAGGAGGGAAAGAATCCGAGACGTCGTTCCTCGCGCGCCACAGAACCGCACCTCGATTCCTTCCCCCCACAAAAGTCGAGACTGCGACCGCAAGACCGGTTCGAACGGCATCGAGCCTGGGCAGAAAATGATTCTCTGATAAATCTCCACCTTCCAAATCCCAAGATCAGATATCACAGCATGTGATCACTACACGTGGGGAATATCGTTTTCGTATACTGACAGCCTGACGCCCTACGCAACGAATGGACGCTCGAGCTGTCAAACGGGCCACCGATTCCATTGAATTCGGAATTTAAAAACACGAAAAGACAGGTAGCCCGCGGGAGTACCAGAGCAGCAGCCTCCGTTTTAAAGGGCGAAGAGACTATTGTAAGGACCAGAACAGCTGTAGGCAAGAAAAGAAACGCAGGGGAGGGAGAGAGAGTGGGCGGAGATCCGGCGAAGCTCGTCGGATTTCTTCCTTTTCTCGCGGAGATCTCGCCGCCCTAGCAATTGTCTCAGGAGAAATACTTGGAGATCGATCGCGAAATGAAGAGATCCGGCCCTTTGGTTGCTTCCGTCATTGCCGCCTCTTCCATGGCCTTCATCTCTCCCAGAGATCGCCACGTTGCCGATCATCCTCCCTCAAAAGAGGTAATGATATTCAAAAGAAACGTTTTTTTCCCCAAGATCTAACATTTTTTTTTTTTTCATTTTCTCACGCATTTTCTCCTTCCACTGTAGATCCTCTGTTCAAATCACAAGATTTTTCAGATGTTGATCCCTAAAACGGAATTTTAAATATCTTTGCTCGATTCTGTTTTTTTTTTTTTTATAGGGTTCTTCTTCGGGAAAAGAAGCGGGATCTTGTATCTCAGCTTCTTATGAGAAAGAGAAATTCGCACCGAAGTTCGACGGATTGAGATTCATCGAGACGTTGGTGACGGCACACAGATAGACGGAAACCGTTAGGTTTGGATGCTTTCGATTCTGTTATTGGAAGGAAGATTGTTGCTGCAAAAGACGTGGGTGAGAGCTCGAGAAAGCTTGTGGATTTTAATTTTATTTATACTATTTGAAGGGTGTGTTTGTGAAAAGCCTACCAAGTTTTGTTAATCGTAGTTTGGTTGCTTTCATGAATTTCTGGAATGGATGGTTGTGATGAATCTTTGTTAGTGAGGCCCACCTCTGGCTTTCCACATTATACGTTAGGTTTCAAGTTCAGAGAAATGAGGCCCATCTTTCTGATATCCGATCCATTTATCTATTAATTGCCGCTGCGGATTCCCAACTTAGGACTCACGTTTGCAGCCGTTCATCCCAATTTCCGCACACGTGCTTCTGTTGCACCCTCGTGCGAGCAGTAGATCAACTCGTGTTTTGTCAGTATGATGTGATCGTGTATCCGTCTTCTAACGGTTCATTTATGGTATCCGCACGAAATAATGGAAATGGGCCTGCCTGATGAATAGCCTGGATCCTATACGTGTGCAGGTACGTGTGTGGGTCAGGGCTTTAGAACTTCTTCTCTTCCTTCCTCCCAATTGTCCTCGGGCCTTGAATGATTAAGGGGAGCAGATTGCCTGTGACCCCGGGCATATAGATATACCTGTGTCCGGGCTGTGTGGGGCCCACAGATGACGAATCCACTCCGTCCATCTGTTTTGAAGGACCACAATAGAACTGGGGTTTAAAAATCAGGCAGATCCAAAACTCAGGTGGGCTACACAAATGAAAGAGTGGGAACGGAAAAGTTGTTAAAAACCTACCTGTTGCAGCTGACTATGATGTTCATACGAAAATTTCATGGGGTTATTTCCACTTTAAAAAACTGTAGGAAAAAATATCATCTTCATACAAATTTCTGGTTGGTGTGGTATGGCCCACATGAGTTTTGGATTTGCCTCATTTGTAGACTCCTAAACTACTCTGGTCTTACAAAACAGATGGACGTCATGCTTGTGGGCCCCACACAGCCTCGGCCACAGGATGTAATAGGGAAATCCAGTACATCCGTAGCCTTATATTGATGCATGTGTTTTTATCGATGCTATCCATCCAAATGTGCCCTTTAACTTCAATTGTGAATATGATTTGTTAATTACAATATCATGGTCCACTAAACATGAATTTGACTTAATGCGATGTTTTCCTTAAAAAAAAATTCAATCCCAAACATGGGAAACATCGAGATTTAGTGGCCAAAATACCATGGTAATTCCATTCATGCAATCATTGTACAATAATAGTGTTAATTCCGTCAAATGCAATTCCACACCATTTAATCCCACTAGTCTATATCTCTATAGGATGCATATATAATGTGGCTTTGAGCATTGGAAGAACGGTGAAAAGACGTTTTAAATAAGGTTATTGGGTTATTTTTACTGCCCGTTTTAATGGCCAGGATGTATTCAATCCCTGTCCAGTATACCATAGAATGGCTGATTTCTGTTCAACTGATCCCCTTTTGAATTGATTGGACTTTACATCATATAATTCCACCTTTGTTTGCCTATCCCTCTCATAAACAAGATGATCATAGCCATCTGATCAGTGATTAAAAAATGGACGTTTGTATCGTTGATGCATGCCGATTCAGATACATTGAAATCGAATGTATGGTAGATTCATTTCTTCCAAAACTAACCATAATTATAATAAGAGGTTTGCCAAGTTCACACACTTTGACGAGGAATATCGAGTCGTGTACTTGCTCCCTCGTGTGATGGAAAAAAGCTGCGAGGTCCAGCCATCCATGTGGTATTATGAATCCAACATTGTAAATGTTCTAAGATTCAGGCCAGTTAGCTAATTTAATCAGCCACGATGTTAAGATCTAAGCCATCCATTTACAATATTGGGGATGTCCTTGCTTGAACATTAGGCCAGTCTGCTAATTAAGTTGGACATGATGCTAAAAGGATGGCTTATAAAACCTGGCACACTTCTGATTTTATAAATTGTGGGTCACATGAATAGTGGGCTGACCTTGATTCTTGGCCCAGCTAGTCTACGCAGCATGACTCCTGAAATTGGGATGAATCTCGTACCTGTCAGGCATTTTGGCACGTATGGTGACATGTACATGCTCTTTCTTGAATTGCCATGCACCATTGAAACATTTGTGAGGCCGCAAAGCTTTGGATTAGGCTAATAGTTTTATTATTTAAATTCTCACAGTGGTAAGAGCCTAATGAATGTTAAGCCACTTTATTATAAACAATTTAGATGGCATATAAATATCATGGTCAGCTCAAAAAGTATTGAATGGTAAGCAGTCCATTTCCACTTGTGTGGCCCACTTGAGTTTCAATCTTCCTAATTTTTATCTCATGTCCTAAAACATTATGCCAAAACGGATGAATGGAGTGAATGTCTTCCAAACATCATGGTAGGCCCTAGGTATGGTGTGACATGGCAGAGAGAGAGAGATGGGGAATGAATTAAGTACGGCTACGGTCTCACGGGCTACGGTGCTACCATGACAATTATCCCACCTTGATGGATGTATTGTATATCCACGTATCTATTCATATTTTCATGTCATTTTAGAGCATAACTAAAAAATTTAATAGATCTAAACCTTAGATAGACTGAAAATGGGAAACATTGGTGTTTGACCATTAAAAACTTCTCATAGGTCATGAAAATTTTGAATCAAGCTGATATTTGTTTTTCATTTCATCCAGTTTTTTGTGACCTTATAAAAATGTTGGCTGGCGTGGTTATACAATACATGCATCAAGGTAGCCCCACTACTAGGGACACACTGTATTGGCTTATTCCAGGGCCGTACCAACTCCTCTCCACATCTTGGGTGGTGAGGCTTACCATGTTGTTTGTGAAAAATCCACACTGTCCGTACATTTATCTAGGTCATTTCAGAGTATAATCTTGAAAATGAAGTAGATTTAATGTTAAAGTAGACCAAACTAGGAAAATATATTTTACAGTTTTAATATTGTCAGTTGTTGAAAGCTTCTTAGGGCAAAATGGATGGCTCCAATCAGCTGGTAAGATGACGATGGACCCAACAATCTACATCATGCTGTCGTTCCAAACGGCATGGTTATTCTTGTGAAAACAAGTGCCGGTAAGGGAAAAATGTTCATTTTCAGACGTCATTAATACTCTTCCCCAAAATAGTTAGTCAATGGTAATTTTCACACGTCGTTAATACTCTTCCTCAAAATAGTTAGTCAAGGTCAACCGAGTCATAATCTAACCATCTTTCGAAACTTAGGTGGATCATCTTAAATAACTTAAAAGTAAGCAGGATTCAAAATATCAACATAAAATAGGCGGCGGGCCTATTTGGGTGGTGAGATTGGAAGGGATTAAATGGGATGGGATTCATCCGGTCGTGTGCCAATTCCACTGTATGTTTGGGAAGAATGGAAAAGCTTGAAATTACATTAAATGGAATTGCATTGGATCCTATGCCAATTTCACTCAATGTTAGCAAGTTGTGTAGGTCCCACCATGATGTATGGGCTATATCCACACCCTCTATCCATTTATTGAGATTATTTTAGAGCATGGGCCAAAAAATCAGGTAAATCTAAAGCTCAAGTGGACCCCACCATAGAAAGCAACGGGGATTGAATACTTACCAGTGAAAACTTCTTTGGGGCCACATAAGTTTTGGATCTATCTCATTTTTAGGCCCATGCCATAAAATGAGGTTACAAAACAAATGAACGGTTTAGATATAACATGTGTGTTATTCTCAATAATTTCAAATGATAATAGGTATATCCATTGAATGTACTACCATATTAACAGCAAAGCATGGCATTAATCTTATTCCATGGCAACTGCAACATGGGACAATCCCTGTCATGTCATGGGTAATAATTATGTTTTTTGAATCCCATCCCACCTAATCCCTTCTATCCGACCGCCCAAACTGGCCCTTAGGTGGATCATCTTAAATAACTTAAAAGTAAGCAGTAATCAAAATATCAACATAAGAGTAAGCGGGGAACCTAAAAAAAACCTTTGACGATGAATAGTATTATAATAAACGTACTGTATTTTACAGTGCGCCATACGACCTTAAGCTACAGCGGAACTGAATAGATGTGGGACCCACATGATGTGTTTAAGACATTAAACCTGTCTATTAGATGTGTGAGCCTAAAATACCCCTAAAGCCCAAAAATCAGGCTAATCTAAAACTAGATGAGCTACAATCTGGGCCACCCATGATTTGGGTGGGGTCAAATGTGTAGTATATATGCAATCTGGGCCATTCAGACCTTTCATCTGGTTTGGATAAAGTAATGGGCCAAAAATTAAGCTGTTTTACAACCTATTGGATGCCCAATGAAAATAAATGATTGACTAGATGAAGTGTAAGGCCAAAAATTAAGTTGCTGTGTAACTCAGTACCTCTTCTGAAAAACGACGGGGCTGACTTTTTTGCCCTAAGGTCACCTTTTGTAAGGCATATGACAGGTTAGATGCGTCAGCCCAAATATCCCATGCCTCAAAAAATCAATTATTCAAAAGCAAGTGGGTCACACAACACAGAGAAAAAGATAGGAACCATTAACTTAGCCGACAGCACAACTTGTTATGTTTATGCATTTCAGGCCATCTATACTTTTCATCTAGCTTGGATGAAAGATAGGGCAAAAAAAAAAAAATTTAGATTTTTAGAGCCTTACAAATTAAATATGTGAAATTGAAAGATCCTAACCATTGAATTTATAAAATTATATGTATGTACATTTCAATATATATCATTCTTATTATGAATATAAACACAATGGTCCATGTTGTGCGAGAAGCTAACTAAGCCTATCAACATCAACAGATGTTGGCCAAAATTTGTTGTAATGGCTAATGGGAGTGTCTACGTGCATATATTATCATGAAACAATCACATTCTTATATATAAATTCAAACATTGAAAAAATCTCAATACAATTTAATAAATAAATATATGAACGTTTCATAAACGTTGCCTATGATTAAGGGTTCAAATTGGTCAAGTTGGCCGAACCTAATTACAAAACAAACATGGATATAAAATTGGACCCATCAAGCTGTGTAGGTCCAAAACTCCAGTATCCCATTTATCAAATGGGTCAGACGTGCAACCTTTTCAAGCTGACCCAACCTATATGCAACAAGGTTGGATTTGGACCGCCCAAAAGCGGACCCCACTCAAATTCTTCCTAACCCAATTTAAAACCAACCCTTAAAAAATCATTTTACTGATGTAATTAAGCAATTAAAATTCCTCAGATCGAGATAATTAGGCACTTGGCTAAAATCTAAAGGCTACCAAAGATGAACATGGCCGGGTGGTTTATGAGAAATCTATATTAGACAACCAGATGATTTTGGACTTGGACCATCCATGTCGTGACCAACATACTAATAGATTGCGTTTGGGGCTGAAACCAGACACTGATTAGTATATGGGTGGGGTCTAGAGCAAGGTTCTTATATTGTTTTCATCCATAGGCGATGCAGCTGTATCTAGGGCTGTACACAGTCAAGCTAGCTCGAAAAGCTCGCTCGACTCGGCTCGACTCAGCTCGGATTGACTCGGCTTGAAAGGTCGATTCAAGGCGAGTCAAGCTTGTTTACTAAAGCTCAAGTTGAGTTCAAGCCAAGTTCAACCATGGTGTATTTCAACTCGACTCGACTCGAAGCTCGAGCTTGAGCTTGACTCAGCTCGAGTAATATATTTTAATAATATATATTATATTAATATTATATATATAATATTTAAGTTAAAAAAAGAAATTAAAAGTTAAAAAGTTTTTACTAAAACACCCTACCTGACCATACCCGTCCCCATTCCCTCTTTTTATTTCCCTTACCCTACTGAGGTAAACTCGACTCAACTCGAACCACTAGCTCGCCTCGAACTCGACTCGAAAGCTTTGGCAAACAAGCCAAGCTTCAATGTTGAGCTCGAGGGCGAGCTTGAACTCGAGTATAGCATGGACGAGTCAAGCTGAGCTTGGCCCACCTCGACTCGGCTAGGCTCGATGTACAGCCCTCTGTATCTACTGGATATCATCCAAAACAGCCTAATTCCGGGGGATACAAGGTGATACAGCTGGTTTTTGGTGCCGATCGATGCAGTCCACCACAACTGGTTTTTAATCCTTGCTGAGCACACGCAGAGGGCATAAATGGGCAGGTTTGGGCCAAACTGAGGCATGGGCTAACCATGTGATGGTTCAGGCACAGCATGCAAGCTAAGAACTAGCTCAGGCAAATGTTTATATATATATATATGTGTGTGTTTGTGCGTGCGCGTGTGTGCATGCGTGTGTGGGTCCATTGTCTAGGCTAGGTTGTGCATAGCTCCACGTCATGTTCCATTCTTAAACCTGAGTTGGGTCATGGTGGGTTGGTTCGGGTCAGTAAGCCCAACTGAATTACAATTAAATGGGTGGGGTCAGGTTGGGTCGGGCTTGATGAATTTTAAAGTGAGTTGGGTTGGGTCAAAGGGGAATGGGTTGTGGGTGGGGTCTTGGCACATTTAGTAAATTGGTTGGGCTTGGGTGACCCCAAACTGGCCCGAACCCAACACATTGCCACCCTATTAGTCTCAGCCCACATCTAGCCTGGGTCAGGCCAGCTCAGTTTCACCCCTATAACCGACGTGGTAAATGTCTACAGGATCCAGGTTGTTCAGCAGATGGGGCCCATCAATTCTGTGCCTCTCGCCCGAAATTAGGCTGGTTCGCTCATCAGGTGGACCACACACAAATGTAGTTTTCTGACGTGCAGGATTCCATCCACGTAGTGGCATAGTTTTGTGAGGTTACAGGTTCATCCGTTGGGCCCAAACGCCAATGCTATGGAAACTCTGTAGATGTCTGATCTGGTGGGTGGTTTACGAAAACCAGATTTGGAGGAAAAATTAAAATATACAGCCTCCCCTCATATCTAAGGAAAAAAAAACAAATGAGAGATGGCCGGTTACTCCACGACTCCCTGTAGAATAAGATCTTTTAAGTGATTCACCTGCGTGCAAGAAACTATTCACCAACGTGTAGAAATTTTGACTTGCTTCTACACTAGTGACTATTGACTGTGTGGAGCCTACCTGTCTTGGACATGTTGCATCCAACCCCATCATGATGATGAAATGCCCCAAAATCAGCCTAATTGACTCAGGTGGGGCATACTGTAGAAAATAATGAAAAACTACCCAAAATCCGTTCAGGAACCGGGCTGTAATGAAGGACCAAACATCAAGGAACATGAACATGATCGTTCTGCAGCAAATTAACCCACATTGGACCCATTAGATCAACGGTTTTGATCACCATTCCTGACCTCCTCGTGTCCATATCAGCAAGAACTCTGATTTTACATGAAAATATAGATGGTTAAAAGGGATTGGCAATCTCTTAGTCGCATTCATGCGGCCATGACTGTCGGCCCACCTTGATGTACGTATTCTATATTTTAAATCATTTTATGGCACGAACCTAGAAACGAAGTAGATCTAAATCACATGTAGATGAAGTTATAAGAAAGGATAATAATTGAACGCCCACCATTAAAAACCTCATAGACCCACTGTAATGTTTACTTGCATCCAACCTACTGATAAGGTCACATAAACCTGAACGAAGGTAAAAGGAAAATATCAACTTTATCATAACTTTTGTGGCGCATGAGGAATTTTTAATGGTCAATCACCACTATTTCCCGCGATGTGAACCACCTCAGAGTTGAATCTGTTTCATTTTTTGGCTCATACCCTAAAATAACCTAGAAAAATGAATGGATAGCCAGGATAGACAATACATACATCGAGGTGGGCCCCATGGTCAGGGCCTTATTGGGCCACGCCTAATCCGCTCCCACCTGAATGAAAGGCAAATCTGATTTTCTACCAGTGGTGAGATTTGCCCGCATGGCTTATATTTTGCACATGCATGCCACATCAGAACATGTGTATGTCACAATTCATAAACAGCACGACCATGTGGAACACGTGTACAATATCAGGGCCATTCATTGAGGCAGAAAACATGATGGGTCTACCTTAACCAAAAAAATCAAGCCAGCCGGATCTCTGAGTACTGGGCCACCCATGTACGACAATTGGATTAGTTGAAACAAATTGATAACTGGTGGTCGATATCAGAGGTAGATATGTGGCCCACTGAATGAGTGGTCAGTCTCTCTTTCCGCATAGGACGCATATACCGTGGGACCAGCCTGATGAATGGCCTGGATATCTCACAAGTCCACCATGTTGGCATATGAGGCTCATATTTGGCATTTGTGGACGACCGAAGGAAAAAAAAAAATCAGGAAATGATAGAGACTCAAGTGAAGCAAGGCGAGCACGCATATCACGTGATGCACTGAATGCTTATAGCCACTCATTTAAGCCATGACAAGGGCCCACCTATTGCAATTCCATGGAGAACTTCGAACGTCATTGTCTTGAGAAACTATATGAGGTGGTACTCTCTTTAGGTCCATTTCTGTAATACGGACCGTTCATCTGTTGAGTCCGACCATGGACCGTGTATGACTCAAACTTTCTCAGATTGCAAGATCCCAAGACCAATATTCAAATTCTTTTAACCGTCACATGTGGCCCACCCACCAAAGATTAAACCAAATGGATCTCTGTACAACGCATTTAGACTGATAGTGCTTATTTGTTACACACGTGGCATGTGTGCCACTTTAACATGTTTGCACAATTCAATCAGAGGCCACACGTGTCAATGAAGGCATATATTTAATTAAATGTGCGCAGTTAAGTTAGTGTGGCCGTGTTAGAGTCGTATTCCACTCAAGTTTGATTGGACGTTGGTGAACTTAGCTATGAGATGGACTGATATTAAGTCCGAATCTATGAGAATGGCTGATTTTAAAATGACAGTAAGCTTTGTATTTCTGAATAGATTAATGATAGATAATATATTAATATTAAAAAGACTAACAATATTAATTTTATTAACTTATATTTGAAGTTCAGCGCAGGATAAAGCAAAATAATTTAGAAAAATGAAAGATAAATATTTACAATCTTTTTTTTCTTTTTTTTTTTACGCAGGCACACACACCACCACACACTCACACCGTGGTGGAATATCACCACCTATGGGTACTCAACCCTCGACCGGCTGTTGAAACTCTTGAGAGTCTCCTACCGGAGTAAGAGCAAGGACCCATGAATAAACATTTACAATCACCTATATGAATAAACAATCAAAATAAGCATAAATGAACGGCGTACGTATAAGGAATATACATTAGGGTGGGCTCCATGGTCGGGATCCCACCCACCTCAGTGGATCTGGGAAACCATCAGTCGCGCCCTGTCGGTGCCACGTGAGCGGGCCCTACAGGACACGGATTGCCTGCTACTGGGCAGTGACATCTAGGCCAGGTATGATATATGTGTTTTATGTGTAATATTTATTTATTTTTATATCATTTCGTAGCATGAGCTCAAAATCGAGAGATCTAAATCTCCTAAGTAGACTTTATCACAAGAAAACAGGGGTGATTGAATGCACATCATTTAAAACATCCTAAGGCTTACATAAATATTCGTTTTCCATCCGACCTTTTGATTAGGTCACACGGACCTTCACGAAGGGAAACTACAAATGTAGGCTTCATCCAAAACTTTTGTGCTCCCAGTAAGCTTTTAATGGTAGACGTTCAATCATCACTGTTTCATGTGGTGTGGTCTGCGTGAGATTTAGATCTACCTCAGTTTTAGGATTATGCATTAAAATGATTTGAAAAAATGGATGGACGGCGTGGATAAAACACATACATCATGGTGGGTCCCAGTTGGCAATCCACGTCTGCCTGCCAGATAAACTCTTCAACAAAAGATACAAAGGCATTTCGGTAATTTTTTTGACAAACAGGGTTTATTTCTACACGCACTCTTCCATTACAGGAGCCGATTAGGTGCGGCCACGGCCTCACACAATACGGTGCGGCCCTCACTGTGGGGTTAACTTTATGTATGGATTCTATATCCATGCCGTCCATCCGTCTTTATGAATAATTCTACATTGTGATTTAAAAAAATGAAGAAGCTTCAAATATCAAATATACCATATGATAGGAATAGTGGTGATTGAACATTCTACCATTAAAAATTCTTGGGGCCCACCTTAGTGTTTCCTTAATTTTTATTTGCCATCCAACCTGTTGATAAGGTCAAATAAATCTAAATAAAGGGAAAAATTAAATATAATCTTAATACAGAACTTTTGTGGCTCATTAATGGTTAATCACCACTGTTTCCTAGTTATGGTCCACCTGAGAATTGGATTTACTTCATTTTTTCTCTCATCATCTAAAATAACCTTTAAAAACGGATGGACGGAGTGGATATAGGATAAATAAATAAAGGTGGACCGCACGGTAAGAGACGTACCGTCTTGGGTTTGGCCGGGGACGCACTTAATGGCTCTCCTCAATTATAACAGAAGATGATAAGGTACAGCCTCGAACACCGGAATCTGATAAAAACATCATCACTCCACAGCCAAAGTGGATGATTGATTTGTAAATCCGGTCCGTTCATCTACAGGCGGAAGTCATTTATGACTGATTTTTTATTTTCCCAAATCTATCAATTATATTTATATTTTTGTTTTCCACATTGAATAATTACCATTAAAACCTTTTGCATTTCTACCGTTGTTTTGATTGGGATCATGTCTATCGAAATTTTCAGTTCACAGTCAGGGCAGCTTGATGGCACTGCTACTTTCAGTTGTCCGGTCTATCTTATGTCATGTCCCTTCAAACATCTTTCCCCCGCTAGTGTACCTTTGGAGTTTCCTCGAGGGAAGCGACCTTTTTTATATAATTATTGAGGAGCGAAACGAGTATTTGGGCTATAATCATATTTGAAGTAGAGGTGATTTAAACACCGTACACGTGGCTTACACTCAGGTTAATCTATAATGACCAGATTGCGGGGTCAATTACATATTGAGTAGCTTATGAAACTAGTACTTCTCCCGCAATTCTGACTATCCTCCCTCCTAGTTAAAGTTGTATACGAGTTGAACTGAGTCCAGCTTGGCAATGGCTCAGCTCTGTCAGTGGCAAACCAAGCTCGAAACTTCACTCAGCTCTGACCTTAAGCCTGTTTACTCAGCTTGGCTTGGTTCAGTCAACAGTTCAAACTAATCAAGTCAAGTTAAAGCCTGTGTAGTATGCATCTTCATTTTTTCACAAAATACAAAATAATTATAACAATTTTTAGTATTTTTTTGAAAAACTCATTAAACTACACCGAGATATAGATATAAGAGCAGTTACACTTCATTAAGTCATTTCAACAAACATTGGACAAGCTACATAAAACTTGATTTGAATCGAGACGATTTGAGTTGAACTCAACACATTTAAACTTGGTTTGAAATTTTTTCAAGACAAAGCGAGTTCAACTTTTTCGAATCAAGTAGAGGAAACTGACCAAGATATCTCAACTCGTGGAGAGTTCCACTTTTAATTGGAAGCTAAACGGGGCTTACTGTCGTGTCTGCATGTTTGCGAGAAATCCATGAGAGCTTATATTAGAACACAGGCCTAAAATTGTAACAGGTGAGGAAAAAGTGAGAGAGAAATGCCCACCAATGAAAATGAATGGAATGAATTTCTATGGCCTCAAAATATGTTAACTCTGATGGACCTCAAAATTTTCTATGGGCATTTTGATCCCACTATTTCGTGGGTAATGTAGTCCACTCTTTTAAGTTTTGAATTTGACCCATTTTTTGGAATCACATCCTAGCGTGAGTAAATGTAAATGATGAATTTCTCACCGACATCTTGTACCGGCCGGCTCTCCTCATTTAAAACAGAAGATGATAAGGTACAGCCTAGAACACCGGAATCTGATGAAACCATCATCACTCCACAGCCAAAGTGGATGATTGATTTGTAGATCTGGTCCGTTCATCTACAGGCGGAAGTCATTTATGACCGATTTGTTTTTTAAATTCCAAATCTATCAATTATATCTATATTTTTGTTTAATTTTCTGCATTGAATAATTACCATTAAAGCCTTTTCATTTCTACCGTTGTTTGGAGGGAAAAAGTAGATGATTAGGATCATGTCTATTGAAATTTTCAGTTGATAGTAAGGCTTAAACGGTCACAAATTATAAATCACCATTCTATGATGACGCGCTACTTTGCTGTTGTCCTGTCTATCTCCTATCATATCATGTCCCTTCGGTCATCTTCCTCTGCAAGTGTACCTTTGGACTTTCCTCGAGGAAAGCGACCTTTTTATATTTTTTTTAAGGAGCAAGCCTAGCACATGGGTTATAATAATTTTTTTAGTGGTGATTTATATACCGTACACGTGGCTTACTCTCAGTTTAACCTGTAGTGATCAGATTGCAGGGTCTGGAGTGGCCTATGAAACTTGTACTTCTCCCCTAACTCTAAGGGCCTGATCAGGAGCTTAGATTTGGAACCCCTAGATTCGAACCCCCGGGATTGAAACCCCCGGCAATCCTCTGGATGTGTTTGGCACCTCCGAGTTTTAATCAACTTTAATTCAAAAATACTTATGCATAGTATATTTAAGGGTTTGAATTTAATTATTAAATCAACTTTAATATCTTTAATTTGTGAGATATATAAATTTTGACACTAGGGTTGTAATAAGTCCGTTGAAATATATATTTTACTTAAAAACAATGAAATTCCAAGTCTTAGATAGATCGCAAGCATAAGATTATGTCTAAGTGACTAACCAACGATTTTTAATCGTTGATTAATATGGACAATGCTTGGACGGTGCTGATGACCATTAGTGGGCCATGTGCCTAATAGAATGATAGTATACAGTTACACACATGTTACACCTGCAACTATTGAAATGATTTTAGGTGTAATCCAAGCTCTTACCGTGGATTGCAAACCTCCTCAAAGAGGGGATAACCCTTCTAGGATGGCGTTGCTACTTTGTTGTTGTCCAGTCTATCTCATATCATGTCCCTTCAGTCATATTTCCCCCATAAGTGTACCTTTTTGAGTTTCCTCAAGGAAAGTGACCTTTTTTATATATTTTTTAAGGAGCGAAACTAGTACATGGGCTATAATAATTTTTTAAGTAGTGATGATTTATATAACTTACATGTTGCTTACACTCAAGTTAACCTCTAATGACTAGATTGCGGGGTCAATTAAAGATGGAGTAACTTATGAAACTTATACTTCTCCCCTAATTTTGGGCCTGTTTGGGAGCGTGGATTTGGAACCACCTAGATTTGGAACCCCTAGGATTGGAAACTCCCTGGCAATCCTTCCGGTATGTTTGGCACCTTGGAGTGTGAATCAACTTTAATTCAAAAATACCTATGCATGATATATTTATAGGGGTTTGAATTTAATTACTAAATCAACTTTAATATCTCTAATTAGCGAGATATATAATTTTTGACATTATGGTCGTGATAAGCCCACAGAAATATATGTTTTGCTTGAAAATGATGAAATTTCAAGTTTCAGATGGACTACAAGCACAAGATCATGTCTGGGTGACTAACCAACGATTTTTAATCGTTGATTAATATGGACAATGTTTGGATAGTGCTGATTTACATGGACAATGTTTGGACAGTGCTGATAATCATTAGTAGGCCATGTGCCCAATAAAATGATAGTGTACAGTGACACACATATTACACCTGCACCTATTGAAATGATTTTACGCTGCCAAACATCCAAGGGGATTTGAAACCCCCTCCAAGCCATGGTGCCAAACGCCCCCTAACTATCTTCAGGCCGCCTTCAAATGAACAGGTGGAAAGTAAATCGTCAAGCTAGTTAGTTTGGCATCAGGCATCATAAGACGGTCAAGATCTTCCCACCCCATGTGATTTTGGAGGCAAATTGCCTCTTCCCATAATGGCATTTTTAATTTTCCTAGTGGATAAATGGAAATAAGTAATTATGACTTACTCCTTTGAAATTGGTTGGGAATTAAAATTTTGTACATAAAAACCAAGTCATTACTTATTTAAATGTGTGGCCTATAATGATATATGTTACTCATTCACACTATATATCCATCCTTTTTAATAGAAGACTTTAAGGCATGAGCTAAAAAACGAGGCAAATCCAAAGCTCAAGTGGACTACACCTTAAGGATAAGAATAAGATGATCATAAAGACATCAATGGTTGTTGAAAGTTGTTTTCTCTAGGGCTCACATTTATGTTTAGTTGTCATCTAACCTGTTCATAAGGTAACACAGTCATAGATAAAGTGAAATAAAAAATATCAGCTTGATTCAGAACTTCTAAACTCCTAAAAAAAACTTTCAATGATAGAAGCTCAATTTCCATTGTTTCTTATGGTGTGATCTACCTTAGATTTGGATTTTGCCTCATTTCCAGGCTCATCCCTTAAAATGAGGTGTCTAAAGGGATAGACGGTGTGGATAAGACACATCATAGCAGGACCCATAATTTAATGTCTTTCTCATCGGGGGTGACGTGAGGAGTGTTATAAACTAAGGTTGCTGTCAACACCTTGGAAATCAAATCATAAATACAAAGGTAAATAATTATTACCCATTTATGTGAAATGAAATTATTGTAATTGAAAATCTAACCGCCCATTGTTTGTAGCTGGAAGCTAAGTGGGGCTTCTTTTTTTTTCATTTTTTTTTGTAGCTTGTTAGTACACACCCATCTCACACTCCATGTTAGCCACCCCCGCTAGGTATCAATACCATTACCTTAAGGGTCGAAACAAGATATCTCCACTCAGTCTGCCATTTGAAGTACGGCTTACCTCTCATGTTTATGAGAAATCCACGGCTGCTTATATTAGCACACAAGCATAGAATCGTGACAGATGACGAAAAAGTGAGAGAGAAATGCCCACCATTGAAAATGAATACATTGCCTGAAAAATATTTTAACAGTGGGATGGACCTCAAAATTTTATATGGCCATTTTGATTCCACTATTTCGCGTGTAATGTAGTCCACTCTTTAAATTTTGAATTCGACTCATTTTTGGAATCACATCCTAGCATGAATAAGAGAAATTGATGGAAATGGTGAATTTCATACCGACATCTTGGTGGGCCCTGCATAGCTAGGTACTGCAGCAAGTTCCTACAGGTGGACTCCTACGGCTTAGATTGACCATACGTATGACATGTACAACTACGGCAAGTTACCGTCCTTTTAGAAATGGAACAGGACGCACATTGATTGATTAGAGGATATTTTAGTCCCAACCACCAACATCACGTGTGCGGGCCCACCTCCCAGGCACAATCGAGAGACTCTTTAGTCGTTTTGCGCCCGTCCGATTAAAAAAGATCTTCAGCTGACGTGTCAAATCCTGCGGTTCTCGTGACCTTGGTCTTCGGCCTTCCCGCATATTCCGAGCGAGGCTTGGCTGCGATCCTGGAACCAGCCATCTGGGTGCGACCGTGACATTAGGGCCCACCTCCATCCATGCATTGTATATCCATGCAAGCCATCTATTTAAAAAAAATTATTTTAGTGCATAGTCACAAAAATGAAAAAGACACAACTTCAAATCAACCACACCACAATAAATAGTGGCAATTGAACGCCCACCATTAAAAACATCACAGGGTCCACCGCAATGTTTATTGGCCATCCAACCTGTTGGTAATGTCAAACAAAACTCGATGAAAGGAAAAAACAATGATCAGCTTGATCCAAAAACTTATGTAGCCCACAAAATGTTTTTAATTGTCAGTAGTCACTTGTTCTTTTGGTGTGGTCCACCTGAAATATTTATCGACTTTATTTTTTGGGGGGCTATACTCTTAAATAAGCTTTCAAAACAGATGGAGAGTGTGGATATACAAGGAATACATTGAGATGGGCCCTACGGTCAGTGTCCCTAATAACGAAAGTGGCGCTCGCATATTCCCTTCATGCCCTGGGCCCTCACCTTGCCAATTTTAAACCGTGAACAGACCTACAGGTGGCTAGGAAATGGGACTCCTGCAAACCACTCTCCGTCCGCCACGTGTCATGCATCCCTCTACAAATGGCCCGCTTCTCGGCGACTTCAGTAACTCCCATCTCCTGCCAGCAGCAGCAGCTGCGAGCTATCGAAGCAAGAGCACTCGCGCATTTTCCAAACCCTAATCTATCTCTTCTGGCAGCGAAAAGGGTAAAATAATCTCGAATACTTCAATTGCAATTCCTTTCGTTTCTGAATTTTCAATTCTTGTTGCGAATTTTGTGTAGGTTGTTTTATATATATAGAGATGCATGTTTAATTCGCATGCTCATCTTGAAACACTACCTGTTTCTTTCATGTTATTTTGGATTGGATTCGATTGAGCTGAGAATGCGATTGCTGCGATTGTGTTTTTGAAGAGTTGCTTGCGATTATCATTTTTTTTTTCTTTTTCTTTTAACATTTGGATTTGATCGTTTTCTTTTCATGATTTAAGTGTTGTAGTTTTCTAAAAATTGTTTGCAGTAAACAATGAGTTCTTGAAGATGGAGTATCTGCTTGATGAAGTTTGTGTGGAATTTCATGGATTAATTATGATACTTTAGCTGAGTACGATGAATAGTACTCATACTAGTAAACAATGAGTTCTTGAAGATGGAGTATCTGCTTGATGAAGTTTGTGTGGAATTTCATGGATTAATTATGATACTTTAGCTGAGTACGATGAATAGTACTCATACTAGTAAACAATGAGTTCTTGAAGATGGAGTATCTGCTTGATGAAGTTTGTGTGGAATTTCATGGATGAATTATGATACTTTCGCTGAGTACGATGAATAGTACTCATACTAGTAAACAATGAGTTCTTGAAGATGGAGTATCTGCTTGATGAAGTTTGTGTGGAATTTCATGGATGAATTATGATACTTTAGCTGAGTACGATGAATAGTACTCATACATGCATCAATGGTGCATGTCATGTGTTTTATGGTTCCAAATACCAAGCATGATCAAGTACCCAGTGTCAATTTGGAAAATAGTATGGTAGATGGTGGACTATTTATTTGATATAGATGAAGTTGGACTGATGGTCGATCTAGAGAGTGAGAGAGAGGGAGTGAATTTGTTCCCATGGAATTTGCAACTCTGAACTTAGCTTTTAGCCAGGAGCTGAAAACAGGCCTTTTCCAGGGTCCGTGTAATTATTTCCTAACCTTCACTTTTCCAGCGTTCTAAATGACCCTTTTTATGTATTAAAAAAGTAAATAAATAAAAATTTTAAAAAATAATAATAATAAAAAGGTAGCTAACCGCCACTGAACTGTCACCATTCTTCGAAAAGTAGGTGTGATTGCATATCTCTTTTACGAGAGTCTAGATCCTCTGCTTGCAATTTTCCTACTTGTCCCAATGTGATTGGGCCATGTCATCACTATTTATTCGATATAGATGAAGTTGGACTGATGGTTGAGCTAGAGAGTGAGAGAGAGGGAGTGAATTTGTTCCCATGGAATTTGCAACTTTGAACTTAGCTTTTAGCCAGGAGCTGAAAACAGGCCTTTTCCAGGGTCCCTGTAATTATTTCCTACCCTTCACTTTTCCAGCGTTCTAAATGACCCTTTTTATGTATTAAAAAAAAAAATTAAAAATTAAAAAAAGAAAAAAGGTAGCTAAGCGCCACTGAACTGTCACCATTCCTCGAAAAATAGGTGTGATTGCATATCTCTTTTACGAGAGTCTGGATCCTCTGCTTGCGATTTTCCTACTTGTCCCAATGTGATTGGGCCATGTCATCACTATTTATTTGATATAGATGAAGTTGGACTGATGGTCGATCTAGAGAGTGAGAGAGAGGGAGTGAATTTGTTCCCATGGAATTTGCAACTTTGAACTTAGCTTTTAGCCAGGAGTTGAAAACAGGCTTTTTCCAGGGCCCCTGTAAATGGATTCTATTTCCTACCCTTTACTTTTCCAGCGTTCTAAATGACCCTTTTTATGTATTAAAAAATAATAATAATAATAATAAAGGTAGCTAAGCGCCACTGAACTGTCACCATTCTTCAAAAAATAGGTGTGATTGCATCTCTTTTACGAGAGTCCGGATCCTCTGCTTGCGGTTTTCCTACTTGTCCCAATGTGATTAGGCCATGTCATCACTGACTGCATTTAATGCAGCAGTGATGATGTGGACTAATCACATTGCAACAAGTAGGAAATCCCTGTTTATGGCAAGCAGAAGATCCAGATTCCTTTTATGAGCAGTCACTCTAGGCCTGGCAATGGGCCTGGTGGGCAGGGTTTGGCCATAGCCCAGCCCTATATAGCCCAGCCCTATTCCCTTAAGCAGTGGCCCTAATCGGGCTAAAAAGGCCTGGGCATTGGCCAGACCCTATTAGGAAAAGATTTAAATGATCAAACGGTTGAAGTAAGTCTAGTTTAAGAAACTTTTTTCGGGACATTGTCTATCAACAATAAATCCTCCATATAAACTATTTGGGCATTACCTCAGATCCAATAATTGTTTGAAACTACAAAAGTACGGTGACTGGGAACCATTAACTAGTACCTTTAGACCATTATGACGGTGGCCCACTTAAGGACTGGATTGGGCCAGCTGTCCAGGCTGGGCCGTTCATCATTGGCACTTGTGCAATCCGGCCTGAGCATTGGACGTAGATTTCAGGCCCCGGCCGGCCCTCGGGCCAAGCTTAGGGGCCCCCAACCCTTGCCCTACACTTCCGGGCCGTCCTATTGCCGCCCCTATCTCACTCATGCCCTGCACATGCTAAGATAGCAAGTTGCTGAGGTAGTTTGAAAGTTTCAAGATTTGTCCCACCTCATATGAATATTTCAGATTTTGTGCATTCAGCCAACTCTTATAGCTGTATATCTCTGCTTGTTCATGGATGTAAATAGTCTACTGCAATGCATCATGTCCATGCACATGCACCCAAGCTCCATACTACCATCGTGTTTCCAAACATGTATTCGTTTGGAGTTGCATGTAATCGCAGTGTAGTTTTCTTAATTCAATCCAACCTGCGATTCTATTCGTGTATGTTCAACAAGTAGAGCAATTTTCTAATAGCTGTTCTGAAGTGCTGATATTTGGTTCCTTGTTTCCTTTACTCACTGGGTAAGCTAGCATTGAACCCTGAACTGGATGTGACACAGATCACTGCGTTTTCAGCTACGCGCTCTACCCCTGATTTGATGCTCAGTTCTGCTTACAAATCAATTTTTCACTCGTGTCTGAGAGCATTAGTAGATTGCAATCATGCTTGAAGTTGTAATCATGAAAAGTGGGATTTTCATCGGGAAATTGATATGCCTTTATTTACAGCACAAAGGGGGTTCTAAATTAAAGATTGCCTTACAAAGTAGTTAAAATGGACATCTATGGGACTCAAAGTCGAAATGAATGAATGGATTCTTGTTTATATTTCTTAAGCATTTTCCTGTAGGACTCTATTGACTGAAGTAGTTCATGTTGTTTAAAATCACTGGTGGAATATTTTCTTAATGGATTTTGGCTTTCTTTCAGAACAAGCAATTCAAATGGCAACAGTCAGTGCCTCCCACTTCATATCAAGAAGCTCCCATCCTAACTGTGGAGGAGCATATGATATGGAGCCAAAATCATTTGCAAGAAATGGAGCATCCCTGAAGAGCCAACCCATGTCTTTCCAGGGGTTAAGGTCTCTGAATAAAGTGGATCTGTTAAGCATGCGAGCCAATGCAAAAGCAGTGTCCAGGCAAGCTCGGAGGAAGGGGTTGAATCACGAGAATGCCAGACCATGGGGAGTCATCATATGTGGAAGTGGAATGAACATTATCTTTGTAGGGTCAGAGGTAGCTCCATGGAGCAAAACTGGGGGACTTGGTGATGTTCTTGGAGGACTGCCCCCAGCCTTGGCGGTAATCAGATATTCATCTAGTGTCCATTCCAATAATAAATTTAAAATAAAATAAAAAATTCACATTCTGAAATTATCTTTCTTCCTTCATGGGACTATTACTTTTGAAAATAGTTTCTTATCTTCGTATTTGTATGTTCATGCTATTTGACTTTGTGCCAGCTCATATTTCACTAATTTTTATGGGATTGGTTCTTCTTTAGGCCAATGGACATCGGGTCATGACAATCTCTCCACGGTATGATCAGTACAAAGACGCATGGGATTCCGGTGTTTTGGTTGAGGTGATTTACAGATATTTTTATTTCCATGAAAATTGTGTAATCTTCCTATCAGAAAATTTTCTTATGCTTAGAATTCGTTCTAAGAATCATCATTTAATTCTCAGTTACCAGTTGGAGATAAAGTTCAAACCGTGCGCTTCTTCCACTGCTATAAAAGGGGAGTTGACCGTGTTTTTATTGATCACCCAATTTTCCTAGAGAAGGTCAATCTTTAACCCAAATAATCATTCTTTACTTCATAGTATTGAATTTTATAATAGTCAGTCAAATGGCACTGTGGAACTCTATTCGATCATACTTTCATCTGAACTTTTCAGGTGTGGGGAAAAACTGGTGGAAAAGTCTATGGTCCTAGGACTGGAGAGGATTACCTAGACAACCAGCTAAGGTTCAGCTTGTTGTGCCGGGTGAGCACTGTACTATTTCTTATATGATTTTTCAATTTGTGTCAACAACACAGAAGAGAATATTTTTCTGAGGACCGTCATTTGACCTGTGCAGCCATTTTAAACCATTAATTACAGCTTGTAAATTGTTGAAGTGGAAAGGCACAATTTGGTTCATTGCAAACAAATATTCCGAGTTTCTGCAATTGAAGGCAGTTGATGTCATACATTTCCTGACAGATTGGTATTCCAAGTATTTTCCTATAGAACGTAAGCCCTTCAAAAATGCCTAGAAATTGGCGCAGTGAGGACCACTTCTCAGTGAAATCTTACTGCTGCTTAGACATCAGTTAAGCATGGTGTCTCTATTTCACAACGTTCCGGGTTGTCTGGTAGAGTGGCTCGCCACATATGGTACCATAGAGGACATAGGTGTTTATCAATGTTATGTCATCCATGGCTTTCCCATTCTAATCTCATCATCATGGGTGTGTGTTGCTGGAGCAAATTGTTGGTTGGGTAACGCATTTTAATTCTAATAATGTCTGCCTTGCTTTATTGGTTTGGGTTATCATGTGGCTAATGTGTTCAACCCGCCTGGCTTGAGGAGGATGATGATTATGGGATAAACTTGTTGGGGTTTTTTTTAAGATGTTGCTGTCTTTTTCTTTGTTAGTTTGTTTATTAACAAAGTCATTCAGTAACTCTGGATATCAGTCTTCAAAAAAAAAAAAAAAACCAGGGCCTCCTTTTTCTCTCTCTCCCTTCATGCTTCCTTCTCCCATACCTTAGATCAATAAGATTTCCCAAAGCAATCCTTGCTTATTCCTGGTTTCACCACTGATATTCTTGTTCATACAGCTGGTTACTCAAATAGCACACTGCTTACTGTTTTGAGACCATAACTTATCTACATCTTTATGGAATTTCAGGCGGCTCTGGAAGCCCCAAGGGTTCTGAATCTGAAGAGCAGTGAATTTTTCTCTGGACCATATGGTACCAACCCTCTTGAGTTTATAATTCATTGGTATAATTTCCTTTTTAAACTTAATTCAGCATTGGTATGTGTGCCTCCTGCAAACAGGCGATGATGTTGTGTTCGTTGCTAATGATTGGCACACTGCTCTGCTTCCTTGCTACTTGAAAAGTGTTTACCAGCCTAATGGTATTTATGAGAGTGCCAAGGTATGGTGTCTTCATTGTGGCTGAATTTTTGGCAGACCTCAACTTGCTTGGGCTTATATTGGGTTTAATCATGAATGTAGGTGGTATTCTGCATCCACAACATTGCCTACCAAGGCAGATTTTCCTTTGCAGACTATGCACTTCTCAATCTCCCAGATCAATTCAAAAGCTCTTTTGATTTTATCGATGGGTATGATTTCTCTTTTCAACATGAGAAATTGATCTATTGTTGTTTCAAAGGGAGACCCTCTACCTCACTTGGATTTCATGGTCTACTCCTGTCGCCAAAATCGTAATCGGTTTTGTCTTTGCAGGTATGCCAAGCCTGTGAAAGGAAGGAAAATTAACTGGATGAAGGCTGGAATATTAGAATCAAACAAGGTCTTGACTGTCAGCCCGCATTATGCTGAAGAAGTTGTTTCAGGTGAAGACAGAGGTGTGGAATTGGATTCCTTCCTTCGCAAGACTGGCATTACGGGAATCGTGAATGGGATGGATGTTCAAGAGTGGAATCCAGCAACCGACAAATACATCAACGTCAAATATGATGCTACAACTGTGAGAGCCTTTCGAAAGATGTTTCCACTGCAACATTTTACCTTTCTGGTTATGAAATATGAATATCAATGCTCATGGGAATGACATTTCAGGTGTTGGATGCAAAGCCTGTTATCAAAGAAGCCCTGCAAGCGGAAGTTGGGTTGCCTGTGGATCGAAAGATTCCCCTCATCGGCTTCATCGGGAGACTCGAAGAGCAGAAAGGTTCGGATATTCTTGCAGCGGCCATTTCTGGCTTCATTGAAGATGATGTTCAGATAGTTGTTCTTGTAAGTATTGGATTAAGGAAGCAGTAAATTCTCAGATTTTTTATCCACTGCAAGCTGACATGTGTTAGGATGTAACTTCATATTGGCTTCCTTGCAGGGAACTGGCAAGAAGCCAATGGAGAAGCAGCTCGAACAGCTAGAGGTACTATACCCGGACAAAGCTCGTGGAGTGGCGAAATTCAATGTTCCCCTGGCCCATTTGATAACAGCTGGAGCTGATTTTATGATTGTCCCCAGTCGATTTGAACCCTGTGGTCTTATTCAGTTACATGCCATGCGATATGGAACGGTATGCATCCTCTTCTTGTTTGGGGCATACACTAACAAGAGTCAACCGAACTTTCTTTCCATGTGTTGCTGTTGTCTTACTGAACCATTCCATTGTATTAAGCATGTTATGGCATGTTTGGGAGTTCCCTTTTCCCGATGGTAGCATGATTCCGCAGCGTACATTTCCATGTGACTTTAGCAGATGAAGCAAGAAAATGGAAGCCTGCCTAACATGGTTTCAAGACTCGGATGATCGGGCAAGTTGGGCCAATACACCTCCCGACTTGACTCAAAAACAAACAAGTCGATCCAAGTCGCTGCGTATCTAAAATCCATGCTGCCTAATGTGGGTTCTGTCTGCACCGCTTCCTGATTTGATCCTACATCCAAACGCTGCCTTTCATTCAATGAGATTGCTAGCCCTGAATCAGATCATATTGCTAAATGAGGATTCTGACCTTAGATTTCAATTTAAGCTATTGAACTAAGTAACAGAGAGAGGTTGCATTTGTCTTTGGCACAAAGAGCCAAGGACGAACAGAAATACTGAGGTTGCCGTGATATGCTGCAGGTTCCTATTGTTGCCTCGACTGGCGGACTAGTTGACACTGTCAAAGAAGGTTTCACAGGTTTCCATATGGGAGCCTTCAGTGTTGAAGTAAGTAACAATATCCAGTGTCTTGATTGAACTACACATACACTGACATCTGTTGAAAATGAACTCAAACTCATGTTTTCTTTCAGTGTGAAGATGTCGATCCTGCTGATGTGGCTGCAGTTGTCAAGACTGTCAAGCGGGCCTGTGCTGTCTACAGCACGCCTGCTTTTACAGAGATGATCAATAACGGTATGGCTCAAGACCTTTCCTGGAAGGTGAGTAAAATATTCAGTGAGCCTCTGTTTCTTAGACCATAGAGAACGGAATTGAGTTGCTGCTTGAGTCATTCTGCTGATTTTGTCTGACGGTTGTGTACACAGGGACCCGCAAAGGAGTGGGAGGAGGTGCTTTTGGGTCTGGGAGTTGAAGGCAGCGAGGCCGGAATTGAAGGGGAGGAAATCGCTCCGCTCGCTAAGGAAAACGTGGCTACTCCTTGAAGCCTTGAGCAATTGAATCTGCTTTTCCTAGTTTCCTTAAATAAGCTGACATCCTGTAGTGACTAACCTAAGCTTGACACAACTAACTGTAGCTCAACCATGTTGGCGGGTTCTTTTTCACTTCTTGACTGTACTCTGCACTAATGCAAGTTTCATGTGCATGGAAAACCAGCGGTCCGTTCACTTGTCTGCAAGCATTGTGTATTGTACCAAGCGTATATAGCAAATAAGTTACTATTTCAAGTAACTCTTCACTGCGTTGATTTCGTATTGGGTCATGTCCTGATTGCAACATGAGGTCTTGCATGTGGACGTGATTTTGCAACAGCAGGAAGGATGCTGCAATGGATATCTGTGCTGAAAATGTTTTTGGGGCAGCTCCGAAAGCCAGAAATGTCATTGAGGACTTGGTTTTTCTGCCTGAAATCAGTGTCTTCGTCTTTCAAGTAGTGCTTGAAACTCATTAACAAATAAGTGAGTGGAAACTGCATCTTGCGGCCTCTCGGCAAGCAAGTATTGACCATTTGCACCTCTTTTCTTTAAATGGCCCTTTGCTTCAACTTGCCAAGCATTACGAATTTACCTCTCGAACGATGCATTTTGAATTTGAAACACAAACATGGACCTTTTGCGCTTGCATCATTCATCCCATAGCAGGTCCCACAGGACTTCCAAAAGAGTGCATCTTTTACACTTTAGTAGCTCTGATCTCCCAATCGGGTCCTATAGGAGTTCCAAAAGAGTTCATCTTTTTACAATTTAGTGGCTATGTACGCAAATATGGATGACTAAGAAAATATGCAAAGCTTTTATTAAATAGCAACAATGGACTGTCTGCTTATGAGAATTTTTATTTGCCCAAACTTTTCTAACCTGACTATTCTACTATGGGTTTAGTAAATATACTTAGATAAACATAAGCGAATGGATTGATACCAACATCCAGCCCAAAAGTAGCCGACCCTGAGAGCCCAAACCTGGCTTTGTGATGAGCTTCAACCTACTGGCTTGGGCCTTGCATGCATAGCCTAATCAATTTTTGGGTTGGGATTGAGCTCAAGTTGTTTAGCTTGACTAGCAAATTAGCCTGACCCAGCTCGTCAAGCTCCAAGTCGTTGCCAGACCTGGAAAATTGGTCCAGCCTGGCCTGTCCTAACTTCATATTTACATGTGTTAAATCCTACAAGTATACCATTCCAGGCCTCAGGCAACCCATCTATCTTGAATATAAACTCTTGGTTTCATTCCTTTAAAATATTCATTTCTTTGTGCACGAGTAGCCCACTTAATGAACTGATAGATTTGAAACATTAAAAGCCGGAAAAAAGGATTTGATCAATTTTCAGGCTCAGTGAGAGCCCAACAAATTTTTTGGGCTCATGCTTGGGGCTATTATGCTACTAGCCTTGGTTGGTGTTGGGCCTTAGGCCTTGTCAGTCTGAGTCTGGGCTTTTACTGGCCTGGCCTAAAGTTGGCCCATTGTTGCCCTCAATACACCCTCACAAGTGAATGTACAAGGTTATCAATTAGGAAATGGTACTCAAACTTCCACCTCCATATAGATGTTGGTACTCACGGCAATTGGCCAATCTAATGTTGCAGTGCTCTTATCGTGCATGCACAAGCAAGTCTATGTTTCTGAAGTGAAACAAACATTTAAAAGACAATTATTGTGAACACCTAATTGCATTGACGATTACCGACAACACATAATATATGTGTAGGTGTCTATATTAGTTCAATGGGCTGCATACTAGAGTTAAAGGGGATAGAAGATCCCTAGCTCCCTTTGAAGAGGTTCAGGCATGTCCAACACTCCCATCTTCTTCCTACTCCTCTTTAGTAACTAAAGAGATAGGCCACGAAATGATGTTTTTTCCTTCTCTTGATTCATCATCTAGGCTTTATTCTAATTTCTTGGGGCCAATTACATGAATGAATTCTTTCCACCTCTCTACTCTTATTAAAGGTCATACCTTCAATTAGGCCATTAATCAACAAGTCTTTTCTCACTACCTCCCTCCACATCATTTTTGGCCTTAATCTTGTTCATTTAGAGCCTTAAAACTATACCAAGTCATTCATATCTAGTATTATTCTTGATCTTCGTGCACATGACCAAACTATCTAATTTTACTTTCCCTCATTTTATTACGCATTACTTATCGATCATTTGTCTTCGCAAGCAAAAAGAAATTCACTTGGCATGTATTTGATCCAAATTTGAAAGTTATTAAATGCTCATCTCTTTTTAAAACATGTGTTTGTTAGAACTAGAGTGTATGCCATACAAAATCAATCATCTAACCTTACATATAGTGCATAAGCACTAACAACATTTACTATCTCCTCTCGTTAAACAAGTTTTATTGATCAAATTCAAGTACCTACTCTCCTTATATCACAACTTTATCCTTTAAATTTTTAGAAATTTAACGACAAAATTTTAGAGGAATATACATTTTACCAAATAATGCCTCTACAAGTAGAAATTATATAGAGATGCTTTTTAGGGATGAAATTGCAAAACTAGGTTCATTTAAATTTTTTTCTCCGAAAGTTATGAAACTCAAGACTTGTGGGGCCAATGTTGTATGTGTATAACATCCAACCCATTAAACTAGTGCACCATGCTATGTCGATAATATGAACAAAAGATCAAGTCAATTAGATCATTAGATGGACTACACTTCATTTAAGATATTTTGAATGGTGTAGATTATTTTTTAAGAGAATGGCTCACCTCCTGATTGAATCCATCATATTTTTGGTTCATCTAATAATAATGTTGGTGAGCATTTGCTGGACAAGTTGGACATGAGATACATACCACATGTACCCACAACTTTTAATTTTCCACTTTTAGCAGAAATTTGGTTTTTCAATTACAATGGTAAATAGGTGTAAACGGGTAATGATTATTTACTCAATAACATTACTTATATTTGAGTGCATCAATGATTATGCAACTATTTGTTTTACTCAGAAACCACTCGTAGAAATAATAATTTATTAGTGTGAAGATATAATGATTATAATTTACTTTACATACTTCCTTTACAAATGTATTCAAATCTTGAGCCAACCTCTCAAAATGTTAACGATGGCTCATTTACTTTGCATTTAGTAAGAAATTAGAAAACCAAATAAGTCTTTATTCCTCTTCCCTGTGTACCAAAGTTTATATCATCAGCTCTATTTTTCTTAAATATTATGCTAGAAATCATGTTCCTACTAATATTTTTTTAGAATGCGGGCATCCAAACGGGCACATCCAAACATGCCCCAAACCTTTCTTTTTTTTTTTTTTTTTCAGGTAGAGATTGTATTCAATGCAATTTTACCGCCCTAAAGCAATTTTAGCCCAGAGAGATAAAAGAGGTGAGTTGTAACACGTGCAGGAGAGGCAGGCCATTAATTAAATAGGACCAAAATGAATTTGTTCTAGGCCAACTATTAAATTGATCCACTTGTCAGGCAGGCATCAAATGTAGACCGTGTAGTGCAAGCGGTCATTTTCCTTCGTAACCGTCCATTTTTCTCATACTTGGTGGCCCCAACCAATGACCGGTCCAATCTCACACGTGTGCCATGTTCATTAGAAGAATTATATGATCTGCAACCTTCATATTTTTTGCATAATACACGTGGGTTCTGAAAAGTAGGACCCATAGTTTGATAATCCAAACCATTAGTCCCTTTGTAGATGGGAGATTTTTAGTACATGGTCCATCCACAGTGGGACAAAACAGATGGAATGGCATATATGACTGAACCATGGGTTTCAGTCCTTGCCTCAGTAGTAGACTTTGAGAAGCTTCAACACGAGGTTTTACGTTAGATACTCATAGGTGGTGAAATCCCACTATGTGCATGGGTGTGTGTGTTTAAAATTTAAATTTTAAAAAATAATAATAATAAAAAAATAAATAAATAAAAAACCAACGGAGGAATCGCAGTCACTTAAAATTTACCTATAAAACCGATACTTGGGATACAATCAATTCAAATTAAAGTGTCTAAATTATAAGCTACCTTGTTTGACTATCCATCAAGTTCTTGGACAAATATTGGACGGCTACAAGTGAAAAATATCCAATGGTCCTATCTCAACAAACCAGTGTCCACGAATCAGAAGTTGGAATCATGAGACGAATGCCTGTGATGTCCACAGTCATACGCAGTTGGAGTATCCAATAACTTCCCAAACCATCTCTGCTCAGGCAGCTATGATTTTGGGCTTTTGGTCTTGGACAGTGTATGACAGCCAATCCGGCCCAATTAGATTTGGAAGGAAATTGTATGTGTGTGTGTGCACGTGCGTGTGTGTGTGTTATATATATATATATATATATATATATATATATATATATATATATATATATTATAGGTGTATACACGAGTTGAACTAAGTCGAGCTTGGCACAACTCGACTCGGCTCGGCCACTAGCTGACCCGAACTTGAACTCAGCTAGGCTCGGTTTGGTCAGCAGCTCGAGCCGGTTCAAGCTGAGTTGGAGCCAAGTTCGCTTGTGCAACATTTTCACAAACACATGAAATGCACCTTTAAATTCTCACCGTATGTAAAACACCAGTAGCAATTTTATAGGAATTTTATCAAACACCTTGTAGGCAACATCAAAATCAAGAAAAAAAAAATATTTGTTTTATATACATACATTCGTTGCCACCAACCGACACTTCGTTGAGTCATTTCATTAAACACAGGGTGAGCAACATCAATATCAAAGTAACCGAGTCATTGAACCGGTTCGATCCGAGTTTGATTCAAGTCGAGTCAAGCTTAGGCAAGCTCGATCCCTAGTGGGGGTGGCTAACAGTGATGTGTGAACTAACAATGGGGTGTACTAAAAAAAAAAAAAAGAAGCTCGAACTTAGTTTAAAATTTGTTCGAGATCAAAAAATCAGCTCGACTCGGCTTAAAATCAGTTTCAAACCGAGTCGACTCAAGCTTTTTCGAGTTGAGTCAAGCGAGCTAACGCGGTTCGTGTACAGCCCTACTCAAGGAGACTAATGATAGCGCCTGGGGTGGGCCCCACTATAATATTTACGTGAAATTCACCCCTACTAATTCACCCCAACTACCAAGTGTGTCACCGCATCATACACCCATGGTCCAAATTTCAGTTCTAAACGTTATTAAGTGGACCACACAAATGGAAATAATTTACAAGGCAATATTCACCTCCAAATTGTTTCTCTTGATACGGCCCACCTTAATTACATATAAGCTGAATTTTAGGCATCGTGACTAAATTTTGGTGTATCATCTAATTGTTGGAGCGAATTTTATATAATCAAGGATTGACTTCCTTTTCGACTATTTCTTTTGCTATATTCACATGAACAACAAATCAGTCTCTAATTTTTTTTTTTGTACTTGAGCCCAACATGGGATTATACACAGTAGTAGATTTCAAAAACTCATGGTGGGCCAATAAAAAATTCAGTATCATTCCTCTCCCAACTATTTAAAAACAAATGCTACCAAAAAAGCCTAATCTCAAGGAAGTCCACTCTTAATTTTTACCAGATCACTCTAATGTGAAATCCACTCCAACCACTATATTCGTACTAGAGCTTTAGGTTCATGGCCAAAAACCCTTGGCCACATCAAAGAAAACAGGTAGAACAAAGATGTCTAATCTAAATTTTACAGGGCCCACAATGGTGATAGTTATATGAAATTGGTTCCAACCTTAAGATTCCAAAACAAAATTTAAGCATGAGGCTAAAAATTCAGGCCCATAAATGATTTATGTAGGCCACACTAAGGGCCTGTTTGGTTCGGTGTATTCGGTGGTAATAGATGGAGTTGAATTAAAATAACCACTTAACTACTCCCATGTCCTGTTGGTTTCCTTCATCGGCTGTATTGCATGCTTTGGAAAATGAACCCTGATGCCATCAACTTATGAGTGGTGAGAAGAAACCCTCTAAATCCGTCTGGATTCTGCCTTCATCCATGTACTGTTTTTTGCAAATTCAGCTAACGTAGGTATCTTGACCCTGGTAAGATTTATGGGTCCCACCATGATGTATGGACTATATGCACACCATCCATTCATTTTTCAATATCATTTTAAGACATTGGTACAAAAATCAGATAGATCCAAATCTCAAATGCACCACACAAAGAAAAGAAGTGGATTGAATGCCTGCTATTGAAAACTTCCTGGAAGCTAGGAAGTTCCGAATCAAGTTGATATTTGTGTTTACCTTCATCCGGGTCTGTTTGACTTTTTTAACAGGTTTGATGGAAAATAGACATCAGGGTGGGCCCTAGGAAGGTTTCAACTGTGGGCGTCACTATACCCAGTGATTTCTTCTGGGGTGTGGTCCATGTAAACCATGGATCTACCTGATTTTCGTATCAATGTCTTAAAATGATCTTGAAAAATGAATGGATGGTGTGGATATAGTCCATACATCATGGTGGGACCCATAAATCTTGCCAGCGTCAGGACACCCACCCACGTTCGCTGGATTTGCAAAAAACGGATGAAGCCAGAATCCCAGGCGGATTCGGAGGGTTTCTTCTCACCGCTCATAAGCTTCAGCTCACGCCCGCTCTCTTTCGCCCGCTCTCTTTTACTTCTTCGAAGCTACAACCTCCGCTCCCATCTCTTTCGGTCTCTCATCTTCCGAGCTCCGAAATCACCCCACTTCTTCGAAAGCTTGCAAAACCCTAGATCTCTCTACTGTAACCCCACATACAAAATCCATGCGTTTTCACCAATCCTTTCCTTGAAAAATGGATTTGTTGCAAAATTACAGTGAAAAGAGCGATTCGGACGATGACTCACAACAACGGCAGCAACCATCAGCTCAAACTTCCCCTCCTTCATCTCCCGAATCTTCTCCTTCTTCCTCCCCTCTCCGAATCTCTCTCCCCTCCAAAACATCCGCACCGTCCGTCGACGACACCATGCTTGCACTGACCGTCACATCATCCAATCCAAGCCTTCGGAATCTCCACAAACCCATCGACCCTGTCCAGCATGCCGTCACCTTCAACCCCACCTACGATCAGCTCTGGGCCCCCATCTACGGCCCAGCCCACCCCTTCGCCAAAGACGGCATCGCCCAGGGCATGCGCAACCACAAGCTTGGCTTCGTTGAGAATGCTGCCATTGAGCCGTTTGTCTTTGACGAGCAGTACAACACGTTCCACAAGTACGGGTATGCTGCTGATCCATCTGCCTCCTCCGGCTATAATTATGTTGGCGACCTTGACGCCCTGCGGGAGAACGATGCTATCTCGGTGTATAACATTCCACAGCATGAGCAGAAGAAGCGGAAGCTTGAGAAGAAGGCGTTGGAGAGTGAGGAGAATGAGGATGCCGAAGTAGGGCCCAGCGTCGAAGACCCTGCATCGCAGGAGTGGTTGATGAAGAATCGGAAGAGCCCGTGGGCTGGGAAGAAGGAAGGAGTGCAGATAGAGCTCACCGAGGAGCAAAAGAAGTACGCAGAAGAGTATGCTGAGAAGAAGGCTGAGAAGGAGAGAGGTGGGGGCGGGGACAAGCCCGAGTTTGCTGACAAGAGCACTTTCCACGGGAAAGAGGAGCACGACTATCAGGGGCGGTCATGGATTGCTCCCCCGAAAGATGCGAAAGCCACGAACGATCATTGCTACATTCCCAAGCGGTGGATCCACACGTGGAGTGGGCACACAAAGGGTGTCTCGGCAATCCGGTTCTTCCCAAAGCATGGGCATCTTCTCCTCTCAGCTGGCATGGATACAAAGGTCAAGATCTGGGATGTATTCAATTCAGGCAAGTGTATGCGTACTTACATGGGTCACTCGAAGGCGGTCCGTGATATCTCCTTCTCGAATGATGGGACCAAGTTCTTGAGTGCCGGCTATGACAAGAACATCAAGTATTGGGATACAGAGACAGGGAAGGTGATCTCGACTTTCTCTACAGGTAAAATCCCTTATGTGGTTAAGCTTAATCCAGACGAAGATAAGCAAAACATACTCCTCGCGGGTATGAGTGATAAGAAGATTGTTCAGTGGGATATGAACAGTGGAGAAATCACGCAAGAGTATGATCAGCATTTGGGTGCAGTAAATACTATTACATTTGTGGACAACAACCGGAGGTTTGTTACTTCGAGTGATGACAAGTCCCTCCGTGTGTGGGAGTTTGGGATTCCCGTCGTTATTAAGTATATTAGCGAGCCTCACATGCATTCGATGCCTTCTATATCACTTCACCCCAATTCAAATTGGCTCGCGGCGCAGAGTTTAGACAATCAGATTCTCATCTATAGCACGAGGGAGAGGTTTCAACTCAACAAGAAGAAGAGGTTTGCAGGGCACATAGCAGCAGGCTATGCATGCCAGGTGAATTTTTCACCTGATGGACGGTTTGTCATGTCTGGAGACGGTGAGGGCAGATGCTGGTTTTGGGATTGGAAGAGTTGCAAAGTCTTTAGAACTTTGAAATGTCACGAAGGGGTTTGTATTGGATGTGAGTGGCATCCATTAGAGCAGAGCAAAGTTGCGACTTGTGGCTGGGATGGCATGATCAAGTACTGGTAAGCCTATTCACTAATTTGGTTTGATCCATTCCTGTCTTGCTATGGAGAAATTATTTCACATTCTTTTGCTATTTCTAACAATAACTTGAATGTCAAAAAGCGTTGTTGTATTTACATAGTGCTGTAGCTTCTTTTTGACACTGTATAACTACACTAGTTAGGAGTAAATCATCAAATTGGTTAGACATAAACTAATAACACCCCTTTCTATGATTTCATTATGTATACATATAGATACATTGACTTTCTATTTCGGACGTTCGCTAATCTATTTTACAACAAAATCAACTATACACACATGTAATATATATGCATTTATCCATATATCATGTACCTACATGCATAACAATAACAACTTTTTTAGTTTTGTTCAGATGGAGCCACATGTCATACCGTACCCTATTCCACCAAATTTGTATCATGATGCAGTCCAAGTGTTAAAATAAATTGATGAGATTCGATTCCATTGGATGTAAAAATCTTGTGTTTTTAAACGTGAAGAGATAAAGGAGCTTGTAAATCTCTCAAAAAAATAATAAATAAGTAAAGAAGCCATTGCAATTGCCAGAAATTGGTGGTAGATTAGAGCCATGGCTTTAACCATTCCAATGTGCCACACGTGCCATCATCAACCTTCAGCCTCCCCATATGTGCTACATTCAACCTTCAAGCACCTCACATGTTTCAATGTGAAGCCATTGCAATTACCAGAAATTGGTGGTAGATTAGAGCCATGGCTTTAACCATTCTAATGTGCCACACGTGCCATCATCAACCTTCAGTCTCCCCATATGTGCTACATTCAACCTTTAAGCACCTCACATGTTTCAATGTGCACATGTGCCACCTAGCATCATCCATCTTCAAACAACCCGTGTGCCACATTCACTCTTCAAGCACCCCACTTGTGTCAATGTGCACATGTGCCACGTGCCACTTCTCATCTTCAAGCACCCCACATATGGCACATCTGCCGATATCAACCTTCAAGCTACCCACCGCATTCCACATGTGCAAAGGTGCCAATGTACGCATGTACAACATGTGCCAAATAATCCTTCCATATCCAGGGTGTTTGACAAACAGCTTGCTGGATATAGTCTACTCAAGATAGGCTATCCAGTCTAGACTTTACCGGATAGCCCATTAGAGCAACCTTTTGATTATCGAAATGGGTCCTAGGCTTAGCCAATATTTGAACTTATATTTTACATGTTTAGAAAGTACAACTATGGTAAAATTAAGAAGTACATGTGGAGCATGAGAGGACAGGATTAGGTACAAAGGACATTTCTAGAAGCCCTGCTCATGTTTTCCATGATGAAACATGGCATAGCAGGCAGACCATTAAGTTTGTAAGAGCATTTTTTTCCATTTCCTAAATATTCATCTGTTGCTGTTCGTCTGTGAAATTGAGAGAAATAATCAACATATTTAGTGGACTTTCAAGATCTTTATCACAATCTTGTCCACAGTGAGTACTACGTCACCTTGTTTCTGAATACTTCAGTTGTGCTGCATATCATTCTCATTCCACAATGGTTTGCTGTGCATTTTGCTTCAGTATATGAGCTAGATGTCTTGGTTGGAGCAGTGTTACCTAAATCTCCAACCTGGTATGTTTTCCATTTCAAATCACGTGATCTGGATTATGGGTCATCTGCAATCCTATTGCTACTTTTACCTACTAAAATGATGGTTCACACTCTTAGTGTTGATTAAGTTGTATTGTAAATTTATACTAGTAGATATGGCTCATGCAAAGCATGTGGAGAGAGGAGTGGTTTGGAAGGGGTGGAGAAGCAGTTGTAGAAGGGGAGTGATTTGACATGTGACAGTGTGATGGATGATTCTTTGGCACTCTGAAATCGTTCACGTGGCATGCATAAACTCAATCAAACTGTCCAAGTCGTGCGGTCACCAACCAAAATTCAGATTGATTTAACAATCCAAACCTGAGATTAATAAGCATTTCTTTGTTGAAATTTTGACCATTGATTGTTTTCTTCTTGATCATTCACTAAATATTCACCAATCAACTAGTTATTAAAGCAATCAATGTAATTTTCTTCTTGATAGCCATCAATCAGGGCCAAGAATCTGTATGGTTTATTTTTAGTTTATTGTATGCCATGTGTACAATTTCACAATTTGCGTCCCAAGTCCCAACCACCATATTCAGTCGTCCCAACCACCATATTCAGTCAAAAAAAAAAAAAAAAAAAAAAAAAAAAAAAAAAACAGAGAGAGAGAGAGAGAGAGAGAGAGAGAGAGAGAGAGAGAGAGAGAGAGAAAACTTGCTGTAAAAGGTAGGAAAGCATTGTCAGTAGGACAGATGGCTTCCTCATAAATTACCTAAATCCCCTTTTGGTTTAACACCCTTCCCATGTCATATCATTCATAGTTTTAGCAATTCAAAAAACTAATTGCGTGAAATTTTTTGCCCCTGCCTACTCTTGTCACATATAGTAGAGCTTTAGAATGTGGAGATTTATACCGTGATTTATGCAATAGCATGCATATAATATAAAGTACTACATACTGAAGTAATGCACCATGTATTGTTTCCGTATGAGGGATGTTTGGGTATGGAGAGAGAAGTCCCGTCTTTTTGGAACTCTGAAAGATACCTCTGATGTTCTGATCATAGATGAGTCTGTGGTCTGTCACTCTCATGTGACTGTGGTTTCATGAGTCATGATAGGCAATGGGTTTTGTGTCTACTTGTCTTTGATGTGAACTTCTATATGAGGCACCCACCTAAGCCAATTTCGTTCTTGGATGTGGTAATCAAAGGGATAGAAAAGATATTTTGAAATGGAAAGAAAACACCTTTCCTTGGGAGGTTGAATCACTCTTATAAAAGCGGCTCATTTGAAACTTTCGTTCTAGTGTCTCTCTCTATCTCAGATGCCAACAGTAATGGCTAGGAGAGTGAATGATCACTTAGGAATTTCCTTGGGGAAGGGAGATGAAATGGGTACGAGTTTCATCACTTAATTTGGAAGGATTTGCAGAAAACAAAAGGGAAGGGGGGGAATTCTAGAATGAAATTGGATGCTGCTAGGAAAATGATGGTGGAGATACAGGGAGGCACTCGAGGCATTGTGGAAGGAGGTAATTCACAAAAAGAATGGCACTTCAAAAGGGGGTCGGGTGGTTCCTAGGGTTACCTCCAAGGGGTATGTGTTGGAGACTTTTAAGGCAATTGATGAGATGGGAAGTGACAACGAGAGTGTAGGAGCAACCTCTCTAGTATGGTTGGTGCAGCTTTTGATAAATGTATTCGGCTCCTTGTGGTAAAGGCAAAAGGTGCTTTAGTCGAATCCTTCTCAATGCTGTCGAATCGCATATGTGATCATGTGCGATCACATATGCCTATGCGCATATGTGATTGCACAATCGCATATATGACTGCATTTTTTTTGGAAAATTTAAAAATAAAATAAAATCGAACAATATGGGAAAATTAAAATAAAAAAATAAAAATATATAATAAATTAAGGAGAACTTTCCTAAGTTAATAGATAACTGATTTTACATATTTAAAATACATTTGAGAGAAATAAAATCAATTAAAGAATGAATTAAACATCAAGTGCTTGAATCTTGATCTTCCAACTTCCAAGAGAGAGGGAATGTAGAGAGAGAGAGAGAGAGAGAGAGAGAGAGAGAGAGAGAGAGAGAGAGAGAGAGAGAGAGAGAGAGAGAGAGAGAGATTAAGACCACTTGGAATTAAGAAATGTAAGAGAAGAAAAGAGCAAGAGAGTTTTGGGGTGAGAATATTGCAAATTGAGGAGGTTTGGGAGCCTTTTTATAGGCAAAAAGTTTTTTTTTTTTTTTTTTTGCAAAATAGTAATAATAGTAATAATAATGTGTCAACCGTTGGCTAATATGCGATCGCATATGCATATGTGATTGCATATTTTCACATATGCCACATATGTGATAACATATGCATATGCGCATATGCAATGGCACATGACAACATTGATCCTTCTAAGCTATGTACACCTATCCAACTAGAAAGGCATATAAAAGTTATGGACTGTTATGAGCCGATAAGGGGTTCTATTGTATGGAATGCTATCCGCAGCATAAATCTCAAGGAAAGTGATGGAATTTGGGAATCTTATGGCCATTCTTAATGATATCTTTATTGATGTGAATTTCGAGGATTGGAAGATGTGGGAAAGTAAGCTGACAACGAATTTACATCTAAGGCTCTCATTCGAGTAATATGTCCTCGTGATGGGTTGTCATAGGAAATAAAATCTTAACCTTTGAAAATCTTAAAATAAATAACTAAAGAACTGATGGCTTTTACTAGCATCTGTGCCCTATGTTGTAACAATGAGGAGATGATGGATCTTTGTTTCTTCACTAAAAGATTGCCTGAGCAGTTTGGTGTCATATCTTTACTTTCTTTGGTGTACATTCTTTGACTAATGCAGTCAAAGACTTAGGCGGGTGGCCAGAGGGGTCATTACATAAAGGAAGAATTTTGCGGTATATGACATCCTTTGCGATTACTGGGTTTGTGGAAGGAAAGAAAGGGAAACAAATTTCATGACTAAGAATAAAATCATCTCTTTGATTATTGATTAGGCTTCTGACATGCTGGAATGTCAGGGAATCTCAAAGGTTGACATCTTTCAAGTTGGAGAGTGGGCTTTCAAGGTGGCTTAGAGTTGAAGCCAGTGGTGTTTGTGGGAGTAGCCTACCTCCGCCTTTCTTTAAGTGAGAAACTAAGGGAGGTACTCTCAAGGTAAATCAAGTCCCTCCAAAATAGGAGGCTTATTGAGAAATGATGAAGGAAAGGTGCTGACGGCCTTTTCCAGGTCTCGTGAAATTGATGGATTGGCCAAGGTGAAGCTCCTTACACTATGGTAAGGTCTTTGGGTATCTCTTTGTCATGCAGTGCAAGGGGAATCTCAGCAGGTAGAGAACTGTGTTTTGGGTGTATTCAGCCCTTGGGGGTTCTTATATCCTTGCACATGTTTCTTTACCTCGAAGGCAGCAAATCAGGTGGCTGATAGATCAGCTGTTGAGGGAATGACGAGAGGATCACTAGTTGTCACTTTGCGTCTTTCGTATTCTTCTTTTGTTTTCTCTTCGTTGCAGGGATTAGATCATGTTTTGTCTTAAGCCCACTTTAGAACCAAAATCAATCTAGGAAGACAAGAAACAAGAAAGGGAGTTAGATGATGATAGATTGGGTAAGAGAGCCCCTACTTAGTTTTAGGCAGAATAGTTGAACTATGCCTTTGAAGACTGCAGAACCTCAAAGTCCAAGATGAATGTTCTAGAAAAGTAGCATGTAAATGCTTAGAAACTTACATGCAACTTGAACAATCCATCTTCCATACTATGGAAGAAGGCATCTATGTAATAAACCATTTTCTTAGGATGACACTAATAGTCAAGGATCCTATTGAAAGTCTTATACTCATATTCGATCGTATGCCACTGCCGAAAGTTTTAAATATTCTTCCTCCTTCATGGGAACCTATTGTAATAGCTCCATAAGATTCTGCCCAAGCATTCCAATGCTTAAGTCTTAACTTGTGTACTAATGTACGAGTCCAACTGTCCCAAGCTGGCCTAGGCCAGGCCCTGAGCCTACCACTTTGGCCTAGGTTCAGCTTGAGCTAGAGGCCCACTGATCAGCTAGGGCCTAGTATGATGGGGCATCATTTGCTTAAGGACTTGACAGGCTGGCCAACCCAATCCAACTAAGTTAATTTGGTCAGTCTGAGCATATGGCGACCAGGCTGTGCTGAGCTTGGGCACAGCTTCTTATCTTACAGGAGAAGTCTTGAATCAACAATACTTCACCGACCATTTGCTGTCAAAATGTGATAGAAAAAGAGAGGAGAATTGATAGAAAACAATGTGAATTTCTCTGACAATGAGACTTGCTGAGCAGAGAGCGCAAATCAATCTAAGAAATAGTCAATAGAATAGATAGAAAGGATGACCATCTCCATGGCAGAGGCTCACATTGACAAGACTCCCATGCCATCAATGCCTAGCCAGTCGACATCCCTAACCCAGCTATCACATGAACTTCCTAATGGGCATGCAAGCAAAGCAGGGTTGTGGAGGCACAGTTTCCAAGCATGATTCATACACTGCGCTTGGAGGATCAAGCCCAAGTACATGTTTGCAACTGCCAGGCACATTGCAGGGACCATTGTAAAGCAAAAAAAGCAAACACCCTGCTAAACAGATTGTCCCGAAACGAAGAATGACGAGAATGAGAAAGTGAAGTTGTTGTCTCTGAATCAGTGGTAGCAAACAGGAGAAGCAATGACTAGTGGGTTGATGAGTGTCACAAAGACACTCCTTTCTAGGAGAACATGTATCGACCATGTATAGGTGTCATAAAACCAGATGTTGGCATGAGTTTTAAACATGAAGTGGATAGAAGAAGTTAATAAAGATACCTATTTTATGATTACTTGAGAGTAGTGAGTGCTCTCACTCTTGAACCCTAAATGTATCATGTGTGTTCGATGATTCACATCATTTTGAGTTTTTTTATTCAAAAACTTCGTTTTTTGCATGTATGATTTTATTTTTCATTAATGGGAATTATGTACCAGAGGAATATATAAATCAAAACTGAAAACATAATCTTCTTGAGAAGTAATGAGATGTGTGACTTTTTATTTTTTTAATATTCAGTGTGATATTACTGTTTTTTACTACAGCAAAGTTTGCTCATCCAGCACGCTTTGTCAGCTCCAAAATCACCGTCCGACGAGGCAGATTGGAAAAAGATTCTAATGTTTTATAGCCATAGCATTAAGGGGAAGTGCACAATTTGGTTATTGATGAAGTGACTTGCCAAAATTATGTGTCAATGACAATGTTTGAAATCTGAGGTTGGATATGGAAGGCTCTCACATCCTTTTAGGGTGACATGGTCTAGGAATGAGAATAAAATCAAAGGGACACATTGTTGGTTGGTTTCCTTTTTCTAGTGGCAACAAATACAAAGATGAGGTTGCATGCAGTGTGTCAGTGGATGCTTATTTTGGATTAGTTCAGAAGTTGTCTCGCTGCACTCAGAATCTTGTAGTTTGTGGGGAGAAAATCCCGACACCCTTAACAAGGATAGGAAAAGATCATGTTGGATGCTGATAAAGGAGAAGAAGATTTCAGGGTTAGTTGTAGTGAGCATGGAATCTTGGACTGTTGAAGCCACCAGATAATAATGCTCTAAAGCTAAAAGATCTGGGTTTCTTCTAGGTTGAATTTCTTTATAGAGTAAATAATGCCTATATTTTGAAGAAGTTGATCACGGACCCTAAGGCCCAAATCAGTGGGCAAATTCCCATTTCAGAGGCTTTTAAATGGTTGGTTGCTAATGGTGGACACTGTATGTGTGTTCTTCTTTTGTTCTTTCTGTTCTCCCCCCCCCCCCCCCCCCCCCAGAAAAAAATTAATAATAATAATAATAATAATAATAATAATAATAATAACCACACATTTATTGAGAAGGAAAAAGGAGAGTTACAAAGCAACAGCAAATAGCAGGGGTCATCATCCAGGTAACCTTGGCTGGAGAATTGGATGGTTTTTTATAACAATGTTGGAGAATACCCAGAAGTGTTGCTTGCCAAGAAAAATTTTCTCTGTTTGCCGCATCTATTCGTTTTTGTTCAGTAGACTAATTATTTAGGTGTGGCCACCTTTGAGGATGCTTTTGGCAAGTAAAGGCAATGACTTGGGGAACAATGTTAAATAGATGCCATGTTGTGGCTCCTATAATAACTTGGAATCATTCATTGGCTCATTGCTATTCTGTTCGTTGACCATTAATGAAGAAACTGGATACTAATTTATGAAGATTGGATGGTATGGCGCCCAACATCTCTGCTGTAGTCAGCTTGAGAATGTATTCAGACTTGTTAGTCCTGAGGGTTATCAGCTTTGAGGTAAAGGACAGCTTTCTGTACTTCTCCAGAGTACGAGGAGCAGTTTGGAAGAAGTTATCATCATCGGTAATGCATAGGAAATTGCTTCTGACAGAACTTCACAATCAGTGTACAGCAGGCTTCACTATTCTTCAGTGATAGGCTCTCCAGTAATGTAATGTGATGCAGGACAATTAACCAATTGCTCTAAAAGCTCTAACTGTTAGAGTATGACGAATTAATCCATTTATCTCATAGCCTAGGCCCCACATCGCATGGGTTAGGACCTCGGCCGAACCCCCCTCGTGGGCTCCAAATCACATGGGTACCGCCTCACATGGGCCGCCCACCCCGAGTGTGTCCTCGCATCCCACAGGCTACCCCACTCGAGCCCGGTGTGAAATGCGCATTAATTACCCCCAGTGAGGAGTCTCGAACACGAGACCTCCCCTGTAGTCCCCAAATCACATGGGTCACCCACCCTGAGTGTGTCCCCGCATCCCATGGGCTACCCCACTCAAGCCCGGTGTGAAAATGCCCCTGCATTATAATGTGTATGAGTTACCTTCTAGGACTCGCAGTGATGTGAAGAAAGAAACTGATTCTATTTTGAACCTTGAACCATTTCACCTTTGATTCTGTCACTAGATAATTTGTTCTGGGTGGAAAGCATTTTGCTTTTGCATATGGTGGAATGATGTAAGCCAGTGTTTTAAAATGAACACCACTGCTGTAAGCCTGTAACCAAAACTTGATTTTTTTTAACTTTTTTTTTTTAATCATTAGGTATTCCAATTTACATTCCTATATGGTGCTGCATTTGGATGCAGTAGTCAATTGAATTGCAAATGTTCAACTTTATCATCAATTCATCATCATCTAAGCCTTGTCCCAATTACTTGGGTTGGCTACATGAATCCTATTCCACAATTCCACTCGGTCAAGGGCAATTCATCAAGTCTTTTCTTACTACCTCCATCCACGTCCTTTTGGGCCTTCCCCTCTGCCCATTTAGAGCCTTCAACATGTACCAAATCACTCCTATTCAGTGGTTCTTGGTCTCCGTTGCTCATGACCAAACCATCCAAGTCTACTTTCCCTCATCTGACTACCTATTGGTGCTTCTCCAAGTTCCCTTGAATGCAGTTATTTCTAATTTTATCCTTCCTCATCTTGCCACTCATCCATCTTAACATCCTCATTTCAAGTACACTCATCCTATAAACATGTTGTTACTATAGTTCAAAACAAAAAATAAAAATGTTGTTCCTTTAACTGCCCAACATTCTGTCCATAAAGCGTGGCTGGTCTTATAGCTATCTATAAAATTTCCCTTCCAGTTTGAGTGGTACACAATAATCACATAAAACTCTAGAGACGTATCTCCATTTCCTCAACCAGCTGGAATTGAATGGGCAACATCCTTCTCAATCTCTCCACTCTCGTGAATTATTGACCAAGGTATCGAAAGTGGTCAGTTTGGGAAAGCTCTTGGTCAGCAATCCTAACCAATTCATCGTTTCATTTCTGTTGTTACTAAAATTGCACTCTGTATATTCTTTTTAGTCCAACTAATTTTAAATCTTTTATATTCTAAATCACCTCACCATAAATCTAGCTTTGCGTTTGTACCCTCCCGCTTCTTGTCAGTCAAAACTATGTCATCTGCAACAAGGAAGTATCCACAATGAGGAAGTAGTCTTCATATTGCAGTGACTGTCCTTTCCTGGGCAACTTTAAGGGTAATGTGATCGCAATTTTCGCTACTTTATTGGACTAGTAATTGCAATCCAATTTGTTTGTGTACCCTAGTGCATCTTTCAGCTTTACCATTCTTCAGCTGAAACTTCCATAAACTTGAACATCTTGGTTGACAATGGTTTCCTTCTGATGGTGCTAGATTTTAAAAGAAAGAGAAAGAGAGAATAAATTGTGGTCGGTTGTGGAAGGAAATCCTCAAAATTTGGGATCAATACCTAAATCCTGATTTGGACAGGCTCCACACCAGATTAGTGTGTAATAAGTGGCGCTTTCTCCTGCTTAATCACAAGTTTGCAATGCTTGAATAAAATAAAACGATTAAAATCTGTGACTGAGTGGCAGCGCTGTTCAATGTGTGCTAACCTAACTTGGATGGATGGGGCCTGAGAAAATCAGGATTAGGAGGGGAATTTCCTTGCTAAACAGAGACCCTTAACAAATTCCCTTAGATCTGGAAATTATTGAATTGCAATTTTTTGTTGCATGTAAAGCTGCCATTACTGTGGGTGTGATGCTGGAACTGAACTGGCCCAGTTTCTCTAGTCTCCATGTTTGAAATGATATATTTTTCTCTACCTTTCTTTTCACATACTTTTTGGAAAGTCCAACCTTATGCTGCTAGAAAATGGTTTCTTGTTGTGTACTGATGTCTTCTTCTCTTTTAGTGACACATCATTACTGCAGCCATGTAGAAAATTCCATGATATTATCAGCAACTCGATTAATTATTGAAGGTGTTTTTTATTCCTTTCCTGTGGTGGCTTGCAGGGACTAAGTTCATTTTGGCACTGAACTGCTTGGTCTTACATCAACAGAAGACAATTGCAGACCATTCAGTTAGAAAGCCTGTATAATCCAGCGGCATTGTTCTATGGACTCCGACAAATTGTAATGCTCTCTTGTTAATTATAGATTAATGTAACATGGCCAAACTTTATGTTGAGTGGACGTTAACCATCATCGATGTTTTCAAGCCAGTGACAGTAAGTCTGCAAAAGTGCATAACAGTCTCTTCCCAAACCTGCCTTTTTTTATGGTTATACTTTTCTGAGAAATTTTTGAAATAGAGATTCTAGCAAATCATCTTCAGGCCTTTCTGGAACTTGTGGGGTTCTTTTCTTAATGCCTAATTAATGTGGGCCACTTCATAATCTGCTCTGTGCCAAAGTTGAGAGCTCTAGCTAGGACTGCAGTTTTACCTTGTTTTGCAGTTGCAGATGTTTCAGTGGTGTTTCATCTGGCATGCAACGGAGTGTTTCTAGCGACTGAGTTGCTCGTATTTGTTGAGAGCTGCGTATGTTGATGGAGCCCTGGTAACAGGACATGCGCATATGGACTCTACCCCAGAGGCGTCATTATGGCACGCTTGCAATACCTTAGCCAGTCATCAGTTGAGATGATCTTCATTTGTGTTGGCCCTAAATTTCTCCATCTATTTTCTTGTAGTGGGGTTCACCTGGTAAGTGGACTGGACTAACTTTCAGGTCAGGGCAAGTGGGGGGTCCCAACTAATGAATGAACCAGATGCCACCCATGTGCCATGTTGGTGAAGAATGTTCCCTTGACGAGTGTAACAATTTTACAACTAATGAATGAACCAGCACATCCTGTCCTCATGAGTGTCTGGTGAAGGACGTTCCCTTAAACAGCCTAACAATTTTACAGAGCTGATTCTCATGGAATTTGTTTATGCAATGAGGAATGCTCCTTTCTTTTTAGCCATGCTGCTGCAGAACCCAAATACAAGTCCACCCACCTGCAAGACTCCTTGTGTGAGGCAGTGGCAGAAATGGGAAATTCAGCAGACTTCGCTTAGGGCCTGTTTGATTTTAAAAAATAAAAATAAAAAAATTCGGCACTTTATCACTGAAAATTGGGATTTTCACTGTAATTCAGAAGATTTGGCAAATCCAAATAATTAAGTGCTTAATTTGGATTTTCAATGAAAATATGGGTTGTGTTTTTCCAGCTCTCCTCCCTTCACTTGACTTAATAAGGATTGCAATAAGTGATTTGCGTGAAAATATTTTGTCACTTCTGACCAAAATATCTCTATAACTATGTTAATATTACAACTTTGCCAAATCTTCTCCCAATCCCAGTGTTTTGCTCAAACGTCTCTCTCCTCATCTTCCCCAAATCCTTGAATTTGGCATGTGATTATTCGAGATTTTAGGTTCCGTGAGGTTTTCTCCAAACTTGGTTTCAAGTTTTCGAGATCTGATTTGTGGTTTTTCTCTCAGATCTGTTCTTTCCCTATCTTTCTTTAGCTCTTGATATTTTCTTTACAGGAAATGGTGAAACCACTGATGTATGGGGATTTGAAATTTCAGTGTTTCTGTTGGGTTTTGGGGGGTTTTGTGAGGATTTTGATGGATGTTGGCACCCGTCGTGGATGAATGGGATTCTCTCTTCTTTTTCTTTTTTCTTTTTTTTTTCTTTTTTTTTTCATTTGGGTTTTGCTAATGATGAATTGGGCACAAATGCCACCTCCAAATGGGGTGATCCAGACTGTTGATTGGATGGGCCCCACAAATGGATTATGCACCAAAAGTCTCCATTTAAAGGGACAATCCAAATCATTATTTTGTAGTAGAGAGAAGAAATACAACAACTACTGTATCCAGCTGTGCGAAGGCCCATAGATTTGATGGTTAGGATATTTCAATCTGGTAGAATTTTTATGGCATTGTCCATCCACCGTGGGGTTCATCAGTTAGAAGGTGAGGATCCCTGAACAGGGGACCCACTATTACAAACTGAAAACTAAAGTCTTCGTTCTAATGACATTAGAGATTTGATTCTTATGCTTCTTTATAAAAACAATTATCATTATCATTATTATTAGGTATGGAATGTGTGGTTTGGAATATTTGAACAATGGCATTGGTGGCCTTGCTTGCCTGCTCATGCAATTCTTCGAAAGAGACGAAGCTTGTAGGTGTGTTCTTAGATATGGATGCGTGGATGGTTTGATTCTTTTTTCCAGTTTATTGGAACAATAGCGGGGGTGGGGATTGATTGACTTTTCTTTTTCTCTTATCAAGCAATGGCATGGGTGGAATACTGTTTGGGATAGCATTTTGAAGGTTGATTGTACCATGGTGTTTTTTTTATTTTTTTCTCCTTTTGTCGATTCTTTTTTTACTTTTCATTAATGTTGCGTTGTGAGGTTCGTCCAACTCTCTCTTTCTCTCTGCATTTGGCCCGTCTTCTCTCTCAAGCGGATGGCGTGGTGTGCCACACACCAAGTCTCACCATGATGTATGTGTTATACACACCATCCATCCATCCATTTTTTGAGATTATTTTATGGCATGGATACAAAAATGAGACAGATCCAAAGCTCAAGTGTACAAACACCAAAGAAAGCAGTGGGGACAGTGACATCCACTGTTAAAACCTTCCTAAACAGCTTGATAGGCATTCAATCCCCACTATTTTCCGTTGTGTTCTTGACCTTTGGATCTGCCTCAGCACATGCCCTAAAATCATGTTGCAGGTTGCAGGATGGATGGATGGACGGTGTGGATATAGCACATGCATCATTGTGGGACTCACAGAACTTGGTGAAATGTGTGACCCCATAATCCGCTTCCGAATTTACGGGGAAATCTGTGTGACATCCATTCTATCCATCAGTTATGCCAAATTGGTTTAGTATACGAAACTAAAACACTGGTTACGACCTAACTATATTCTTTAAGGGGAGCATTTTTGTAACCGGTCACCTGAGCTTTGTGGAACTCCTGTCCATTAGATGTACCCTGAAATTTTAGGCCTGGATCCCAAAATCTAAGTACAACAAAGAGAACAACAGGGAACATGGATGAGGAGACCGCCCACCCCAAAAACACACATATTGAATGTGGACACCCTGGAAAAGCAATTCCAGATTTTTGGTAGGTCACAACAAAGTGAGTATATACGTTTTATCGATTCCCTAAAGGGGATGGCTAACAGTGAAGTGTGAACTGACAGTGGGTGTACTAACAAGCTAACAAAAAAAAAGAAAAAAAAAGAGTATATACGTTTTAGGGGTAATTGTACATTGCTCCATGCACAGGAGTTATTTGATACTCTGGCTGATGATTCATACGCATGTACTTGGAAATAGCACTTGTAGCAAATATATTAACTCAAAATTAAACCTGCTGGATTGTGGAACCAAATGTTGCCAAATCAACGTCTAAAAATCAGATTGGTTAAGCAATCTCGACACTTTTTGACATAGGTGGTGGATATTTTTCATTTATCACCGTCCAATAAATGTCCTGCAATCTTATAATAGCTTGATAGCCAAATAAAAAGTCATTTTTTATTCACCATGCATCTAAGCTCGTACCATAATTTGGGCACGGGTGTAATTTCTAAGCTCTTTTGATTGCGATGATTCTTGTTGTCTGGTAAGTGTCCAGTATCAACAACTTCAAAGCCATCCGTTGTTTTCTACATGTGGTCTGGCTGATGAGTGCCTCGGCCAGATTTCTGCGCTTCGTCTCCATGAATTTCCAAGATACAGGTACAATTTCAGGATCTATAAAAACCTGGCTTATTGACAAACCAGACTTTTCGATGGAAAAGGCGTGACGTGACCTAACTCAACAGAGCAGTAACATTGACCCATGCCAGGATGAAGTTCCATCCCATATCTATCCAATAAGAATTGGCTCTGGTAGCTACGGATTCAAACTGATTACCTGATCCATGGAATCTTCTTGTGGCTCAAACTATACCGTGAGGAACTTATGATCCTATCGATGGGGTCTGTGGTAGGCTGCTAAATTCAGATGGTGACCTCAAAACTACAACATGTGGAAGGATCCAGCAATGTGCAGTGCCTCGGTTACAACCCACCATGGGGAGCATTGTTAGCAGTGACTGGACAGTTAAGCAGTTCAACACAACTGTTTCTGCCAAAACATCTGAATACCAACCATTCCGGCACTAAGAGAAACAGGAACAAACACTCAGCCCGCCCGCCCAAAAACAGAGTGACCGCCATTCTAGATTTTAATTGGGCCTGTGAGCTGTCTAGGCAAAAGGAATCTGAGACCACCCATGGAATATCTGATCTCAACTAAACCATCGTAAAAAAGAGATGATAAAACCTCCTCATGTCTACTGGACCCCACCAAAAGCCGGGCCCAGACGAATAATTAGGCTGGCTGAAATTGCATGAATAATGATCATAATCAAATAATTAAATTAAAAAATCCATCTTAAGTGAACCATACAACCTGAAAAATAAAAATAAAAATTGGTACCTATATGGTCAAACAGGGTGCCAGGTCATCAAGGATCTGGCATGAAGCACACAAACATCCCACATATTTCTTATTTCTTAATTAACCATCCATCTATTTATTGGACCGCATAATGAAAGGGTTGAGACCAAGGTGATCCGCAATGGTAACAGTCATCATTACAGGAGCTGTGACGACCATTACAGTCTCTCTTTTTTAACTAAGAAAAGACCTAATAAAACCTGTATCAACTACGTTCCTTACAAGGCCATTACAGCCTTTGCAACCCCACAAGTGTAACAGTTGCCACTGTTACCTTTACATAAGGGCCTTTACGGCAAACCATGGTTGGGAGACATCCATCTGGAGGAACTGGTGCACATGACAACCACAAGCTCATGAATATGAACAGTAGGCCACAGGCCACACTAGTACCAACTGAATTATTGCAGTAAAAATGTCCTGACCAAGCATATTGCAAGTAAGAAAAAGACATGAAAGTGCCAAAGCCTACCACAAACATAGTATTCAAGTGGAATAATACCGATCCGAGTGAGGGGCCATTTTGACTTGTTGGAATTATACTTCCAATAACAACATAAAGCATAGAGGCCTGTTTCTAACAGTTGATTTTGGTTGCTCAGTATCAAGAAGAGCACACCACACTAAAAAGTCAGGCTAACTAGCTACACGACCTCAGATCCAACTCTGGTTTGAGAAAGGTGGTGGTCAAAGCTCACACGAAATACAGGCAAAAAAAACCATCAACTTAGCAAAACATCCCTACATTTTCAAGTAACACAACATTCTAGAGGAACTCAAAATCCAATTAGGCATTAATAATTTGAGATAACAAAGGCCTTAAAGGATAGCCATCAAGTTATCAAAACATCCCTAAATGTTAAAGCAATGTTTTAAATAGCAAATGGCATGTAGTATAGTGTAGTGTCCACCCCTCTGAAGGGTGAGGTGTAAGTTACATACTACCAGAATTTTGATCAAGGTTTCGGTTGGTTGCACCAATCCATGATATTCTGCACCAAATTAGACTGACTAGTAATGAAATTTAACAAAATTTCAAGATATTTGGTGCAACCAAATGCAACCTAGAGTAATAGGAAAGGGCAATGATTAAATTAAGTAGAAAGAAAGAGGAATGAAAGTGATTTAATAATGTTATTTATATTATTTAAAAGCATTGAAAAGTTGAACTATTTTTATTGAAAATAGAAAAATGTAATAAATCATTGCAAACATTAAATTGATTTTAATGTTATAATAAAAAATAACTTATAATCTGCTACATAGCGTATATAGTAGTCTATGTAGTGTATAACATATGCGAATTATTATTTAGCGTAGAGCTACACACGACTAAAGTTATTTTCATGAGTTATGTAGCACTAAGACTAAGCCATGCTACATAGCATGGACTATGTAGGCTACACACTAAATAAACTATTTATAACAGTGTTCAAGAATCACTAGATTCTTGAGGAACCCAAATGCCTTTCAGCATAAAGAATTTCAGATCACAAAGAGCCTGAAAGATGAAGTTTCCACAACGTGAAATTTGCATCTTCCAGCAGGAAAAGCTACTTAGTATTAGCAATTACAGGCCAAGTTCTCTACCGGTTCATATGCAAAAAATGCATCTTCCAGCAGGAAAAGTCAGCACTAGAAATTACCGGCCAAGATCTCTATTAGTGAGTCATAGGCAACTTCTCTATGGTGCACAGAAATAGGACTGGTGAGAATTCACTTCTGGCAGATAGAGCCCATTGTTCAATAATTAAAAACCATTGGTCAGAGATGCCACCAGCAGTGTGGAACTGTGCACCAAAAATCTTCCCAGATTGGATTATCCAAGGCACCAGCCTCAGAAACTTTTTTTCAAATGGATATAGAGTTGAATGTAGTATTGTTCTACATTGCTTCATAAACATTTGTTAGTAATACAGGAACTCAAGTGGGGAGGCTATGGCCAACCCCAGCCAGGCCCTACCGGGCCAATTGCCACCCATAGATCCTATGATAACTCCAGAGCCCATCCATGCAAGAACAATCAATTAATCCAAGAACAATGAAATACCCAAAATCTAGTCCAAATGTATAAGTAATCAATGGTGATGCATTCCCAACACAATACAACATGATGTAGCATTATCGTTCATGTCGGTATAATATTGAATTTCATGAACATTAGCTCATAAGGTGTGCATGGACTACGCATTTCCAATTTCCAACGCTATACATTTGTACGGAGATGGATATACAAACCAATGAAAAATATACTTCTGACACACTGCCGTACAGCAATAAAAATACTGTCATATCATCACCGAATTAACTCTATAATGTTATTTCTTCCATCCAATAAAACAAAATGAATTCATTAAACCATAAAGATAATGAATAGATAATAGAGCCGATAGCACCACTATCCTCGTGACAAATCACCAAATCATCTATTCAAGGGCCACGAAAAGCAAAATTCAATTTCTATAACACTACAAATTTAAGAAACAGATTCAAATCCAAATATCTCATCTTCAAAGTCGTAAGACATGGTCAGAAAATTTCATAGTAAAAACACACTAACACGATTTTACCAAAAGCTACATAAACTCAATAGACCAAACCGACAAAAATCTTTTAGTCGAATAAACTGAAGCCCATATCATCATCGGATTCTTCTTTAGGTTCCTCCTGTAATAAAAAAATAAAAAATAAAAAATAAAAGCAATTATAATCCAGCAATCGAAACAATCCAAGAAAAAATATATAAATGTAACATAGAAGATCTATCACCTTCTTTTCTTCAACGACCGGGGCAGCTGCAGCGGCTGCACCGCCGCCGCCTCCACCTGCTACAGGGGCAGAAACCGCAACCGCAGCGCCACCTCCTAATAATCATTTACACCAGATCCACCGAATCAGGAAAAAAAAAAAAAAAACTAATCAGATGAATAGGAACGAAATCGAAGTAATCGAGAATTGGACGAACCAGATCCAACATTGGAGATGAGATCCTCAACGCTCCTCTTCTGCACGAGCTTAGCGAAGAGACCTGGCCAGTAGGACTCGACCTCGATACCAGCCGCGTTCACAACGGCGGAGATCTTATCGGCCTATTGTTGAAACGATTCAAGAAAATTAAAAATAATAATAATAATAATAAAACTACAAAAATACGGTTTTGAGATCGAATTAATACAGTGGACTAGATTGAAATAGAGTTTTTGAACGATACCGTGATGGAAATGCCATCGTCATGTAGAAGCAAGCAGGCGTAGGTGCAGGCAAGTTCGCCAACAGACATTTTCGGATCTGTAGAAAATAGATAAACGGACGGATGGATTTGATGTCCGGTTGAGGGGACGGGTTGCCAAAGGGAGAAATGAAGGGCTGAGATAAGGGATTTTACCTCTTGGAGAGAGAGCAGATGGAGAATTCTCGTCGGCTGCGTGAGGGAGGGTTTTGGGCTTTTGGGGTTCGCGGTACTTATAAAGGGAGAGTCTAGGGTTTTGCTGGACGGGGATTTCCTGCAAAAGCTTTTGCTTCCTGCGAAAGGATGCTGGGTGGGGCCCAAAGAGATGTTCATGAGAAATCCACCCCGTCCATCCGTTTTTCGAGATCATTTTAGGACGTTCTACAAAAAATTAGAAATATCCAACACTCAGTGGAGCCACGCGAGAGGAAACAGTGGACATTCAGTAAGCACCGTTGAATCATTCTTATGGCAATAAAAAATTAAAAGTTTTGTATCAGGCTATATTTTTTAGTGTTTTCATTTAATCTCATTGGGAATGACCTTATTAACGGTTTGGATAGCATATAAACATCAAGGTGGAGCCCAGGAAGGTTTCATAGGTGCGAATTTCTTTCCCAATATTCCCTCTCGTGTGACCCACGTGAGTTTTGTATCCACCTCGTTTTTTTTTCTAACGTCCTAAAATGAGCTAGCAAAACGGATGGAAGGAATGGATTTATCACTTACATTTCATTGGGCCCCACCCAGCATCCTCATGAACTTCATGTGAAAGCTTTCGCTGGAAATCCGCGTCCGGTTTTGGTTGGATGGTTGGAAATAGGATTGCATACTGAGTTACTCATTTGGTCCTATCATGAATGTATGTGGGTTATCCACTCCGTCCATCCGTTTTTACAAATCATTTTAGTGGTTGAGTCCAAAATAGGAGTATGTCCAAAGCTAAAGTGGACCACACCAAAGGAAACTGTGGGAATAATGGCTTCCACTATTGAAACCTTTATAGGGCCCAAAGTAATGTTTATTTGTCATCCAACCTGTTCATAAGATCACGCAGACATGGATGAAGGGAAAACACATATAAGAGCTTGATCCAAAACTTCTGTTGGCTTCAAGAAATTATCAACCGTAGAATTTCAATTCGCACTGTTTTCCATGGTGAGGTCCACTTGATATTTCGATATATTTAATTTTTCGGCTCAAGCCATCAAATTATCTTCTAAAATGGATGGACGGAGTAGATAAAATATGTAAGTCACGGTGGACCCCACAGATTTTACTCAGTACGATTAGGGTAATGAGTTACTCAGTAAACAATCTGCTTCCGGATGGTTGGGTGATGTGCACGAGTGAGATGGTGGGGCGAGCCGCTTTGATAGTTTTGCAACAGTAACATGGTGGTGGTGGATCGTCCTTTGTACAGCTATCTAGACCATCCAATCTGTGGTTCCAATGTGTACGGATCATGTTTACAACATCACGTTCATAAAGTAATCCCAACCATCCATCCAGTCAATTTCTGTGAAATGGATGGTTAAGAGAAACTAATGAGCGGTCCAAATTCGAAGGGAAAACAAGACGATTAATGTCATATTCTCAGTGAAAAAATTCCACCATACTCCGTCTACAGTAATTTTAGCTATTTGGACGGTTTACAACATCACATTCATAAAGTAATCCCAACCATCCATCCAATCAATTTCTGTGAAATGGATGGTTAAGAGAAACTAATGAGCGGTCCAAATTCGAAGGGAAAATAAGACGATTAATGTCATATTCTCAGTGAAATTTTTCCACCATACTCCATCTACAGTAATTTAAGCTATTTGGACGGTGTGGATTGCATTAAAACTACACCATGTGTACATTTATAGAGTCACCACCATTTTTAGATGGTGCGAAACTAAATTAGTTTTATAGTCACCATCATCGACATTAAATCAACATACATGGTTAGATTTCAGATATGATATAACATTCTCAAATTAGTCTTTGATTTAAAGAATTGTACATGATCATACTCAGGCAATCTTGGGATTAGAATTTTATTTTTTGATTTAGAGAAAAACATATTCTACAAATCTTCGATGAAATCCCATTAACATAGATATAGATTCAGGAAACATGGATCCTTACTCTTGCTCGGGTGGTAGACTCTCAGGAGTTTCAACACCCTGGTCAAGGGTTCAAGTATCCATAGGTGGTGAAATCCCACTACGGTTTGAGTGTGTGGAGGTATGTGTGCGTGTGTTAAATTATAAAATAAATAAATAAATTAATTAAAAAAAAAAAAAAAACATGGGTCTTGGTCCCCTGCTCACATGCAAATCTATAATCTTATTTACTGCCTATAAGGCTGCAACTCGGGTGTGAAAGGCACAGAGGATACTTTTTCTTCTTCTTTTTCCCCTTCCAATTGTAGGGTGCAATGGCTTAGGAATCCAGACCATTACTTTGATGAACCCGCCAAGGACTGTGGGGTTGATGAAAATTCTCCCAGATAAGAAAATCATGACTCTGAGATCTTTAGCCTACAAATAGACATATGAAAAGCAAGCAAAAGTACACATTGAATAGAAAGTAGGCCAAAGATGAAAGGTAGAGGCCATCGGATAAATGATCCAGATTTCAAAACATGTGTCCACCTGTATAAATCCTTGCGCCCCTTAATTCCCCTCTAATGCAGTGGAACACCTCTCCCATCTTTTAATAGGGTCATTTTGGTGAATCTTATCATTCACAATGGTTGTTTTGCACATTCCTTCCCAGTGGTCAATGTTTTGAATTTTTCGCAATTTCAGATGGAATGGATTCCTTTCCCAATACCCAAACACAGTTTTCAATTTCAGAGAACTAACATCTTAGTACACAAAAATCATTTACAAAAATCTATTTTAATCTTAGTACACAAAAATCATTTACAAAAATCTATTTTAAAAATAATAATAATAATCTTGGAAACAATTTCTTAAGTAATAACTAAACAAGCACATGATGAAATTTGCTTCTTAGCAGTACTCATGTGTCACACTTGTTTCCTAAGACTATTAAATGATCTTGGTGACCCCAGATTAATTTACATTCATCTATTAAATGTGGACCATTAATTATTTCCCGTTTTGCTCATCCAAATGCATCCATCATCGGTGGATTGCAATGAAAATGTGATGAAAGTTTTTTGTTTTTTTTTTAAAAAAAAATAGAGTAAAAATGCAAGGACTAAAGAGAAGCACTTTATCCTGTTCCAGTGATGGGAAAGAGGATTCACTGTATTAGAATTGAGGAAGATGGTGACAGGGCAATAAGCATTCGGATGAGGAAGGTTGAAGATGCCACAAGTCTGTCACTCATGCTGGTCCATTGTGATATCCCCATAGCCCACTTGTATACCATGTAAACTCACCTGAGCATATAATTGGAAACGAAAGTATTACTGTCTGTTTGGGTAGGGTGCCACATAACTGGGATTAAATGAAATCCCGATATTGGCGGGCCTCTTGCCCTCGACTTTGATTTGGCAGCACCTAAAGCTGCACTTTCCTCCACATAATTGTAATCAATGGCATTTACAGTTTTTCTCTTAAACTCTAATGAGAAATTCTCCAGTGTTCTCAAACCATTACTGCTCCTAGCATTGGTTTACCTGAACAGTCCAATCAATCAATCAATCTGAACTGTCCAATTAAGTCCATGATTCAATCTATCCTTCATTTGGAGTTTTTTTTTTTTTTTTTCTGTAGCCATCCTTTTCCAATACATGGATGGGACTGTTAGGAATGCCTAACAAAAGTGATTCTTTTTAAACATGACTAGTCCATCATGGGTCATAGCAAATAGATGGATTAAATGGTTGACTGGACCTATTTTTGTGAAAATGGTCCTGACCGCACATACTAAATGACGTTCATCAGATAGATAACATTTCTTAAATCAGAATGATATTTGCATCCTAGCCCATCAAACGTGCCCTAGTCATGATGAATAGTATAGATCAATGGATTGAATTGTCCAAGTGTTCCAAAGCAACTAAGAGCACTATAACTTGTAATGGTCCGAGAGCCCTTCTCAACTCAAATAATTGAGTTTACGTGGAGGAACAATCAATTAAATAGATAATTGTTTTGCAAATTTAAATTTAAAAAATAAAAAATAAATTTAAAAAAAAAAACATCACTCAAGCACAATTTCTACTTATGGATTTATATAAAAAAGAATTACTGGCAGAAACAGACCAAAGCATGTTTGACCAGTTGGACCAAATTGTCCACAAAATATAGGTTGATATTCAGTTACTACCATTTCAAAATTTTCATATTAACAATAATTTTTTCTTTATAAGGTACAGATTGGCTGCACTAAAATTTGAAGAAAATTGGATTCTAATTCCAAAACACTCTCCGGTTATCCATCCTAGGTAGTGGACAGTACAATCAATCATCACCTGCTACACCAGTGGCATGTCACAAAATATTCATAGTGCTGCAAAGTTAGTCTGATGCTGATATTCAGCATGCTGTAAAGTTAGTTATGTTGTTAAGTCGGAAAAAGGGGTAGAATGCCAAGTGCTACTCTTCATAACCAGTCAAGATGGTACGCCCACTGCAGTCGCCACTTCTTCAATTTTTACTCGACGGTAGAATAGTACATAAGTTGGGGAGGACTAGATATCATTCTCACTAACGGGAGTAACACAGTGGTCGTTGAAATGATACCATCTATCCTCTTCTATTATCTTCATTCCATATAGAAATTCAGGTGATTTATAAGTAAATTTACATGCACTAAAACAACAATGCAGGTGTAGTAAAAGAAATTCAAATGAATATGCAATTCACTTTGATATATGGCTGTCAATGGACCTGGCCTGGCAGGCACATCGCAAAAAGGCCCAACTCAGGCTTAAGTTGGGGTTCAATGGAAAAGTTATAAAAACAAATCCCAGGCCCTTCTTGTTTGCCTGACATGCTACGAATGCTGGGCCAAGGCTGACAACCCTTCCCAGCCTATCGACAGCGCTACGGAATGTAATTTGAAACCAGAGATAACATAGCGGTCAGGAATCAATATTGTTTGATGGTAACATGGTGGATGCAACAGTTTGTCATAACTGTCAAGCATTTGCTTGGACCAATAAACTGTATGATGCATTTTCTGCCCAGGTTTTGGTGATCTAAATCACTCACATGTCAGTGGATGGCTGATACCAGAGAATCGCAATCGGATGTGATGCTAAATTTTCATCGGATGGTTGAGATCACCTGAGGAGATATTGAGGCATGGCCCGCCCCATGATAGGACTCAAAAGAACAACGATTTAGGTTACTGAAAGATGGGCCTCACTTATATCATTGCTAGGTTGAATGCAGAGTGACAAACAAACTTCCCCAAATTTCAAAAAGAAAAAACCACAAGTAATCTTGGCTTATAACTCTTTACCTTTGAATAAGCAGCATAGTGACCACCTCCAACCAGCCATTCGTAATGGTTGTTCACAGCATAGAGATCGTATGTATGAGATTGAGCACCCTTGTGTTTTACATAGCTACTCAAATCAAAGTTAGTAATAGGGAAATCAACAAATGTGTTGAGTTTGCCTTGTTTTTTAGCAAATCGCTTCAGGTGAACAACAAGAATATCTGGCAGCCTCCACAAATCTAGCTTATCAATGTCTTTCCTACATTCCTCACAGTTAGGGTAATACCTGTATTTGAAAGCCAAGAGGAGCTGAAGCTTTTCTGTATTTGAGACAACCCAATGGGGTTGAATATATAGAGATTACAACCATCTATACAAGGAAAACAATAAACTCAGAATCCTCTACCTATGGAAACAAACTATACAAGGTATACTAGTTATACAAGGCATGTGAGCTGTCTAACAGTCTTACCATAACAAAATACGAGAATGAGTAACAACACGTAATTATGTGTTCGGATGTAACTCAAGTTGCAGGTGTAATGGATGTTTAGCATAATAGATGACCATCCTTATCGATGTGCATTGGGTCATAGCATAAAACCAGAACAAGTTAAGCACAATATGTTGTCTTTTCCGACTCAAATTAGTATCTATTGTGCTTCGGGTCTTACCTGAAATGCAGTGAATATTCATTTGTATAGAGAAAAAACTAATACCCATAAGAGACCAAAATGAATTGGAAGGCACCAGATAAATAGTAACAGGTAATGGAAGGCACCTACAAATAAATTAAGTGAACTCTTGAGGACTAAACTGATTGTAATTCTAAAGACCATTGAGAAAGAATTGTTAACTAAATATCCAAGATTTTTGACTTACCTTTTCCATCATTCTGTACACTATCTCTATTCTCGGCAATCTATCGTATTGTACAGGAAGTTTATATGATACAAGTAAATGATCGTCCTCAATCGTGAATAGTGGTTGAATAGGATAATCTACGTATTCACGTATTTGATGATTAAAAACCTGCAGGTAGAAGTTTGCTTGCTCATTAAAACATGTAGGATGAGTGGATCATACCCTAAATTAAAAAATTGTAGAAGAATAAACTGAGAATGGAAGTTTTACCTTTGCAAGCAATATAGTTTCATCTGTATTCAATATTGAGGGCCGAGTAAGATCTTTAAGGAAACCATTTTTTGGCACAGTTATAGAAATATGCTTAAGGACACAACTTCCATCACCATGAAATATGGTAATTGTCATAGTCTTTGTGTCTTTTGAAGGTAATGGCAGTGACAAGCACATGTAGGGATTAAAAGTGGCATTTTGAGGTAATGCAAAGACTTTGAAGGTATTGGCAGTGCCAAGTGCGTGAGGGGATCAAAAGTTACTGATACGTGACTACATACTGAGCATTCCAATGTCGACTTGTATTGACCCTAAGAATTTGTCAGCCAGTTAGTCTTCTCAAAGGCCAAGAACAAGATCTAGTATTTATCATGCATTTCCAACTAGATATTAAGAAATGCAAATGTGAACGTGAATAAGACCAAAATAGAAGATTGCCTGATATTAGAATCCCAACAAATCTGATGTTCTAAAAAGAATGAAACTCCGAAAATTTACACATTTGTAATATTCCTATAGGAAGCCTGAATAATTCAGAAAATATGTGTTCTTTCTTAAGAAAAATGTCATATGAGAGGCATTCATGGAGTTTCAATCAAGTCTTTAAGATCAAGTGGTGTAGGACGTTGCAAAACAAGAATGAATAATCAGTACAACATTTCAGGACACTTCCATTATCGAGTGTTGAATAGCCTAGATATAAGTAAAAACAACCTATTATCAAGCCACTTAGTGCCTATTTGGATTGGTGCAATCCTCTTTCCTAATATGGAAAAGGGATCATTTTCCTCAGATGTGAGGTTTTCGCTTTGTGTTTTTCTTTTAAATCAATTCGATTTCCACTTCCACATTTTCCTTTCAAAATGGTGATTTCCATTTCCAAAGATGAAGGAAAAAAACTAATAAATGGAGATTCCACGTTTTTTTGAGAGTCCCACCTACCATATCTGGAACGGTGCCTGTGAGTTCAATATCTTGTCTCATTTAGTTTTTCTATTTGTATTCTGATTTTAAGAAGTTTTGAGCATGGTCGTAACTGCCATTTTTATTTATACTTTAGGTATATCAACATGATGATAATAACATGGAAAACATGGGAATTCATGGATTGTTGGCTCCATTGAAGGCTTTTGGGTAAGTAGTTTCAGACCTTTTCTGTGCTGTTTTCTTGCTCATCTATGAAAAATGAAATAAATCATCGAGTTTCCTTATTCAGATACACTGTAGAAGCCCTGGAGATGCTGTTGCTGCCCATGGAAAAAGATGGTACTGAGGCTCTTGGCTCAATTGGAAATGATGCTCCTTTGGCTGTGATGTCCAACGGAGAGAAACTTACATTTGAGTATTTCAAGCAGATGTTTGCTCAGGTCACAAACCCACCGATTGATCCGATCCGAGAGAAAATAGTCATGTCCATGGAGTGCATGATCGGTCCAGAAGGGGACCTTACTGAAACAACTGAAGAGCAGTGCCATCGCCTCTCATTGAAAGGGCCTCTACTGTCCATTGAGGAAGACAGTAGAACAACTGTAAGTTCAGAAAAACAATAAGCAAGACAGTAGAAGTTTAGTTCAGGCTACTTTTGGTTGCTCCAAATATCATGAAAATTCATGATCAATCTGTTAGACAGACTGAAATATACCTTGTATAGCTAGCATACCTTGTATAGACGGTTTCCATATGTAGAGGATTTTGATTCTTTGATTTTATTACTTTCCTTGTATAGCTGTTGTAATCTCTATATATTCAACCCCTTTGGGTTGTCTCAAATACAGAAAACCATTCTCCAAATCCGTGTGTTTACACAATCATCTAATTCAGTGCAAAATATCATGAAATTTCATGATACTTGGTGCCGCCAAACACACCCTTGATTACTGAAGAATGATCAGAATCTTTCTCTGGTCACTCCATTTCAGTAAACCAAGTAAGCAGAGCTTGTTAAGAAGCAATCTGCGGTGAAACACCTTTTGTTGGGTAGTGCATCTAAAGGTTCTTTAGTCTCACAACATGATCTTTCAGACACAGGTGGAGCTTGAGACAGTTTGGTTCATGGAACAATGGGCCCACAAATTGAAAGGCTACTTCGGTTTGAGGAATCTGATGTGGAGGACATGATTTGGTTTGAAAATGTCTTTCTAGTAACTTGCGAACAATATTTCCATTAATACCTCGCACTCACACCTAACCCATTTCACATGGATGCTAGTTATTGGGCTGTTGTTGTTGTATCAGTACCAGTTTTTACTTTTAGCATTATCTTTAGATTTCTGATTTTGAATTCCTATTAGGGTTTTAAGTTTTTTTTTTTGGTTCATGAAACTAGCCAGTCTCATATTATTCTCACTCATTTTTTATTTTTATTTTTTGTCATTGTTGTTCGCAGTTATGGTGTTATATCTGTACCAGAGGTGACGGATTGACAGCCTCTAACTAGCAATGATATTACCTAGTGGCTGCAATTGATGGGGTCTTCAAGAAAATGACTGTGCAGGATATTTGTGATCTAATATGGGATGTACGCATTCAAGACAGTGAAGAATCAGAATCCATTTCTACCAACACAAAATTTTTGGCTGTGTGGAGGGCTTTGTGGCTGTGTGGAAGGCTATGTAGCAGTTCATGTGCATTTGTAGTTTGTTTTGAAAACTTTAAATAGACCATTAATTGTCTGATTGTTGTCTCGATGAATGTAAAATGGGTGAAACATGCACAGGTTCAATCATTGGTTGATTATGATATTGTTAACTTCGGTTGATAGAAACCAAGGCTAAAGATGGATTAGTATCGGTTGGCATCAACTGAGGTGAAAAACTAGATTCAGCCTCAGTTATTGAGAAAAGAGGCTAAAACTGAATTTAGCCTCGGTTGATGCCAAAAGAGGCTAAATCCATCTTTAGTCTCAGTTTTGCCTCAATTATCTAAACTGAGACTACAACTCCCGTAGCTAAAGACTTTAGCCTTGATGGTTGAAAACCAGGGCTAATAGGGTTGGAGGCAATTAAAGCTAAATTTTGGATTTAGTCTCGGTTGGAAACAATGGAGGCTAAAATTTTGATTTAGCGAGGTTATAAAAGCCTTTTTAGCCTCAGTTGCTAAAACTAAGGCTAAAGCCTTTCTAGCCTCGGTTGCTAAAACCGAGGCCAAAGGCTTTAGCCTCAGTTTTTATCCTTATTGGGTGCGGTCTCTGCCATACCCAACAGGTGCGGCCCGGATCGCGGGGCCCACCTTGATGTATGAGTATATCCACGCCGTCCATCCATTTTTCCATATCATTTTAGGGCATGAACCCAAAAAACTAAGCAGAAACATTTCTCATTTTGACCACGCTACAGGAAAAAATGGTGATTGAACGCTCACCATTAAAAACTTCCTAGGACCCATCATGAAGTTTTTTTTTTTTTTTTTCCATCCAATCTGTTTATAAGGTCAAAAAGACCTTGATGAATGGAAAAAAGGTAAATATCAGCTTGATCTGAAATGATTTTGGCCCACAAGAAGTTTTTAATGGTCAATCACCACATTTTCATGTAGTGTGGTCCACTTGAAATTTAGATATGCTTCCTTTTTATTCCCATTCGATGAAATGATCTGGAAAATGGATGGACTGCATGGATATACTACACATACATCAAGGTAGGCCCCATGGTCAGAGCTGCACTATGTCGGGTGAGGCTGGGGATCATCGAATCCGCTAAGTCATGCACGAAGAGAGGTTTGTTAATTTAACGCCCCTGTATAAACCGTACACATCCACATATGTGAGATCCGATCCGAGCTTTCCATAGTGTGAGCTACACTGTTTAGATCACTGCAAAATATCATAAAAAGAAAATAAATTCTAACTATCAATTTAGTTTGTACATTGCGGCTGGCTTAAAAAGTAAACTTATCTGATTGTTTTTGGATGAAGATACGAGCATTGTTTCTAATCCCAAGGATGCGGATTGTTTGGATGCCTGCATAGTTTTAAGTTATTAATACTTTACATCTAAAAAGAGTTTCAGGCATAAGCAGTTTATATCATATTTCTTTTTCCTTTGTAAGTGATAATATGTTTACACGCAAAATGAATTATGTATTTGGCTAACTTATAAAATATTTATAATGAATAAAATAAATGTGTGGGTAATAAAACCTTTCAAAATGCAAATCACTTTAAAGACTTTAATTTTTTTCTTTCTTTCTTTTATCCTGAGTTTTAAGAAAGCACTAAAGCATGCACACGCTACATAAATTAGATTGTCCTCTACCCATCACAATGGACCCCCAAATGCAATCTAAAGGTTTTTAATGAAAGATGTCCCATCCTTCACTCGTGTTGTCCATTTAATAATCAACAAATTGTTTTTTAAGAGTCATAAGAGAACATCAAGGGAAGCACATGATAGATAAATTGGATGTACCATATAGATTATGGTGGGGCCCACACATCATACATGTATGTCAACCATTGTGTTCTATTATACATAATGCCTTTTTAGCTGTAAAAGACTTCATCTATAATCTTAAACATGACTTTTTTATCAGGTTTTCTATTACAATTAAAAGATGTAATGGATTTATAGCCGATAATAGCTTTATAGGCAGATACAATTATCCAAACAGCTCCTATATTATAATTATCTACAATCCCTCTACAATTTAATTTTTTAATAGCCATCCAAAGGACCCCTCAGATGTCCTACATGTCTTTCATATTTGCGAGTGTTCTCATGTGTGGATGCTTACCGCTCTGCATGCACGCGTGTAAATAGAGGATAAGCATGCATACATAAATCACACCCAGGGCAAGTATTGACTTTGTTTGAACCGTCAAAATTGATTGATGTAACGTGGATAGATCAAAGTACAAAAAATAAATCAATGAAGATATTATACCATTTGATTAATTTACCAGTGCTGTTGAATTTAAACCCTTGACTACTTTCTTTCAAGTTGTCCATTAAATGCTCAGTGATATATTAGTTGGAAATTAAATCAGTGTAAAATATCACTTTTGATCAACCTAATTATTGGCGCCCCCTGTTTTGAGTAGTTTAGATTAAGGTACGTACTCTTATCAGTTGGAGCTCTCGCATGGACGATAGTGCAAATGGCTTGCATCTAAACCCAACCAGACCAAATTAAGAACCAGATAGAATTTAAAAGTTAGATTCAATGCATTAAGTTTTGAGCAGAAATCGTCCAAGTTAGAAGGAGCTGACCCATTTATTTGATGGATTGAGTGTGATAGGGAGGTTTCAGACCCAACCATTGATCATATGGGTCCAGTTCCAGGTTCTACAAAAGGCTTGCAGTCTGCATCGTCTGGATTGGCAAAAATAGTGGATGGGTAATCACATTTTAGGAGGATGAAATAAAAGCGGTGAACCACTGTTATGTCATGGTCTAACCCAAAAGGACAAAAATAAAACCACATGCTTAATTAACAATTTTTTCTTAGGTATGTCTCGAATTCAAATCTAGGTGGTGTTTGATTTAGTATGGCCCACATCAGACATGGGTCTAGGTTAGATCAGGGCGCAATGATTTGAGAGCACAAGGCATGATTCATTTAGCAAATCACATTGAGCTGCTTTTGGAGCTAAACTCACCTCATTGGTTTTAATTTTGGACCCATATGGTTGGGCTAGGTGGGTCCAAACCCATCTTGTTTACTTGAACCATCTGAACCGATAGCTCCATTACTCTTGCTAGCCATGAACCCAAAAATGCCATGTGTGACTCCAGTGTGTTATCCACGCCTCGTTAGAATCACACACATGCTTAGACCCACTTTCATAGAAGGGGCAGAGCACTGTTCTTACGATGGTATGTTTTACTATATCTGATTTGGAAAGGAAATAAAAAAATAATTATGTGCCATCGCTACCATTTTTCCATAGTCAAATTATAATACACAAAAATCTTGGTGAATAATATGAAAATGGATATGAAGTTTTCACTTACTATTCAAACAATACTCCTAATAAAATTGAAATCCATAGGAATTCATGTCTGAATGGCACTATAGAAATCGTATTTGAGCCATTGTTCCAAGTCACGTGGGTTAGCCCGAAAATCACATTGGTTGGATGCTCAAGAATTATAACTTCCATGGAATTTGTATTCTTGATCTTTTATTTATTTAATCAATGTCCATTTGATAGCTTGAGGGTTAGGATCTTTCCATCAGTGTGGTGTTTTCAAGTGCTCTCTCATGGAGTCTAGTTTGTTACTTTAGAAAGTAGGAAATAAACGTATCATACATGAGGAAAGGAATAACAAATCAGTCCCCTTAAACAACTGTGGTTTCGATTACATCTGGAGTGTTAACATGTGATATGTCGGGACATTAATCTTTGAATCTGGATCGTCCTCCAATGATCCAAACTATTTACACAACGAGTCACAACTTGTATTATTGAAAAGAATAAAAAGAAATAAAATGGATTATTTTAACACTTTGAAAATCGCCATTGTCTTTGTAAGGGCCTGGCTTTATGGCTTAGTGGTAGACATGCTCTATTTCAACACTAGATCATGGGATCGAGTGCTCATGTGGTGTGGGTATAAAAAAGAAAAAAAAAACATAATATTTCTAAAATCAAGGATTTAAAGTATCAGTTAGTTATATTTTTAGAGAATTTTCAACACACAAGAAGGCATATCAAATTAATGGTTTGGGTTATTGAAAAGAATTAGCAAACCTCTAGTGTTGAGTGGAAGTCCCTACCCAGTGCATGTTGGGATGCCTTGCACAAACCTTAGGATCTAGCCTCCCGAAACAAACCAGAATTATGGATAATAAAAGCAATGAAATAAATCAAAGCATCAATCACACACCACACAAGAGATTTTTACGTGGAAAACCCTCAAAGAGGTAAAAACCACGGGACCTCGTCCAGATCAACAATCCACTATGAAGTAGAACGTTTACAACCTTCTTCACTCACGCAGGAGTGGATAAATAATGAGAGAAATAGAAAAACGGAGAGATCTAACCGATTACGAGGACATAGAAGCGCTGAGATGTAGATTGCAAAGTAGAGAACCTCCACGAGCAGAACCTCCCTTCTATAAGCTTCCTCTCTCTCTTTCTCCCTCTCTCTCACCTTTGATAGCCCTAAACCCTTTAGCAAATCCCTTGCAAAGCTTTAGGAAACCCTCTTGCTATTTTGTGATGCCTAGAAAAACCCTAGGCAACCCCTTTTATAGTTTTGGGAAACTCCTTTCCGCATCCCAGTTGCGAAAGGACTCAAATCCGCAGTTTCGCGCAAAATTGCGGAACAAACTGCGTAACCTACGACCGGTCCTGGATTTCCTACGACCGGTCGTAGCCACCCTCGACCAGTCCTAACTCACCCTCGACCAGTCCTAGCTACAGTAAAAAACAGCAAAATTACTCGCTGGACTTTGAGTCGTGCCAGGGCTCGAACCTACGACCGGTCGAGCGCCTCCCACGACCGGTCGAGCGGGGCTCAGGACCGGTCGAAGACGGGGAAAAAACCCCATCAGTGCATGCAAGGGGACAACAATTGGCTATAACCCTATGCCAGAATTGCGAATTTGCGATGGACCAGGTCCATCAAGAAACTGCAAAGGTTTCAGTCCGTCGCAAAAATAAAAAATCTGTCGCTGGACTACAATTCGTCATTATAGTTTTTTTTCGACAGATACAGTCCGTCGCAGCTCTTAGGAGGCAGCAAATAGTTGATTTTTGACTTCAAATTAGCGACGGATGTGGTCCGTCGCTAAAAAATCTGCAAGGATCTACTACACTTGTTGGTTGTCCAAAAAAATATACACAATTCTTTAATAAGAACCCCATTAAAAAAAATCAAAAGATTAGCCTGAATAATAAACATACTAAATATCGTATTTGGTGTGTTTGGATGCTCAATTTACCTGAATAGCAATTTGAACTGAATAGATAGTAAATAGTCAAAATTGAAGTGTGGCAGTATTGCCATCTTACCATAAAGAGTCTTCCAATAAGAACCACCACAAAAAATTCCCTATTTCCTTGGAGCCAACGTTTATCAAATTGTTCTACAACAACAATCTGCTCAAAGAAACACACATTCTCATTAGTAAAATGTAAATATTTTCTAAAATCTACATTATAATTTGTATTTGTGTTTAATTTCATTTCTCAAAGATATGATACATGCATTCTCAAGCTGCGTAGAAGAATCTCTCATCTTCAACTCAAGACTAAAGAGTTCAGCTCCTAAAAATCCATCAAAACCAAGATATATGATCCTGAATATATATAATAATAATTAACAAAAAACCCCGCATACTGAAATAGAAAATTCTATTTTGTATCAATCTATCAAGATGAAGCAAACTGTTTATATTCACAACTAGATGAAAAACTGCCACTTATCAGGAAATCGAAACCATGCTATTTTACAATATACCGTTTAACCCTTTCAAGCACTAGGCTTTGAAAATGAAGGTGCCTGACAACATTGAATCCAGTTTACGGGAATTTCCATGTGAATCATGAAACTCCAACACAAAGATATGTTAATGTAATATAAATACAAGCCTTGCAAACTAGCTAAGCTTCGTTTTTCAATGTCAGCAAATCTTAGTTTGAGGTTAGCTGATTTTTAGTCCCAATGCCTAACATTGAGGATAGAACTTGATAGACTGAGAGGATTTTACAAATAGAACATGTTAAGTGACAAAACCACAAAACACAAAACAAAATACTACAAACACAAGAAGAATGTTTGTGGTGAATTTTTCCGCCCTCAATTGAGAGCTTTCCTGTCCATAATATAGATATTCTACAGCAATCTAGTTCCCCAATTTAGGGGTCAGTTACATCAATCTAGATCCTTTATGTTAGGGGTCATATCGTTGACCCCCCCCCCCCCCCCCCTCTCAAATTGATGTTGGAGAATCAAGGAGCATCAATTTGTTTACGAATAACTGATGCCGAGCACAAGGGAGAGGTTTGGTGAGAATATCCGCAATTTGAAGATTTGTAGAAATGTGAGGAAGGGTAATGATGTTGTTTTCAAAAGCTTCGCGGATTGAGTGACAATCAACCTCTATATGCTTGGTACGCTCGTGGAAAATTGGATTTGCCACAATCTGAATAGCACTCGTGTTATCAGCATGTAGGGGAGTAGGGACAGTTTGTGCAAATCCCAGTTCAGAGAGCAAGCCATGCATCCAAGTAATTTCGGAATAGGCCGAGGACATAGCACGATATTCAACCTCAGTGGATGATTTGGAAACTCGATCCTGTTTCTTACACTTCCAGGAAATCAGTGCATTAGCCAGACATATACACCATCCAGTAGTGGAGCGACACGTATCGAGGCAGCCAGCCCAATCAACATCACTATAAGCGACAAGTTGAAGAGGAGAACCCGAAGGAAAGAATAGCCCACGAGTAGGAGAACCAAGAAGATAGCGGATGATGCGTCGAACTGCAACCATATGTAAATGACGCGGTGAAGTCATGTATGGACTCACAAGATGAACAACGTATGAGATATCCGGCCGAGTAATCGTTAAGTAGATGAGGCTCCCAACTAGTCGCCAATATAATGTAGGGTCAGGAAGAAGATCACCATCATCTTGGCGAAATTTCACATTAACTTCCATAGGAGTATCAACCAGAACAGAGTCTTGTAAGCCAGCCAAGATAGTAATATCTCTAATGTACTTTTGTTGATTTAGGAAGAGACCTTTGGCACCTTTATGAACTTCAAGCCCTAAGAAATAGGTGAGGGAGCCAAGATCTTTCATGTGAAAGGAGGAACGAAGGGAAGCTTGAAGTTGTTGAATCAATACACTATCACTGCTGGTGATAATAATATCGTCTACGCAAACAAGTAAAAGGATGATACCCAAAGATGTCTTGCGCAATAATAGAGAATGATCATTCTGGCTTTGCACAAAGGAGAGTTGAAGAAGTGTTTGATGGAACTTCTCAAACCAAGCACGAGGGGCTTGTTTCAGCCCATACAATGAACGTTTCAAGCGACACACAGCGTTACCACTAGAACCAGAAATACCCGGGTGAGGGCGCATATAGATTTCTTCATTAAGATCCCCATGAAGAAAAGCATTTTTGACATCCATCTAGTGGAGAGTCCAATCCTGAGAAGCGGCAATAGCGAGAATTATACGAACAGTGGTCATTTTGGCCACCGGGGCAAAGGTTTCCTTGTAGTCAATGCCATATTCCTGACGATTGCCAAGAGCCACAAGGCGAGCCTTGTATCTGTCCAAGGATCCATTAGATTTGAGCTTGACAGAGTAAACCCATTTACAACCAATGGGCTTGATAGAGGGTGGACATGATACAATGTCCCAAGTATTATTATTTTGTAAAGCATCGAGTTCCTCCTGCATGGCTTCTTTCCAACACTCATGTTTCATAGCCTAGGAGTACGAATTAGGTATAGAAATCGAGGGCAAGGTAGCAACTAAAGATGTAGGAGGAAAGATGTACCGATCAGGGGAGTAACCATAGTGATCAGGAGGATGAGGAGGTGAGTGACCGTCGAAGAGTAGCCACTGTGTCGGATGCAGATGTCAGAGGTGACTCGTGAGGGGTTCCATTAGTAGAATCGTCATGCCTTTCTCGCCTTTCATACACAAAACCAGGTCTAAACCGTGTGATAGTGGGGGAAGGAGTAGACATATCCTCAAAGTCAGGTAAAGAGCATATAGGTGTAGAGTTGCAAAACTCCATATGAGAGGGAAAAAAATATTTTTTTTCAAGAAAAACAACATTCCGAGAAGTCCGAATCCTATGAGTGACAGGATCGTAACATAGATAACCCTTTTGATTTGGAGCATAGCCAAGAAAGACACACCGTACAGATTGAGCGGAGAGTTTGGTGCGTTCGATGGGAGGGAGATGAACAAAGCAAACACAACCAAAAGGACAAAGATGGTTATACTTAGGTGGCCTTTGATGAAGAAGAAAAAATGGGAAGTGATGATGAAGATTAGAGGAAGGAAGGCGGTTAATCAAGTGCACAGCGGTAGAGAGAGCCTCAACCCATAATTGAGGTGGAACGGATGACTCAAGAAGCAAGGAACAAACCACATCAAGGAGGTGACGATTTTTCCTCTCGGCAACTCCATTTTGTTGAGGAGTGTATGAACAAGTCCGTTGAGAAATAATCCCCTTATGTTGGAGAAAATCCTGGAATTTGTTGGACATGTATTCCCCCTCTGAATTAGAATGGAGGATTTTGATGTTGGTACAAAATTGGTTTTCAATTAAAGCTAAGTATTTTTGAAAGGCATGAAAAACTTCAGATTTCCTCCTTAGAAAGTATATCCATGTAAAGCGACTGTAGTTGTCAATGAAGGTAACGAAATACTTGAAATTAACATGAGAAATCACTAGTGTAATCCCCCATACATCACTGTGAATCAAATTAAAGCAATGAGTAGAAGTAGCATCATGAGTTGGAAATGGAAGACTTTTGCTCTTTCCCAATTTGCAACTAGAGCACTCAAAATCAACATCTTTAAGAGAAAATGGAATTTTATTATCCATCAAACGAGAATTTAATACAGAGAGAAGGGTCCTAGAATTTGGATGGCCTAACTGATTATGCCACAATTGACATTGAATCTTGACAGAGGTACAACATAGAGATAGCACACTTGAATCCCTAGGTTGTGTATGGAAGCGAAGAGGGAAGAGTCGTCCACATTTAGGCCCCTTCGCGATTGTCTTCCCTGACACCTGATCCTGCACAATGCAACCAAAACGAGAGAAAGAGACATGACAATCAGTATGAACTAATTGCCCAACAGAAATAAGATTAGTAGATAATTCAGGCGAATAAAAAATATTTTGCAAGGATGGAGAAGAAGAGATATCACCGACGGTGGTGATGGGAAGACAGTCCCCATTGGCGGTATGGACTTGCAAATTTCCATCATACTTTTTTACATTGACAAGATTGTTAGAGGAAAAGGTTATGTGATTCAAAGCACCAAAGTCAAGAAACCACAAGTTAGAGAGAGATTGATGTTTACCGGTGAGACCAAGTGCAGAGAATGCAGATAAGATCATCTGCTGGATTGTTTCAGGTGTGAGAGAAGGTGCTGCTGATTGTGAAGGCATGAAGGCTGAAGCTATGGAGACGGGAGCTATATCATCCACAGAGGTATGAAAAGCTCGTGGATTGCGATTCTGAGGACGTTTCCAACATTCAGAAATGATGTGGCCATTTCCTTTACAATAATTGCAGAATTTCTTTTGACACTGATTAGCAACATGGTCAAACTCCTTACAACTGTAACATTGGACATTGATCATATTACGAACCTGTTGTTTTTCTTGTGCGGCGTATGCAACATTGAGAACATTGGGGGAACCTTCCTGTTGTTCCAAAGTTGCTTGAGTTAAGCAACGCCGCTCCCCCCTAAGGAGTTCATGCAGACAAATATCCAAGGATGGCAAGGGAGTCTTGATCATGATGTTGGAGCAGACATTTTCAAACTCTCATAAAAAATTGGTCTTGCTGAGTAGTTTGATGAACTGTTTGAATAGCTTCTAGAGCATTATTGGGGACTGACGCATACACGATGTCTATATATTCAGTCCATAAATTGATAAAACCTGAATAATACTCCTGAATAGACATATTTCCTTGAGTATAGTTGGCGATTTCATTGGCGATTTCATACTCCAATTGAAATCTTCGAGCCGAACTATCTTGATTATACACTTTCTTCAAATAATCCCACATAGCTTTGGCTGTCTTATATGGTCGTAGATTGAGAATAATGGCGGGATCCATGGAGCTTAATATCCAGCTTATAATACGAGCATCATTCGCCTCCCATTGAACGGTCGTTGTTTGATCAGTGGGCTTGATGTCGGATCCATCAATATGCCCCCATAATTCCTTCCCCTTAATATAGATCTGGAATTGAAATGCCCAAACAAAATAATTCTTACCCGAAAAATCTGATGCACACGAACTCATATTTCTCCATAGGCGAGTTGTAAACAATATCAAGAAGAAAGAGAATCGGATCAAGTGAATCTGATGCTATCCAAGAATGCCACATAACCAGTGGTGAAGAATCTCCACCCCTTGCCAAGATCCAACTTCAAAAAAGCCAAGAATTGAATAATATGAAAAAACCCAAGAAGACGACCTCTTTATGCCCAACGAAATCACGAATCAAATAAAGATTGTTATAAGACGATGGCAAGAGACCGGGCTCTGATACCATGACAAAACCACAAAACACAAAACAGAATACTACAAACACAAGAAGAATGTTTGTGGTGAATTTTTTTGCCCTCAACTGAGAGCTTTCCTGTCCATAATATAGATATTCTACAGCAATCTAGTTTTCCAATTTAGGGGTCAGTTACATCAATCTAGATCCTTTATGTTAGGGGTCATATTGTTGACAGTGAGCCCCAAAGATGTCGACGCCTTATGCAGTGTCGGCGTCTATATATATCCACATGCACATGTTGATACATGTACTGTGTTTTTGTCTCTGAAAATTTATGGTGGCACAATGCATATGTGGGATGTTTGAATTTAGATGGTCACACATGGCACATAAAAAAATGTCATGCAATCATGCATTGAAAAGGTAATGTGTCATTGACACCCAATCCATAATCTCAAGACCACTCCAAAATACATTGGTTCCTATACACAAGACAAACCATGGACATGTGTGAATGCTTTGATTACTCACTGTGACATGAACTTGCCTTGATTCAAATGGCTCATGTTAAACAATCGGTAGCCATCGCTATGTCAAGTTGGGGTTCGCCCCATTAGCGGAGCATTTTGCAAGACGCACGGTGGGAATGAAAATGTAGGCTTATCCATTTCGCCATATCATGTTAGGACATGAGCCCAAAAATAAAAAGGATCCAAAACTCAATGCATTGCATGACAATAAATAGTGAGAATCGAATGTCTACTATTGAAACATTTGTGAGGCTGCAAAAGTTTTAGATCAGGCTAATATATTGTTGTTTACAGTTTATCCCAATAAGAATGACCTTATAAAGGGTTTGGTTAGCATATTACATTATGGTGGACCTTGGGAGGTTCCAATTGTAGGCATTTCCTTATCAATAATTTCTTGTAGAGCAGCCCACTTGAGTTCTGCATCTATCTTATCTTGGGCTAATGTTCTGACATGATTTAGCAAAACCGATGGTTGGGGTGGTGTGTATGCTCTCTGTGCAAGGCGGCGTGCACAACAAGAGGATGCGCCTTGTTAGACTTTTATTTTGGAATAGGTGTGATATGACTCAAAATGATATGTTTGATTAACTCAAAAGTTGCCACTAGTCAGGTAAGGTCTATAATTTAGGGTTAGCTAGATGCTATAGAATCACATTAGGTTGGAGAATCAATAATTTCCTGGCTAGAATGACTCTTAGATATGATTTAGGGCCAGAGCTTTCGAGTAAGGATCTTGATGAAAGAGGAGAAGAGAGTTTACACTCTTCTCTGCTTGCCTTCGGGCAATATCTCTAATTTATGGGATTTTAGGGACTTTTGGAGTTCCTAATAAACTTATCTAGTTTGCCAGCTGTGAATAATGCATATAAACTGACTAGAGAGAAACACTACTTGACTCGATTACTACAAGTAGATCTCAATATCTAAACCTCTGTAGGAACTCAAGAAGATAGTAGTTTCAAAATAAAAAGGAAAGAAAAAGCAAATAAGTAGAAAACTAAAAAGCAAATAAAAATGAAGAGCAACGACTAAAGAAAAAGAAGCTTTTACCAATGGTGGTTCAATTATCATTGTCTTATGTGATGTGATCCACTTATGATTTGGATTTGCCTCATTTACATTGAGCTAGCAAAATGGATATACAAATGGATGTACTTTAATGTAAATTCTCTCAAATTAATAAAAAATGCATACACTAAATAATACCATAGGTGTTTAAAAGTGACTAGGAGTTGCCCCTTGAAAATTATTTTTTTATGACATGACATGTGATTCGAATTTCCTATGGTAAGTAATTAATGCTAAAAAGTGTGCCGTACTTAAAAAAAAAGTATATATTACATCATCTCAAACATGCCCTAAATACATCATTGTGGGCCCTACAGCACCCAACACTACAAGCACCGGCTTCAATAGGTAGTAACCGTCTGAAACGTTTACAAGAAAGCCGAGTACCTAAGAAGATAATAACAAAAAACTCAAAAGTGTTTTTGGATTCCTTTACTCATCACGACTGGATTTTATAATGCGCGCGTTTACGAGATGGTCAGAAGTAAGGAGATCAGATTTTCTAATGCACCCATCAGTGGAACAGGGATCGCTATCAGTTGATCCGGACCGTCACAATTACGAGAATCACTACAGACGGGAGATGAAAGAAAACTCACATAGATTGGAAGATTCTAATTTCTATCCATCGCATAATTTACGGACGGTTGCTGAAATTTTTCTTAACCATCTGACTTTAGTGGACTAATCGGAGAGTATTAATTTAAGTTCCGGGTTATTCTTAGTGGTTCCGTCACCCGAATTGGGCCCAATAAGATCAATGGCTTAGATGATGACTACCACGATGAAGATCAACACATTCGATCACCAAAAAGTGGGAACGCAAGAAGTGCCATGTTTCGGCAATCCAAGCGGTTGACGTGACGTCACCCACCGTTGATGGTCCATGCACCCAAGGGAAGCGGATTGCGTACTGAGTAACTCAGTACGCTAAGCGTGCGGAGTAAAACCTGTGGGGCCCACCGTGATTTATGTATTTTATCCACTCTGTCCATCCATTTTAAAAGATAATTTTATTTCATTGCAAAAAAGATGAAGCATATAAAAAGCTCAAGTGGACCACACCATAGGAAACAGTATGAATTGAATGTCTACCATTGAAAAATTCTTGGAGGCCACAGAAGTTTTGGATCAATATGATATATTTTTTTTTCTCTTCATCCATGTCTTTTTGATCTTATGAATATGTTGGATGACAAATAAATATCAGTTCGGGCCACAGGAAGGTTTCAACGGTGGAAATCATTATTACCACTGTTTCCTGTGGTATGGTCCACTTGAGATTTTTATATTCTTAAATTCTGGGCTCAACTACTAAAATGATCTGGAAAAACGGATGGACGGCGTGGATAAGCCAAATACATTCATGGTGGGTCCAAATGAGTTTAATCATTACGATAAGAGCGTCCCGAGTAACTATGCAATCCGATTTCCCCGGGAAGTGGGTTAGGTGCGCCCCGGTCTCACCCAAGACGGTCCGGCACTTACTGTGAGGCCCAGCTTGATGCATGTATTCTAAATCCACGCCGTCCGTCCGTTTTTCAGGATTGTTTTAGAGATTAATCCTAAAAATGAAGCAGATCCAACTCTCAGGTGGACCATACCACAGGAAACAGTGGCGATTGACCATTAATAATTTATAATGGGCCACAAAAGTTTTAGATCAAGCTGATATTTGTTTTTCCCTCTATCCAGGTTTACGTGACCTTATCAACAGGTTGGATCGAAAATAAACATTATGGTGGACTAGGAAGTTTTTAATGGTGGGACGTTCATTCTCCACTGCTTCTTACAGTATGATCCACGTGAGATTTGGATCTGCTAAATTTTTAGACTCATACTCTAAAATGATACGGGAAAACGGATGGACGGCATGGATATAGAATACATACATCAAGGTGTGCCCCATGGTAAGGGCCGTACCGTATTGTGTGGGTCCGGGTCGCACCCAATCTGCTCCCAAAACCCCTTGGACTCGAAAGACACCAGCCGTCTAATACTTGGCCACTTTTGGTTAAGGGTAGACAGTTGCTCTATTTGACGAATCGAATCAAATCAACGGACTGGAATCGAATCAAAACCGCAGACGAGCTCCACTTGCACAAACTGAAAATCTGACCATCTCCTGCTGATGATCGGGCACAGCCTAAGTGTGGCCCACCTGATGAGTGGTTCGGATAGAGACGATCTTCGTAGTGTGGTCCACCGTTTCCATGGCTCGGAAGTCCTAAAAAAGTGATCCTTAGGTGGGAAAACCGAATCAGTTCTCCCTGTATAAAGTGGACGTGGATTGCGTCCTACCCCCGCCCGGACGGTAATATTTCCGGGCAGGGCCCTGTGGGTCCAACGTGATGTAAGTATTTTATCCACGCCGTTCATCTTTTTTATAATATCATTTTAAGGTACGAGATAAAAATTGAAGCATGTGCAGGCCTTAAGTGGACCACAAAGTGGGGATTGAACTTACACCATTAAAAACATATGGGGAACTGGAGAAGTTTCGGATCAAGCTGATATTTGTTTTTTCACTTCATCAACGTCTACATGACCTTATGAATAGGTTGGATGGTAAAAAAAAACATCACGGTGGCCCTTAAAAAGGTTTCAACGGCGGATGTCATTATCACTGCAGCTTCCTTTGGTGTGGTCCATTGTAGCTGTGTACCTGCTTAATTTTTAATTTAATGCCTTAAAATAATCTTAGAAAAGCGATGAACGGCGTGGATAAAACACTTACATCACGATGAGCCCAACGGAGCCTTGGGTAGGACGCAATCCGCGTCCATATAAAGTCTGCACACCCGTACTTTATCTATCTTTTCCTATGTGGGGAGCGCAACGCTGGGGACTCGAACCTAGGGTTTTGTCTTCTGCACGAAAAAAACTACCGCTTCTCCGCGCCATCTCTCTGTACATAAAAGCAGGCAACACGAAGCGCGACTCGATCCCGCAATCTACTTCTCGTTTCTTCGCCCAACACTCTTAACGGTTTTAGACTCGAAACCAAACACCTCGTGTCCGTCTCTTTTCGCGCCCGAATTCGGTTCTTGCCAAGCTTCTCCTACTCCCCGAACTTCTCAGCATCTTCTCTCAGTTGTATTTTGGCCGCACGATGGCTTCGCACTTCCAGGCAACGACTTTAATCGCTTCTCTTTCTTACCCGAATTCCATTGCATGGTCGGAAGAGAACCTAGTGGCCATCGCGTCGGGCCATATCGTCACGATACTGGTAAGAGATCAAGATCCGAATAAATGCAGATAACAGCAGTTGTCTGGTAGAGTTTCGGGGTCAGCAAGTCGTGTTTCTCATTATACTTTTCTTTCTACAAGTTATTTAAAAAAGAAGGAACTTTTTTGTTTTCCTGTATCTGCAGAACCCGTCGTCCCTTTATGGACCTCGAGGGTTGATTACAATACAGTCAACTACGCCATTTCAGATTGGAGTGGTGGAAAGAGAAGGTATGGATTCTTACAGAGTACCGTTTGTTGGGGGACTGATTCTTCAGTAATTTCCATGAGAGAAAACTTTGATACTCTGGCAGTGTGATAGTTGATATGCAGGCACTAAGAAATTATGCACACGAAAATACATGTTACTTAACTTCAGCTGTCCAAATCATGGGTCAAAATTTAGATGGATCATAAATCGAAAATTACACTTATTTGATTTTCTTACTTGCTGAAAGGGTTCGTTTGGATGGTGGTAAATGGTTTATGCTGTAAATGATTTACTAGTAAATCACTTAAAGGCTGTAAATGATTTACAGCCTGTCTGTTTGGCTTTAAGTTGTAAATGGTTTACCAGTAAATCATTTACAGTGTTTGGATAGCCTGTAAATGGTAAATAAAATCTGCTTTATAGGCTTTCATTCAAAAAAATAAAAATAAAAATAGAGCTGTTGCCATCTCCTCATATACTAGTAAACAAAAACTCACCTTTTTACTGGTAAATGAGAAGGGGGCTTTGCTAGTAAATCATTTATAAGTAGTAAATGATTTACTAGCAAATTAGAGCATCCAAACACAAGTAGTAAATGATTTGCTAGTAAATCATTAACTACTTGCCCCAGTTACCACCATCCAAACGACCCCTAATGGATGACCCAAATGAGAAACAGTCAACAGTCTGAAAAAAAAAAAAAAAAAAAAAAAAAAAAAAAAAAAAAAAAAAAAACCATTAATCAGAGGTTAAGATCGGTCGATCGATATAAATTTCGTATGATAACCCGGCTAACATGTGCCCTGTTCTTTGTTGTTTGACTTGAGTTTATGGATGCTAGAGTATCAAATAACTCCTATATTTGTAACTGGTATAAAGTGGCTTTGCTGAGCCCACAGTTGAGCTGTTAATGAGCTGGGCCCTGGGCCAAGCAAAATAAAACAATTTAATTGGGCCAGTTCGAAACCGGAGCCAAACCAACCCCAAGAACGGCCGTTAACAGCCCCAGCTCACAAGCATGTATGAGACAGCCCAGCCACATGCCACCACATGTGCTGGCATGGTACACTGGTGTGAGAATAAAGATGCCCTTCAGGTGGGTCCATCTACATGATGCCATTGTTTAGAAATCTGGCCTGCCACTCATACGCAATTTACAAAACAAATGAACGGCTGAAGAAAAATATAGTCAAGTTTTCTCTCAGCTGTTTGGCTGTTTCTAATATTTGTTGTCGACCTGAAGAGTGGGCAGGCCTGGTTGGTTGGGCTAGCTCATCTACCTAGCTGAACTGACCTGCTTGGATCTAACAACCATGCGCCACAGCGGTTCATGTGGTGCGTGTAGATGGGCTGGCATATACATGCATTTGGGCTTAGCAAACCTTGGTAGAAAGTATTTCTTAGTTTAGTCGGGTACATTCTAGACGAATGTTGTCCAGTGGCAACAAAGAAGATGAAGAAATCTTTATCATCTGATCACTTTTTTTTTTTTTTTGAAAGATGAAATTTATAGGCCAGTGCCAAAACGAAAGCAAACAGGGACAAGAACAAGGGCAAAGAAAACAGAAAACAAGGAAAAAATCTAAGAAAAGCTAAAAGACTAAGAATAGAATATAACAACAACCAGCCCCATGGCTGAGTAATGCATTTCCATGAAATTGCCAAAATATTTAAGTGATCTGTCAAATAAAAATGTAATTGGCAGAGAGCATTTAGGGGTGTTTGTTTTTCTATTTACCACAGTAAGTGATGGTAAATAAGTAATAATGACTTCTCGTTGATGTTTGGTAGAGAGGGAATCGTTTGAATATTTACGCCTTGATTTTTGAAATTGACTTTTTGAAAATTGGATGAGAATATGCGAGTGAAATCTGTGGGTCCCACCGTTATGCATGTGTCTAATCCACGCCATCCATCCATTTTAACGGCTCATTTTAGGCCATGAACCCAAAAGATGAGGTAGATTCAAAGCTCAAGTGGACCACCTCAAAGGAAACAAGGGGGATAATGACGTCCACCATTGAAAGGTAAAATCATCTGTGGGTACTACACTAATGTGTATCTATGATCCAACCTTGTCATATGGTCACATAGACATGGTTGAATTGAAAATGCAAATATCAGCTTGACCCAAAACTTCTGTGGCCCACAAGAAGTTTTCAATGGTAGGCGTTCAACTCCCCCTCTTTCTTGTGGTGTGGTCCACTTGTGCTTTGGATTTGCCTCAATTTTGGCTGATGCCCTGAAATGAGCTGGTAAAATGGATGGACGGGGTGGATCAAACACATACATCATGGTGGGCCCCATAGGTTTTAGTTTTTCCTCAGTATTAGCGTCACGCCAATCAAATGTCAATGTCGTAGGGGCGGTTGGCTGTAATTCAAATTGTAAATAATGATTACTTATTTACCACCATTTACAGTGGAAAATAGAAAATCAAACACCCCCAAATATTTTGAATTCAAATGGTTCCATGAAAAAAAATTGGTAGAAACTCATTCACATTTGCTGTTTCATTACCCTTTTTTTTTTAATTTTTAATTTTCTTTTTGTTTGGTAAATCCTTAAAAGTAGCCGGAATCATATTGTAATTACCACGTGCATGTAATTTGACATCATGGTTTGTAACTCTATTCTTTAGTAGAGAAGGAAACATTCAATCTTCAGATGAACCATTTCATGTCCCAATAAACTGTATGTGTGGGCCTGCCTTTTGGTGACTGAGTTGTTCATATGGTGGGCTCCATGGTTGATGATAGATTAAAAAGTTCCCCCACATCAGGTGATCCTAATAGTCCATTTGGCCCATTGAATGTGGAGCAGTGGTTTCAACCATGCAATTTCATTGCTTGGCTAGGATCTTTGATGTGCGATGTAATAGGGCATGGCCATCCCATGATGGGTCCACCAGTTGACTAAAAATGCGATTTCTTTACATCAACTATCATATAGGACTGCTTTAGTGAAGTTATGTCTGCGCATTGTGATGCATTTCTTTAACATGTTTGCAGATCTTCTTACTCCCTGTTTAATGCCTATCTATTTATCACGCGATGTTCGTCCATGCGCTCGATCAATTTCATGGTCCCATGCAGGACTGGCTCCTAATTCCGGGTATGCAAGGCTCCTTTGTTTCTCACCATGCAGTGCATCTTATTCCAAACCATCTTCTTATTAAACAGCCAAACTTATGTCTACATTTATCTTGTATGTGTGGGTGGTTTGCAAAGCTGTAAAAGGGATTGTTCTAAAAATTTCTGTAGTTGAACTTCCTGCAGATGTTTGCTTGCTGTTTGTACTTCAGAAGGCCGTGTGAAGCTTTATCGTCCTCCGTTTTGTGAATTTTCTCCTGAGTGGGTGGAGGTATGCTGCGCGCAGACATTACTTTGATGTTGATCTATAGATGGGTATATATATATTTTTTAATGACGACAGTGTGTCCCCACTCCCCGCCCCTTTGTTTAAGGTGAGACTAATCCCTACAGATGCATGCAATCACCTGCAAGCCACGTGCATCGGGTAAAGCATGGGGAGGGGAATTGAACTCGTGTTTGTGTGGACTAAACTCACGACGCTAGCCATTCGCCCAAACCCTAGGCGGGTATCTGTAGATGGGTATTGATATAATGTTAAGTGTATTTGGAGGAGGCATACTACTTTCGTGATGCCAATTTAAGCTAGTTTCCTAAATGTGAAATGTATTATGTTATGCAGTCTTCTTTAATTTTACAGCTACTATTTTCTGGTACTTTATGTCAAACATTGGTTAAGTGAAAAGGCAGGCATGGACATGCTGCAAGTGGCTAATTATTTTACATGACTTCCTGACCCCTTAAAAAAAATGACACACTATAACTTGCGATGTTGAGACCCACCACCCACTCGGCACACATCACCCCAATCGATCAGATGTCTATGATTGGGCTGTGACTCTTAAAGGAAACACGATTGTGCATGAGTGACTTCTCATGTTACTGAGGATCATTAGAACATTTTTTGAGGAGGTTAAATTTACAGTGTAATTATTTTTCTGTAGAACAATACGGTGTTTAATAATCAATAAATAACAAAAGGATCCTCAACCAACAATTTCAGGCTTGTGGAAATTTGAAAAAAATGGAGAAGGAGATCATATTTGATTTTAATAACCCAATCGATTTTGCACTTGTATGATGATGCAAAGACAAATGGTAAATTAGCACTAATTGCATCTTTAAAAAAGAAGAAGAAGCGCTAATTACATAAAGGTAACTGTATGTGCCAGATATTGAGCACCATGATAATCAATGGAAGAATAAATAGGTGAAATCACTCCATCAGGACCTAAGGTATCACACATAAAGGCATCACACCAATAGAAAGGGGGTTCTCACCTAGGAAACACACACCAAAAAAAGAAAAAAAAAAGAAAAGAAAAAAAAGAAAAGAAAGAAAGAAAGAAAAAGAAAGAAAGAAAAACCTAGATTTTTATTTATAAACAATTAAACATGCATACCAAGCTTCCTTTTTTTTTTTCCCTACCAACTACATTTTCTGTTCTCATACAATCTGGACTTTCTAAATTTGTTAAAGAAACAATGGAAGAGTACTCATTGTAATATTAACCTTCTAAAAATTATCGTACAAATGGACTTGTGAGCTGGATACACTACACATGCTAATCTCAGAAAAGAACTGACATGTATGACCATATGTAATGCAGGGGCATTTTCACACTGGGCTCGAGTGGGGTCGCTTGTGGGATGCAGGGGCACACTTGGGGTGGGTGCGGCCCACGGAGGAGGTCTCGTGTTCGAGACTCCTCATCAGGGGTGATTAATGCGCATTTCACACTGGGCTTGAGTGGGGTAGCCCGTGGGATGCGGGGACACACTCGGGGTGGGCGGCCCATGTGATTTGGGGCCCACGAAGGGGGTTCGGCCGAGGTCCTAAAACCCATGAGATGTGGGGCCTGGGCTATGAGATAAATGGATTAATTCGCCATACTCTAACAGTTCGAGCTTTTAGAGCGGGAGGTCTCGGGTTCGAGACTCCTCACCAGGGGTGATTAATGTAAGGGCATTTTCACACTGGGCTCGAGTGGGGTCGCTTGCGGGATGCAAGGGCACACTCGGGGTGGGTGCGGCCCACGGAGGAGGTCTCGTGTTCGAGACTCCTCACCAGGGGTAATTAATGCGCATTTCACACTGGACTTGAGTGGGGTAGCCTGTGAGATGCGGGGACACACTCGGGGTGGGCGGCCAATGTGATTTGGGGCCTACGAAGGGGGTTCGGCCGAGGTCCTAAAATCCATGAGATGTGGGGCCTGGGCTTATGAGATAAAGGGATTAATTCGCCATACTCAAACAGTTCGAGCTTTTAGAGCAAGTGGTTAATTGTCCTGCATCAATATGGGGTCCATTTTCTTTCTGCTTTGTACATGCATGCGGGATTAGGATTGTTTGCATTGTAAGATTACCACAATGCCCACGACAAAAAGACCAAGTTAAATAAGTTTCAAAGATTTAAATTAATTATTATGAATTCCTTCAAATTCAATTGAAGGGATACTTGCAGAGGTAGTTGTTGTTAAGACTGGCTGGTCCAAGAAAGCATGCAACAATTTTTTGGTTAGGTGTATCTGTGAATTGAATGACATACTATCTATTGAGCTTTCCACTAATCAATTTTCCAACTAAAGCTTCCCTTTTGGTGCTATGCATTTTGGATGAATGTTAAATCATTCCCTAAACCAGGAGTCGTAAGGCTGCAAAGTATGTGTTGGCATCATGAAGAAGTGTTTAAAAGTGGTCTCTCATTTGCCACGTCACTACTGTTTGTGTTATCATGTATCTTTTGTGTAGTTGTCAACAAAAAAAAAGTAGCTTTGGTGACAGTCCAATTAAATGTGTGGGAATCAGCACTTCCACTTTGGTCAGGGAAGCACCAATCCATGTGTATGTAAGTTCTTGGTAGCTGCCAACCATGATAGTCTTGACAGTACCTGAGGTAATGCATTCTGATTACTGCAACCTGCCTGTCCCTATGTGCTGAAACTTTTGCTGACTATTTCCCATTGGGTAAATGCGCCCTGAAGGCAAGGATATGCATCCATACATAACGTTACTTATCATCATCATCTAAGCCTTATCCCAATTAATTGGGGTTGGCCACATGAGTCCTGTTCTTTCATTCCACTCTATCAAGGGCATGCATAATGTTACATATCATTCAACAAAAGCATCCTAGTAAAGTGGTTAGGATCATAGGTTCCTGAGCATGAGGTTATTGGTTCGATTCTATTATCTCAAATCACCTGTTTATATCTACATTTTAAAGAATCCAAAGCCTGACCTGGACAAGTAGGCTAGCTGAACCAGTGGTCCAAATGGTTTCTTCCCCACAACAGGCATCTAAGTGTTCCGATCAGTTATCCCACCTGGTTTCATTCCAATCTGATCTGGCCAGTTAGTCTGAGCTGGGTTTTAAGACGCTGATGTCAACTACTCAAAGCCCACATGATCATATTTTTATACAGTTAATAGTAAAACATTATTGCAGGCTACCTTTGGCACAAGATTCCTGCAACCAAGGTCTCTACCAGATTTTTTTTTTTTTTTTTTTTTACACGCACACACACCACCACACACTCACGCCATGGTGGGATTTCACCACCTATGGGTACTCGAACCCTCAACCAAGTGTTGAAACTCCTAAGAGTCTACCACCGGAGTAAGGGCAAGGACAACTGTTAGGTTAGGTACACACAAAGTACAACTGTTCACACACTTATGCATTTGAAAAATAGGACTTCAAACTAGTTCGAACCGATGCTTTTTCTCCAATATATATTTGTATTTGAAATGCAACATGTCTACAACATTGTCTAGTATGGATGCACCGTCCGGTCCCAAGCCCCTCAAGGGAGGGTTGATGTCAGGCAAACAGCTGGTTGCTGAGCTTTTGCTAAGCAAGCATGAGAGGATTCATAAAGCTGATTCCATACAGTTTGGACAAGCCTATGATTACATGGGAGTAGATAATGCAAATATAACATGAAACAATTAGCATGATTACCTTTCACTATGTGCAGTTGGGATTTCTGAATCTCTTTAGTGCTTGTTGCATGCTTGCCTATATATGTACGCACTCATGGAATTTGAGGTGGAATGAGAAATGTTTATGCTGTGTTTCCTGTTGTCTCTTCTTGTAATGATTGGTGCCAAGATAAATTTTATGTTGGATGTGTTAATCTTTTCTTATAACATTTTGAAAATAGTGGCACAAGGGTTGAACACTGTCCACCTTTCAAGAAAAAAAAAAGGGTTGAACAATGTGTCAAAACTTGCCCTTGCAAATGTTCTCATGGAATTTGCTATTATTATACATGCTTTCATCATGCAATAGTGACTTGCATTTCCTAATATATGTAGGTTATGGATATATCTGACATGCTGTATGATTATTTCGTAAGTATCAATTTTGGGGAGTTTGACGTGCCTTCCAAAAAGATCCTCCATGTAAGTTCTGTTTCAATCAGCATATTTCTGTTTCCTGCAGCATTACCTTTTTCAGCCACTTGTATATATCAGTTAGAAGATACTGTAATCTATATAAATAACTCATTCAACACTAAACTTTACCGCCTCGAAGCTCTTTTTTTTTTTTTTTTCCTGTTTTTTGATAGACCTATGTAACCCTTGCTGTTATTCTCTTCTAGGGACAATTGGTTCAAAAAAACACTATAGAGACTGGAGTTGCCAATAATTTGAAGGATTCCATTTCAAGTAAGAGGCCTAAGCGAAGAACAAGGACGTCTAGTGGAACGTAAACCTCTCGTCTTCATTTTTTGTTTTTCAACTCTTGATGCTCTTGCCTTCTTGTATCCTTCCTCATGTTGATTTAATTTCATGCCATCCAATCTTGAAACTTTTGCAATACTGATTCTTGAATATGAAGTTTTCTGATGCACCAGCTCTCATGGATTATTGTTGTAAAGTCATTAACTCAGATCATCTGAAAATGATGGCTCTATGGCATGGAATGACCAAGAAGTGTTTACTGGCCCATCACATCATCATGAATTTGGGAGATGTCACCAATAATATTGTCATGAAATGGCAATCTCAGACCATCTGAATTTGCTGGCTCTACAGCATTGAACAACCAAGAAGTGTTTACTAGGCATCACCATCATCATGAAGTTGGGGCACATCACCAATCTATGAACTGATCAGCTCCATTAAGCTTCCGTTGAGCTATCACAGAGAGGGGTGTATCAACAACCCCCAGAAAGTTCAAATTGACTATAAATAACTTGGAAAGCAGAAGAAACCTAGAAGATGAGGGAAAAAAAGAGGAGATCGACAGTGATCTTGGGAAATGCAATTTCATTGATTTAAGTCTGGCAACTACGTAATTGCATCCAGTAATCCTGTGCCTAGTATACCTTTCAGTAACGATCTGAAATTAATCTCCCTACGCAACAACATGAAAAGCATTTTTTCATTTTGAATGTTAAACCTGCAGTTTCTCGGTGCTTTCTCTTATCTTTCACTCACCCTATATTTCCGTGCCCCTTCATTTCCCTTCAAGTATGTCCTATGTTTCCTTTATGTTTCTCCTGGTTCTGCTTTCAGTTCCTGCGTCGTGCATTTATCTTCATAAAATCTTCTTCCATTCCTTGCACCTAGTTTTTCTCGTGTCATGCACGCCTCTTTACACATGCCAACATGTACCACGTGAGCAGACCCAAGCCAATCATGAGGTGGCTTCTATCTTGTTGATGCCCTTACCCAAAAATGAGGCCAGTCCATGTGTCAGGTGGGTCCATGTGCATGGAAACAGTGGATGGTTGAGGAAAAGGCCAGTATTCCACATTCAATGTGCACGTGTGGACACTTGATTAGTGGAGCAGCCTGATTTTTGGGCAGGACATCTACAAGGTGGTCCTCCCTGATGAACTGCTTGGATCTTGCCACATGTGGGTTTGTGTGTACAGAGGGGATACACACAAGGTTGAAAAACTCTCCCTACATTTGCTTCTCGTACTGGAAATGTCAATGGTTTGTTCTGTTTGCATTTTTTTTAGTAGTAGAGCAATTTTGATACATTTACACTTCCACTATTATTTTGAAGGATATGCTTCAGGTTTCCAACGTTAGAAATACTGTTCTGATCTGATTGTGTTACATCTAAAACTCTTTTTATGTGGTTACTCTTGAATTTAAACCTGGCTCTGTTTGATCCATTGGGGTGCAGCATTGAGGACACAGGAAATGTGGGAGGGGACCTTCCACATGGTGCATATGGTGTAAATGGGAACTGCTCTCATCAGGATACAAATGGTGGCTGCACAGGACCTAGTGACAAATTAGTTACTGTACTCCCAGAAGTAGCCACCATTCCATTCTCCACTTTCAAGCAGGGTTCTTCAGTCGAGGCACGCCTTTTTTCCCATTTCTCGGAAAGTAGAAGATTTTGTGCATCTTGTGTTCTTTTGTTTCTCAAATATTTGATAAATTTTGGATTTTGTAGGTTCTGAAACAGGATGGTTCCCAGCGCATCTGGATTAGAGGCATATTAGAGCGCATGGAGGCTGCAAGAGCTCTTGTAATTTTTCCTGAAGCAACAGATGGTATGCGTTAATTATTTTAGGACCCGTTTGCATTGGAGAAATCAATTTGGATTTTGATTGCGAACACTTCTTGACAATGTGAGGTGGAGGGTGTCAAATCATCATTCACCTTTCCTTTTTAAATTTCTGGGAGGGCAGTGGTCCCACGAAGATGAAGAAAAGTGATGAAGGAGCCTTATGTGAATTGATGGGAGAAGAAACAACTCATCCATCAACCTTTTCCAAGAAGAATTGGTTTTAGTTGGTCAGTCGAGTGGTCAAATACTGACGCTAAGGGTGACCAGTTTATGGATTGAACAAGAATTGTACGACTTTGGGCCAGGCTGGATGGAACAAGTGCTGGCCTAGCCCAATCTTTGTACACAACAGCCAACATCCTGGGGCAGGGCGCTCTAACAATGCGGAGAGGGCGTCACATCATCATTCACCTTTTTAATTTTTTGGGAGGGCAGTGGTCCCACGAAAATGTTTCTTTCTTCATCTCAGCAAATGTTGACAGTGAAAAACCAAATGATTTCTCCTATGCAAACAGCACCTTGTGCAGGTTTAGGTCCTGAAGAAACATCTTCATCTTCATCTTGTTGTTGTTGTTTTTTTTTTTTGGTATATATATATATTTTTATAAATATATCAGTGTAACTTTTGGATTATGTTATTCAGGAGAACGAGATGCATGGATTGAATTGAACATAGCATCTGATAGAATAGAAGATTCAAGCGGCCTCAATGGTCTTACTAATCACGGTCCTCACTTGTCTAATATACGCCCTTCCATGGATTTGGGTAATTTTCCAAGGCAAATTTTGTTGGCTGATCTTACTGGAAGAAAGGAAATTCTTAGCACTGGACAAGCTGTGGAAGCTTGGTTAAACAATAGGTAATGTTGACTGATTTTGATTGAGGAATGAGACTCGTAAATCTAGTTGCTCAATCTGCTGCAAGTGTTGGTTCTCTTTCTCTCTCTCTCACACACACACACACACACACACACACAAAGTTTCCACCTTGTATTTTTTTGCTCAATGCCAATTCATTCCTTTAAAATTTGGTTTTGTTGATGCATGCATGTGCTTGCAAGCACACACATGCACGCACGCTCACGCTAACACCATCTTTAGTTGACTCAGTGGCAATCCAGATAGTGTGTCAAACTGAATAGTTCTTTGGGCCTGTATTCAATTCGAGTAGCCTAACCTTTCTACCATCCAAGGTTGATGATATGGGCACTGAATGTGGGCCCTGCATCCAACAAAAAATCCACATGAGGCCATCAGTTGCAAGCCTCACCCATTCCAACACCTCAAGTTGAGGACTACATCCTACCTCGGCCAACTTCGATTTTTTGACCATCAATTCAAGGAATCAGTAGCACATCTTTTTCTCTACTGCCCTTACTCTTTAGGCATTGGGGATTATATCCTGTCATCTTTTAAGGCGCCTTGGGTGATGCCGTGTACCATGGAGGATCTGTTTTTGGGATGGCACACAGGGGGGCCTTCATCCAAAGTGAGACGTCATTAGCATCTAGCCCTGCTGGTCATTTTATGGAGCATCTGGTTGGAGCGGAATAGCAGATGTATTAGGGACAGGGGGGAGACTAGGTCTCACTGCGAGGAAAGCTTTCCCTTGCTTAAGGGAATGGGACTTTATCTCTCAAGTTGGATCACGTATATCATACATACCAAGCTTGTGATGACTTTGTAGATTGCCTTATGATGATCATTGTGGCTAGGATTTGAATTATATGCACTTTCAGCAACACTTCCAGTGGCTCGATGACATTGTGGTCCTTATTTCAGGCAGATCTAGAGAGGCCATTAGATCTGTCAGTGAGGGAGAGCCCTTTAAAACTTTATGACAAGATTGGAAGAAAGGAAAAGAGAAAAGGATAAGGGGAAACTGTAGAAATTGGAAATAAGAAAGGTGAAGTAATCCTAGATCTGATACTATGTTAAAACTTATAACTCAATAGACCACATTGTGAAAGATGTGGAGAGGAAATAAAGAGAGGTGAAGAGAATATTTTCTACACATCCATCTCCCTCAATTTGCTCTTATTTATATACTACTTTGTTACAACTGGTAAAGTTCAATCAAATATTAGGGATTTTTACCAAAATGGCCCCAAGGTATGGTCTTTCCAAGAGAATAGTCTCACTTTTCATATCTTTTTTCTTCGATCTCCTAACAGCTTTTTAGTTTTTACAAGGGGACCAAAATGCCCCTTGCCTTTGGAAGCTACGCCTATACTTGCTTTTGCTTGCGGGAGAAGCTTCAAAGCCCCAATCCCGATGCATGAGGTGGCCATCACGTGGTGATTGAACCCACTTGAAGGGAGATCCAATCTGTTCATTCTCTTCGTGGCCTACTATTTCAATGGGAAAATACTAATTTGAGCATGATACGAGCTCTTTATGGCCCACAACAACCTATAATAGTAGCCGTGTAATCCCAACTTTTTCTTGTGGTGTGGTTTACCTTTTCTGTGGATGTGCTTCATTCTTGGTCTCATGTTGTTAAATTAAATTCTGAATCTAATGGACGGAGTGGATTTAACACATACCCCACAGTGGGCCCCACAGACAATGTCCAAGGACTGTATAGTGGGGCCAAGTATGTTGAGAGACCCCATTTCTCTGTTTTACAATTTTTTTTAGTGAGCTTTTTCCTTGGAAGCTTCCTCCGTGTGACCCACCACCACTCTCTAGCCCACTCTAGTCTCCGGCGTTACTTTCTTCAACAATTTTTTTTTTTTTGGCATTATTTACTCCAAAATTCTTCTTCTTCGAAGCTTCCTCGATGGAAATCCACCACCACGCTCCTATGCTCTATTCTCCGGCGAACCATTTTCCTATGTTCCATTCTCCAGCGTGGGAATCAGGTTGGATGCAAATCTCTCCCCATCGCTAGGGAATCGGGTCGGGTGCACATTCCTCCCCTTCACACATGACAAACACGACCACAACCCTTAACACATGACAACTATTAAGTGCCCCATCATGACAACCATTAAAGTGCCTATAATGACAACCGCGACGCTTAATATATGGCAACCTTGACCCTCATGTAGTAAGGGTCTTGGTTGTCATGTGTTAAGGATCGTGGTTGCCATGTGTTAAGGGTTTTGCTTGTCATGTGTTAAGGGGAGGAATGTGCACCCGAATCCAATGGATGAAGTGGATTCAACACATACCCTACAGTGGGCCCCACAGATGGTGTCTGAAGACCCTATAGTAGGCCAAGTACGTTTAAAGATCCCATTTCTACCTTTCGCAATTTTTTACAGAGAGCTTCTTCTTCCTTCGTGGGACCCACCACCACTCTCTGACATTCAAGTCTCCTGCGTGGCATTCTCCGGCATTCAAGTCTCATTCTTTAGGAAGTGTGGTTGCTGGAGTGTACGAAACGGTTGTTTTTTCAGGCTAAAGTGAATAGGAAGGCGGTTTGCCAGAGAACATGACGTTGGTAGCCGCTTGTTAGAAAAAGAACTCTACTAGAGGATGGTAGTGGGTCATATGGAGGAAGGTTCCAAAGAAAGTAGCAAAGGCTTTGTTTTAAAAAAAAAAACTCAAATGGGTCCTCCGATCGACTTGGCCCTACCTATGGGGTCTTCGGACACCATCTATGGGGCCCACCATGGGATATGTGTCGAAGCCACTCCGTCCATTGGAGTTAGAATTTCATAAAAGGCCATGGGCCCAAAAAATGAGCCACATCCATAGATAAGGTGGACTGCACCACAAAGAAACGGTTGGTTGTTGTGGGCCAAATAGAGCTCGTATCAGGCTCAAATTAGTGTTTTCCCATTGAAATGGTGGGCCACGAAGAGAATGAAAGGATTGAATCTGCTTTCAAGTGGGCCCAATCACCATGTGATGGCCATGTCATGCATCGGGATTGGGGCTTTGAAGCTTTTCCTGCAAACAAAAGCAGTTATAAGCGTAGATCCCAAAGGCAAGGGGCATTTTGGTCCCTATAAAAAATAAAAAGCCGTCAGGAGGCAATAAAAGAAAAAAGAAAAAAATAAAAGAAATGAAAAAGGGAGACTACTCTCTTGCAACGGCCATACATTGGGGCCATTTGGGTAAAAATCCCAACTTACTGCAAAATTTAAAAGACATAACACCAATATATTGTGCATTACAAAGCATGAAGAAACTATGCACTCACACGTACTCATTAGTCTGTGTATAACTGTATGAATATGACGCATGGAAATTATGTATGCTTGGTCCTATGGATCCCACAACCCCACTTGTTTATGATATGGGCCATCCAGTTGGATTTGTGGGCCCTAAACAACCCAATTGGACCATTTACTTGGTCCATATCTTCCATAAGATCATTCTGGACCATTGATGTGGTTTGGATCTTCAATCAGGACCCTTCGGGTTAGTCTGAATTTCAATATGGACTCTTGGGATGGGTCTGATCTGCAATCTGGACCTCTGTATGAATCTGATCTGTAATCTGTACCTTTGATGGGCTTGATCATGCAACTGTACAGCAGTGGAGTCCAATCTGGACCCTGATTGGATGATCAGATGGACTGGAAGCATCATCAAGCGTCAAAAGCTTACAAAAACTGTTGGTAAAAAATAATGGATGGTTTTGAGTGCGTTTCTGACTATGGGGCAACACTTTTTCTGGTAACTTAGTGGGGAAAAAGTGGTAGGTCTGCCTCACTAAAATATGAATCAGGCACACCTCATGGTTGCGATCATCATCTTAGCCTTTCACACAACAATTTGAAGTTGAAGTTGCCTTTTAGATGGTAAATTGGCAAAAGTTTTAGGATCAGCTACCCACTAGACATCAACCTACCTTCTTTACCCTGGCTTTCAAAACTGGCCATGGCTAAGGCTCAGACCTGTGCCCTATGAAATATGAATGGCCCCGTCTTCTCTCAATCATATTCTCCAGTCTTGTAGGCTGACATAATAGGACTGAAATCAAACACCTTATTTAAAAAGTAAAAATAAAAATAAAAATAGTTATAATAACTAAATAAAATAAAGAAAAGAAGAAGAAAATAAAGAAGGAAAGAAAACAATCAGGTATATGGCAATTATAATCAGAACCGAGCCAATGCTGTGGAGTGGTACTTAATCAATGCTAGATATTGGCAACTTTTATTTCATGAGCAGTCACATTATTTCCAGTAACCTTGTTATTGTCATTATGCACTTAGCATCATGTGCGAATCTTCCCAAAAAAAAATGAAATAAAAAATTCATATGCAGGATAATCAAGCCTAATAACTTGAACATCTTTTATTTTTATTTTTTATTTTTTAAATGTGAATGCTATCCTTTTATCACAATCAAGTTAACACGACATAATGTCTATTCGCTACTAAAAAGACTACAAATGTTTATTTTATTAGGGCGCCTCTTGCAAAGTTGATGTGGAAGATAGGCTTGGAACTTATTATTTCCAATTATATTGTTAGTCATTATGCACTTACCATCACATGCCAATCTCAAAAGGATAAATAATAATAATAATAATCATATGCTGGATAACCAGCTGAATAAAACCAATGCCTTTTACTTTCTTTCTTTATTTTTTCTAAACATGAATGCTCTCCTTTTACCACAGTCATGTTAACACGATACAAATGTTCATCCACTATTAAAAAAACTATATAAATGTCTAATTTTTTTAGGTTGCCTCTTGGGAAATTTGATGTGGAAGATAAGAGTTCGAACTTATTATTTCCAATAATGTTGTTATTCTGCTGATCAAAATATCCTGGAAATAATAAGATCGATCTCTATCTTGTTATTCTGCCAATCAAAATATCTTGTTATATTCATTATGCACTTGCCATCATATGCTAATCTTAAAGCAAAAAAATTAACATCATATTCTGGATAATCAGCATAATAACACCAGCATCTTGTACATACTTCCTTGATTTATTTTAAACATGAATGCTCTCCTTTTACTACAATCAAGCTAACATGATATAAATGTCTATTCTCCATCACCATGGGAGGGAAAGTTGATGTGGAAGATAGGGAGGGAGGGGAAGTTGATGTGGAAGAGCGGCTGCGAATTTCTGTTTATAAAATTTTGTGCATGTTTAATGTTTCTGGTCTTCCCTTTTTTTTTTTGGATATGAAAGATCATTCTAAATTTCTTTCCAACCCAAATTACTTCATTTAATTTTAACTTTCTGGAATCCAGTTTTCTATACTGGTTTCTGGTTTTTGTTATTTTCAGTGTTATTTTGTGCATTTATGAGTAATTTATCATGCATGAATATGCAGGTGGGTGGAAGGCTTTTTTATGGGTTCTGGTGGACATGGTCTGCTGGTAAAACTTTCGGGTATGGTTTGATTCTCATATTTTTTTCTTTGGGAATCTTGCTTTGTCCTCGTGCGTGCATACACACTATCTTTTATGTTGATGTCTTCCCATTTTTATCTCTGGACCACAGGTGGCAGTTGCTGTAATGCATTAGACCCTACCACTGTTCGACTGGCACCCATATGGAATAGTGCTCTGCAGTCATGGCAGGTTACACTGGTCAAGATTCAAGTGGAGAACTTGGAGATATCTGGTGTATGTGTTTCCAACTAAGATACTTCTGTTCTTTTCTGTTACTTGTTGCCACATTCACTTCACAGTTAATATCTCTGCAGTGCTAATGAGTTGTTTTCTTAGACTTATTAGAAGATCCAACAACTGCAACCTGCTTGGTCATCTCTATTTCCGTCAGGGTTTGTTTCTAGTTCTTGTTATGCATTTTCAGGTTGTTGAGATCCAATCTGAAAATTCCATGAAGAATAATCTGCATCAAAGAATCTCAGCATCTAAATCTGAAGGAAAACCAATCAAGAAAAGAAGGGTTGATGGCCCTCCACTGATAACTGCAGGGCAATATGCTTCTCGCAATGCAATGTTATCATCGGTGGTTGTTTCCTGGTCACCAATATTACAATTGCCATTTGAAAGTACTCTTGTTTCTCCAAGTTGCTCCAACAATTGTGCTATACTGGCTGTTGGAGGGAAGTCTGGTAAAATTTCTTTATGGAGAGTTCATGAACCCCAATGCTTCAACATTGAGAATGGCGAGGCTTCTGTTGACACGGTGCTCGTTGGACTCATCGAGGCCCATAATTCATGGATCACTGCAATTAGTTGGGGAGTACATGCGGCAGCTCCAAGTTCCCAACTCATCTTGGCTACTGGGAGTTCTGATGGGAGGTGAGTTAGATATGCTGGCATGTCAATGTTTGCTCTTTTCCTCTCTGCATTCATTCATTTGGTTACATTGTTCTTTTTGAATATGTTAATGCTGTGCCTCATGTCTTATACACTTGTAGCATGTTCGTGGTGCAGTAGGAAAAAATCATGTTTGCTCGAGTTTAATTTGGAGTCTTTAGAACTATGCGAATGAATGTGTTTCTCTTGTTTAATATCAGGGGGACAACAGGCTGAATCAATGATTACGGATTAGGCTTAATACTTGAAGTGCTCTTGTGAAATTTACATATTAGGTTTTGTCAGATATTCTAGAATACCTACATCATCTAATAATAGCATTGGGAGGATTTCCTGATTGTGCAATATTATTTCCTGATTGATTGTGGAGTATTTATGGCCATTCTGTTGATAGGAGTCTTGTGAGCACTTGTGTCCCATTTGGTTTTACTGCCTCACCATTTATTTCATATGATGTTGGTATTAACTACCAATATCTGGGCAGAAGACCAATTGAATTCTATCCATGATTACTGTTGGTCATGGCTGATCTCTCTCTCTCTATCTCTCTCTCTATCTCTCTCTCTCTCTCTCTCTCTCTCACACACACACACACACACACACGTGCGCGCATGCATGCGCGTGCACACACTAGAAAAACCTGATAAACTTGATTCTTGTATATATGTGTTTTTTTAATGTATCGAATCCCTTATCCAGTCCAACATAAATTATCTGACTGTTCCCCACACAACTATGTAGATTGACTTTGGAATTATTTATAATGAGCTGTTACAGGCACTTTCAAAGTAATTACTCAAACGCTAGTAGGAACAAGTTTTAAAATTTGGTTTAGGAGGGCCGTATTGGCCACTACCAAAACAGGGTCATATTGGCCGATATGGGCCGATGCACCTAATTTCATTTATATTCTATTCACATCAGATGGATGAGATTTTTAGATCACTGTGATGTTACATATATCCGCAACAAAATTTAGATGGTTCAGATGGTGTATTTAAGGGTCACATGTGATAAGGATGAGTTTGGTGTGTTTTGGTAAGTATATGGAGTGCAATTTTAGTAACACCAGGAGTGAGAATGAGGAAATAGTTAAGATTGTTGACCAAGAAGTTTCCCAAAATGACCACTTCCGATATCTTGGGTCAATAATTCATGAGATTGGAGAGATCGAGAAAGATGTTGCCCCCATACAATTCAACCGGGGTGGAAGAAATGGAGATGTGCCTCTGGAGTTTTATGCAATTGTCATATACCACTATGAAAGAGAAATATTATAGAATGGCTATAAGACCAGCCATGGTTTATGGGATAAAATGTTAGGCAGTTAAGGAACAACATGTTCATGGGATGAGTGTAGTTGAAACAAGGATGTTGAGATGGATGCGTGGCAAGACAAGATAGAATTAGAAATGAATGCATTTGAGGAAATTTAGGAGTAGCACCAATATGTAGTAAAATGAGGGAAAGTAAACCTAGATGGTTTGGTCATGTGCATCGGAGGCTAAGAATTGTGCCGGTTAGGAATGAGTTGGTAGTTTGTGCAAGTTGAAGCTCTAAAAAGAAAAGGGAAGGCCCAATAGAACGTGGGTGGAATGGTGACCTCAATTAGTTGGGATAAGGCTTAAATGATGATGATGATGTGAGAAGGATGAGTTACCACCATGGTCCAATTGTCCTGCTTCAACAAACAAGTATCCATGAATTGGAGGTCAGGATCGTTTAGCCAATTTGTTTTCGGGACCGTGACTCAGAATTAGTGTGTTCCACAATTGGACTGTCAAGTTTCGAGCAAATGTATGCAGTGTTCGAAATATCGGTATCGCGCAATGTATCACACCCTTGGGATACAGATACGTATCGGTTATCGTATGGGATATATCGTTTGTATCGTGTAATTTATCGCACTTTTTGGGTAACATGGGGAAACATTGGAAAAGTTTGTTGAATTTTTCAATGAAAATTCAGGGATTATTAAAAAAGACCCTAATACACACTTTTAAATAATAAAATCTCAAAAAAGAAGTAGACATAATAGGTTTCCTTTGTATAGAGTCCTCGGCTATGCGTTGTTCGATTGAACTAAGACAACTATATTTAGTATCCACCCCGTCCATCCATTTTTTCATATCATTTTAGGACATTATCCAAAAAATGAAGCAGATCCAATAATTAGGTGGACCATACCATAGGAAACAATGGTGATTGACCATTAGTGGGCCACTGTCGAAACCTTCCTAGGGCCTAAAGTGATGCTTATTTTTCATCCAACCTGTTCATAAGATCACAAAGACATGGATGAAGGAAAAGAACAAATATCAGCTTGATCCAAAACTTCTTTGCCCCCAAGGATTTTTCAACGGTAAATGTTCAATTCACACTTTTCTGTGGTGTGGTCCACTTGAGCTTTGGATATGATTCATTTTTTGGTAAAATAGATGGACGGAGTGGATAAAATACATTAATTACGGTGGCCCCCAAACTCAGTATCCTATAATATCCAATCTGCTTCCCATCACATTGGCGGTAGTGGATTGCATATTGAGTAACTCAGTACGCTTAGTGTATTGAGTAAACTCTGTGGGATCCACCGTGATTTATGTATTTGATCCACCCCGTCCATCCATTTTAACAGTTAATTTCAGGTCCTAATCCCAAAAATCAAGAATATCAAAAAATCAAGTGGACCACACTACATGAAATAGTGTGAATTGAGTGTCTACTGATGAAAAATTCTGGGGGGCCACGAAAGTTTTGGATCAAGCTGATATTTTTGTTTTCCCTTCATCCAAGTCTTTGTGAGCTCATGAACATGTTGGATGACAAATAAAGATCACTATGGGCACTTAGAAAGGTTTCAACGGTCGAAATCATTATTTCCACTGTTTCCTGTGGTATGGTCCACTTGAGATTTTGATATGCTTCAATTTTTAGCTCAACGTCTGAAATTAGATGAAATAACGGATGGACGGATTGGATAAACCGCATACATTCACGGTGGGCCCAACTAAGTTTACTCAGTACGATAAAAGCGTACAATTCGATTTCCACACTGGCAAGACGACGGACGCGGATTTACGAAGGCTTCTTGCGCAAGGATGTTGGTGGGGCCCACTATAATGTATGTTAGAAATCCATTCTGTCCATCCGTTTTGCGAGCTCATTTTAGGATGTTCTACTAAAACTGAGGTGGATACAAAAGTCAAGTGGGTCACACGAGAGGGAAAATTAGGAAAAGAAATTCCTACTGTTGAAACCTTTTTTAGCTCCACCTTGATGTTTATATGCTATCCAAACCGTTTATAAGGTCATTACAAATGGGATGAAGTGAAAACACCGAAAAGATAGCTTGATACAAAACGTTTTTGGCCATAAGAATGCTTCAACGATGCTCATTGAATGCCCACTTTTTCCTCTCGTGTGGCCCACTTGAATGTTGGACACACCTCATTTTTGGTTGCACGTCCTAAAATGAGCTTCCAAAACGTATGGACGGGGTGGATTTCTCACAAACATCTTGGTGGGCCCCACCTAGCATCCATGCACGGGAACTTCCAGCAAAAGGCTTTAGTAGGAAATACATGCCCCAATATTGCGCCACTGCTGGGGCTTGAGTAGTACGAATGGTTCAAAGTTATATGGGCCCCACAATAATGTATTTATTATATCCACACCGTTCAATCGTTTGAAAAGATCATTTTAGATTATGAACCCAAAAATGAGTCATATCCAAAGCTCAAGTGGACCACACCACAAATAGCAGTAGGACGGTGATTCTCACTGTTAAAACATTCGTAGGGCCCTCCATAACTTTTATTTTCCATCGAATTTGTTCATGAGTTCAGACAGACCAGGATGAATAGGAAAAAAAAATATCATATTGATCTAAAACTTCTGTGACCTCCAAAGGGTTTCAATGATAGACATTCATTCTCCCACTGCTATTTGCAGTGTGGTCCACTTGATCTTTGAATCAATCTTAATTTTCGGCTCAAGCCTTACGACGAGCTTGAAAAATGGACGAACGGTTTGGATACAATGCATACCTTATGATGGGACCCACAGACCTTGGTGACGTCAACACACCAGTCAGCTCGGTGGCGTGCGGTACACTGGCCAACCCAAATTCCATTAAAAAGGGCCCGAACGCCCTTTTTTCGACGCAGAGAGGGTTCCGGCAGTTCGGAACCCTAAAAATTCTCCCAAATCGACGATTTCAGCGATGATTTCTCCGGATTTCCGAGAGGATTTCTCCGGATTCATCCAAATCCAGTCGAAAGCTATCCTCTTAGGCAGATTGAACAGGTAAGAGATTTTTTTTCTATATTTTTGGAATTTCTGGATGGGATGCGGATGAGATGTTGCTGGAAAATCTGCAATATCAGGCATTATCGTGCGATATATTGGCGATATCTCGCGATATTTTGTGATATATCGCACAATAAATGGAAGTTTGGCAATTTTTCCTTATTTTTCTGTATCTATGGAGGGTTTCGTATTGCTGACTTCCGATACCGATATTATTGGCTGATATTATCGATATTACGAACACTGAATGTATGCCACATATGCAATTTCGAAGTGTGTGTCTACCAAGCATCATGCTTAGATGGAGTATCGATTAAATCTCAAGATCCAAATTCATGTGGCAATGCCCACTATGAGAGGAAATGTGGGAAAACGAAAAGTCACCAGCTGCTGTACAGCCATTGCTCACTTAAACCGCATCTCATGCACCCAACAACCGCATGAGTGAATACTGAGTCATGCCCCATATTGATTTGTGTGAATCCAATCCGTTCCTTGTGTGTGGCCCACCATGAATATAAAACATCCAAAAAATTAAGCTGATCCAACACTTAGTTGGGTCAAACTAAAGGGAAAAAAAGACCTCCAAATTCAAGTGTTGTGGCTCACTCGAGTTATGGATCATCTTGATATTTTGGGTGAACCTTAATCGTGAGAGTACGTCTCTTATGAAAAATCTTGATAACGTGTATCTTATAAAGGCCTGGTTGTGTAGATAGATACAAATGTGGGCCCCAAATGAAGCTAGATATTGTTCAATGGTTGGTGTTCTTTCCCACTATTTCCCCTGTTGTGTACTACTTTTAGATCATTTTTCGCATAAAATTTGTTCTAAATGCTAATAATTTATGGATGCACCGATGAACGGAATGGATCTTGGATAACCTCCACAGATGGTCCCCACACAGATCCCCTTTAAGCGCAAGCTGCCAAGTAAACTCGGCCGAGACAAGACCCAATTCAGGCCTGCTCGGGTGGGGGGATTGTATCATTACATAGCAGGCGATACATACCATTACATATTTGATGCAGGACAATTAACCACTTGCTTTAAAAGCTCGAACTGTTAGAGTATGGTGAATTAATCTCTTTATCTCATAGCCCAGGCCCCACATCACATGGGTTAGGACCTCGGCCGAACCCCCTTCGTGGGCCCCAAATCACATGGGCCGCCCACCCCGAGTGTGTCCTCGCATCCCACGGGCTACCCCACTCGAGCCTGGTGTGAAATGCGCATTAATCACCCTTGGTGAGGAGTCTCGAACACGAGACCTCCTCTGTGGGCCGCACCCACCCCGAGTGTGCCCCTGCATCCCACAAGCGACCCCACTAGAGCCCGGTGTGAAAATGCCCCTGCATTAATCACCCCTAGTGAGGAGTCTTGAACATGAGACCTCCCGCTCTGATACCAATTTGATGCAGGACAATTAACTACTTGCTCTAAAAGCTCGAATTGTTAGAGTATGGCGAATTAATCTCTTCATCTCATAGCCCAGGCCCCACATCACATGGGTTAGGACCTCGGCCGAACCCCCTTCGTGGGCCCCAAATCACATGGGCCGCCCACCTCGAGTGTGTCCCGCATCCCACGGGCTACCCCACTCGAGCCTGGTGTGAATGCGCATTAATCACCCCCGGTGAGGAGTCTCGAACACGAGACCTCCTCCGTGGGCCGCACCCACCCTGAGTGTGCCCCTGCATCCCACAAGCGACCCCACTCAAGCCCGGTGTGAAAATGCCCCTACATTAATATCAGGCGATATGTACCGGTTTTGGACGATACTTCAAACCTGGAGTAGGAACTGTTTGGTGAAAATAAAGCAATGTGTGGATAATTTATTGCTGTCTTTAATTGTGGAAGCCTTAAGAAGCTCTCTAGTCTCTCCTTTTAGTGTTAGTAGCTTGCGTTGATAGCAATCATTACATATCAGGTGAAACATACCATTACATAGCAGGCGATATGTAACAGGTTTGGACGATACTTCAAACTTGGAGTAGGAACTGTTTGTTGAAAATAAAGCAATGTGTGGGTGATTTATTGTTGTCTTCAATTATGGAAGCCTCATGATGCTCTCCAGTCTATCCCTTAAGTGTTAGTAGCTTGCCTTGATAGCAAAATGAAAAAATTTGGTAACCTGAATAAACTATTAAAAAGATCAATGCAGTATGATTTCCTGGTGTTTACGTAACTAGTCTGTGTTCAGTGTGAAGATATGGCGGGGAGATGCAGGAGTTTTGATCAAATCTTCAGAGGTGAACTGTACTTCCTTTTCCCTATTGAAGGAGGTATGGTGGTTCTCAGAACATGAAGGGATTGGTTTTATTGAAATAGCTCTTACGGTGGTAATTAACTGACTTCTTACCATTTTCATGTGACCTCTCTTAATAGGTGATTACTGCTGCTTCTGTCCCAGTGTCGGCGCTTTCACTAGCTGTGCCTGTAAATTCACCGGACAAGGTTCTTTTAGCAATTGGGAAAGGATCTGGATCTTTGGAAGTTTGGATTTGCTTTACATCCAGCAGTGCATTCCAATATGCTGGGTTTTACAATGCACATGATCAAGGGGTATGTCTTCTACTAGAGGTATTCCATTACATCAAAATAGTATCTGACATGTTTATGAACTTATCCCAGGTTACAGGCCTTGCTTGGGCTTTTGATGGATGTTGTTTGTACAGCTGCAGCATGGTAATATGAGTTCGATAGTCTCAGATATATATATTTTTAAGATATCTGTCATTGTTATGTTATTTTAGATCTCTTTCGTATCTTGTCTATGCAACAAGTTACATAGCTTAAAACTTTTGTCATACGCATGTATTTTTTTCTTCATCTTCATCTGTTATCAAGTTATATATGGACGAAGGATACTTCCAGTTTTTGTGCTCTAATGCTTGATCTCTGTAACTTTGTTTGAACTTGAGTCCAGCTTCTGCCACTAATGTTGTGATCATGCAACCAAATTGAAAAGTGAGAATCTCAATTCTGATACGTACCTTTTTCTTGAAGATCAAACCACAAAGTTTCTTCTCAAATACAATAGAAAATAAAAATAAATGGACTACAGTTGAAAACCAACAACCTACTAGTAGGGCTTTCAATGGGCCGGGCTTCGGCCTGCCAAAATCAAAATTGCCTGATGGCCTAGCCCGAAACAGTTCAAAATCCGGGCTGAGGCCAACCCCAGGCCCGGCCCATTGACAGCACTACCTACAAGCCTCTATGCCAATAATCACAATAATCCCCCACTTATTTTCTACCATAGGCAATACATGCCAAAAGGGACACAATATATGTTATTACCCCCAAAAAACTTTTTTAATAACTATTCATAAATGAGTGATGACATGTTTATATACTTTTCTCAAGCAAAAGAAATCCTAATGTGATCATAACCATCTATTACTTCTATTCCTAACCATCTACGATAATAAATCATTAAAAAGGACCAAAATACCCTTGAATCTGTCACACCTACGTAGGTGTTATGTGAATTGGCAATAACTCAAATGGGATCAAAATTGCTTGATATTGGGCTCGTTTGAGAGCAAGGGACCAATTGCATGTCATTCAAACATTATTTAATAAAATAAGTGATGAAAATGCAAAGGAAACTTGTTTCACAAGCCATCACTACTTTAACAATAAAGTGAATAATAAAACGCATGAACTTTTGTAACCACAAAATCCAATTGAACCATTTATTGAGTCCGATCTGTCATTAGACTGTCAATCTGATTTCGATCCCCAGTCAAGCCAATTTAGATGGTTGGATGGTCCAGATCTTGATCAGCGAGCTAATATGACTTAGATGCATCCTTTAATCGATCGCGTATGATCTTGGAAGCATCAACTCCCTTGAATTCATAAAAAGTCATGATCGAGATAGAGTTCGTAGCCATTTATCACAACAAACTTGTAATGTGCCTCCTTAGACTTCAGTGGTCGATGATGGTGAAGGTGTTCACATCGGATCAGGATCTTGATCATATGATGGTGTCACATATCACACATTTTCTTCTTATGCTTTGTGTGGTCGGCCATGTTATGGGAGTCGACTTACACTTCTTACACAAGAGTGGAATTACAGACCCAATTGGTTCAAACATTGATTGTGGCTTCATTTGCTGCTGTCAATTGGCTTTTGGTTGTTGGGTGTCGTCTTTGTCGCTACTCACATCTGACATGTGCCCTCAAATTGTTTTTGAGATCAGACATAGCGCTGATCTCTCTAGAGTTTGCCAATATGGTTTTGACAGGTCATCATCTTGATTGTTGAGTAACCTTCGGTCTCTTCCACCAGATCATTCTTCAATCAATCTTTTGATTTGGTTAGAACTTTGATTTGGCCATTGGTGCATTAACAAATCCATTAGTGTGTCCATCATGTAATCCAATGATGGATTCCTTGTTATGGCCACCTTGCGTTGAGATGCTTCATTTGGAACTTCTTCCTTAGGAGTTTTAGATATTGCTTCTATAGGTTCCTCCACTTTTGTTCTTTGCCAATTTTTGCTCTCCCTCTTCGGAAGATCTAAAGGATGATTTGATCTCTTCAGGCATCAAGTTAAATGTGAATCTTTGCCCATTCTTTCTAAATTCATAAGTATTAGTCATTTCATCATGGATGGGTTGATGATGTTGTATCCACGGCCTTCCAAGTACTAGATGACAAAAATCCATGGGAGCCACCTTGAATTGAACATCCTCGGAGTATTTCTCTACAAAGGAATAAGTTATCAGATGACATTGAGTTGGGTGTTCATCGCACTTGAGATAATAAGAGTTTTAGATGATGGGGGTTGGAGCAAGTTCTTTAATTGGGTAATCGACGTTAGTTAATAGGTAAAGGGAGTTTGAGATTCGTAGCGGAGTAAGATGCTGACCTCATTCATAAAAGATGTGGTAGTCAGAAGATTCAAATGGATTCTCGCTTAGTCACCCAATAGGTAAATGGAACCTTTAGTGTCCCAACTCGGTGGTAAGGTAGTGTCTAAAGCTACCACCATCTTTCATTTGGGTCCAAGGAAGTAGCTGAATGGGACTTGTGGGGTTTATTTTACACATTGGAGGTCTTTCAAATTCTCGAGAAAGAGAGGTTTTGAAAGTGTGATGTTTTGGGAGGTCTACTAATGCAGGGGCATTTTCACACCGGGCTCGAGTCTTGTTTCCACACTCGGGGTGGGCGGCCCGTGTGAGGCGGGTGGCTCGTGTGAGGCGGTACCCATGTGCTTTAGGGCCCACGAGGGGGGTTCGGTCGAGGTCCTAACCCATGAGATGTGGGGCCTGGGCTATGAGATAAATGGATTGATTCGCTATGCTCTAACAATTCGAGCTTTTAGAGCAAGTGGTTAATTGTCCTGCGTCATCTATCTTGCATTGTTGGAGAAGGGCCAGAATCGGACCTAACTTTGGGAATTTGGCTATTACCTTGGATGTGAAATTCTCATGTCTATTCCCATTGATTACAATCTTTGGGGGCTCTATTTTGTACCAGAACCTTGTTCTAAAATGTTTCACCTTGTGGTTTAGAAGTCACTTGCCCTAAAATAACTTCCAAATCATGTATCATCTATTGGAGCATTAATGCAGGGGCATTTCACACTGGGCTTGAGTGGGGTGGCCTATGGGATGCAGGGGCACACTCGGGGTGGGTGACCTGCATAACTCATGGATTTGGGGCTCATGAGGAGAGTTTGGCCGAGGACCTAACCCGTGGATTTGGGGCCTGGGCTATGAGATAAAAGGATTAATTTGCCATGCTCTATTAGTTCGAGCTTTTAGAGCAAGTGGTTAATTGTCCACACTCAGATCCATAGCTCAACTGGCAGACTGAGCGGAGATACCTCGTTTCAACACTTGAGGTCTTGGTATCGATCCCTAGTGGGGGTGGCTAACATGGAGTGTGTGTATTGACATGGGTGTGTACTAACAAGCTAACCCCCCCAAAAAAAAAAAGTGGTTAATTGTCCTGCATCAAATTGGTATCAGAGAGGGAGGTCTCGTGTTCGAGATTCCTCATTGGGGGTGATTAATGCGGGGCCATTTCACACTGGGCTCGAGTGGGTGGTCTGTGAGATGCAGGGGCACACTCGGGGTAGGTGGCCCGCAGAACCCATGGATTTGGGGCCCGTGTGAGGCGGAACCCATGGATTTGGGGCCCACGAGGGGGCGGAACCCATGGATTTGGAGCTCACAAGGAGGGTTCGGCCGAGGACCTAACCCATAGATTTGGGGCTTGGGCTATGAGATAAATGAATTAATTCGCCATGCTCTATCAGTTCGAGCTTTTAGAGTAAGTGGTTAATTGTTCTGCATCAAGCATGTTCAACATATCACTCGATTCTAATATTGAGTTTAGGCGATGGTCAAGAGCTTATTTTGGATTTTAGGGTTAAAAGTGGGTTTCTTATTTAGGGAAGATGGAAATTTAAGTTGTTGAATTTGAGGATTTTGTCAAATGGGGTGCGCTCCGGTGGTACTCCAGTGGTATCACCGTAAGTTTATGGTGGTACCGGCCGAAATTGGGCCCACATGGTGTACGTATTGAATCCAACCCGTAGATCAAAAGTCGCCCCCTCATTACTCCTAGGGCTTGAATATTTTCACGATAAAAAACTATGGTGGGTCACATCACATGGTTCAAGGTGGGAAGGAACAACTAGACTTGATTTTAACCAAGACCCATCTAAGTTGTATAACAACAAGGCTTTTGTCATGACCTACTCTACACATGGCAAATGAAGGATTTTGGTGGCCTGGATTCCATTTATATAATATGGTGGGCCCCGAATGCAAATCAAGAGTGGTCATCTCGTCTCAACTTGTCTTTGTTCTGTGGCCCACCCAAGTCTCCAATTGGGCTGATTTTTGGGCAATATGGGTAACGTTGAGGCAATGCATCTGATGGATGATTCAGATGTTGACATGTCGTGAATACATCACTTGGGTCCCACTTTCGCCCAATACCATTGTAGCTTACAGTGGTACAGCTACCAATGTTTTAAACATCGATGATATTGGCCAATATATCACACGATATATCTTGTATTTGACCTGTGTGATGCGAAACGCACAGGTAGTGCCGATGTATCCCACATGCTCGATCCGGTGAGTGTTTTCAAATTTTGATCCTTTTTTTTTTTTGTTGAAATTATGTTAAATCAATGTCAAAATGTTATAATTCCTTTAGTTCCTCATGTTTTGCATGAAAAATAATGGAGTTAGAGCTTTAATTTCGATATCCATTGGTTCTTCATGTTCTCCATTTTTTTTTTTCCTTCAACCAGCTGCCAATTGAGAGTAATTGCAAACTATTTAGGAGTATTTGATGAAATGATCATCACATACACTCTAATTTCGAAATTTGAGTGTAGGTGGTTTGGTTTTGGGAAAATTCAAAATTTCCGCAATTTCTCCCAAATTGCTTGTAATGTTGCACTCCAAACATTAAATCAAGCATGTATGGTGTATGATCTACTGATTTGTTAAGTCCTTGTCAATTATCACAAAATAAAAATTATTATTATTAATTAAAAATTAATAATACAAATATTATATATATATATATATATATATAAAATTTCCCTTCAACTAGCTGTCAATTGAGACTAATTTCGAAGTGTTTGATGAAATGATCATCACATACACTCTGAATGTTATGCAATGAATTTGAATATAGTTGCATTAGTTCATTCAGACAACGCATAACTCAGGACCTTATACAAAAGAACCTATTATGTGCATTTGTTTTTTGAGATGTTATGATTAAAAGTGTGTATTAAGGTCTTTGTTAACAATCCCTAAAGTTTCATTGCAAAGTTCAACAAAGTTCCCAATGTTTCTCAAAAAGTGCAATAAATTACCTGATATAAACGATATATCCCGTGTGATAACCAATGTTTTAAATATCGACGATATCGGCCGATACATACCACGATATATCTTGTATCCCACCTGTGCCATACGAAACGCACAGATAGTTCCGATATATCCCACACATTCGATCCGGTAAGATTTTTTAATTTCCAATCCCTTTTCTTTTTGTTGGAATTATGTTAAATTAGTGTTAAATGACTACAAATCCATTGGTTCTTCATGTTTTGCATGAAAAATTATAGAGTTGGAGCTTTGATTTTGATATCCATTAGTTCATCATGTTCTCCATTTTTTTTTTTTTTTTTTTTTTTTTTGAAAATTTCCTTCAACCAGCTGCCAATTGAGACTAATTTCAAAGTGTTTAGCAATATTTGATGAAATGATTATCATATACACTCAAATTTTGAAATTTGAGTGTAGGTGGTCCAATTTGGGGAAAATTCGAAATTTCCCCAATTTCTCCCAAATTGCTCGCAATGTTTCACTCCAAACATGAAATCAAGCATGCATAAGGGCTGATCTACTGATTTGTGAAGTCCTTAGTTTTCAAAAAATAAAAATTATTTTAATTAAAAATTATTAAAATATATATATATATATATATATATATATATATATATATATATATATATATATATATATATATATATTCAAAATTTCCCTTCAACCAACTATCAATTAAGACTAATTTCAAAGTATCTAGGAGTGTTTGATGAAATGACCATCACATATGCTCTAAATGTTATGCATTCAATTTGGGTATAGATGCATTAGTTCAGTCACACAGTGCATAACTTAGGACCCTATCTAAAGGTAACCTATTATGTGCACTTCTTTTTTTGAGATGTTATGATTTAAAAGTGTGTTTTAAGGTTTTTTTTAACAATCCCTGAAGTTTCATTGAAAAATACAACCATTTCCCCAATTTTTCCCATGTTTCCCAACAAGTACGATAAATTACCCGATACAAATGATATATCCCGTGCGATAACCGATACGTATCTATATCCCAAGGGTGCGATACGTAACGCGATACTAGTATTTCAAACACTGGTGATAACTGATACATATTTGTATCCCAAGGATGCGATACATAGCATGATACTGATATTTCAAACATTGATTGCTACAACCGGAGCACTCCCCTTGACAAATTTGGTGTTGGGGTTGATGGTAAATTCCCAAATTTACAAATTAGGCTTTTAGGGTTGAAAATTTGGGACTTTGGCATGTGATGTCGGGTTGGGAAAATTGGGAAAAATTAGGGTTTTGGGATGTGACAAAATAAAGGGTTTTGGATAAATGAAGTAAGGGAAATGTATAAATCTAGGTATGAGAATTAGGTAATATCGGAGATTTGGGAAATTTTAGGGTTAATGGGAATGAATTGCAAAAAAAGGGGGAAAAAAAGAAAGAAAAGTAAAAGAAAAAGAAAAGGAAAAGAAAACAAATCCAAGGAACGGAACTTGCTCTAATATCAAAGTTAGTGCAATTAAATTGAAAAGGGAGAATCTCTATTCAAATGCGTATTTACATATTTATGGATTAAAAAATTGCAAAAAAGAACCATATATAATAAGTTTCCATTTAATAGGGGTCTAAAGCATGTGGTGTTATAAAAATAAGTGCAATAGTAACCAATAATCCATCCATCCATGCATGCATACACATCCATGATCCATCCATCCATCCATGCATGCATACATACATACATGTCTAACCATCCATCAATCCATCCATGCATACACACACTCATCCATCCATCCATGCATACTAACATACATTCATCCATCAAGGCATACATCCATACATACACACATACGTGATAAATCCATCAATCCATCCAACCATCCATCTTTGCACACATACATACATGCATTTCATGATAAAACCATACATCCATAGAAAAAATAAATTTTCAAATGGAATTTTTTTTTACTTCAAATAAACAGATTTTATTTTTAAATATTTTTTAAATAAACTAATTTCCATCAAGAAACGGATCCTATTAATCATCAACATACAACTGTAAATAATAAAAAACTAAAACAAAACAGAAATCTAAAAAATAAGTTTAAATTATTTTTTCCATATTAAACGGATTATTTATTTTATTTTTTGAAAATTTAAATGTTAAAAGAAAATTTCAAAAAATTGAGATATCTACATGAATGGATAGTTCAGCCAACCCTCATTATCATGTTAAAATTGGGCCTTCAATTACGTAATTTAGGCAAGAAAATGGGGAAAAAAACTGATTTCCCCAATTTCCATAAAATTTCCCCATTTCTACTCCCTAGCTCTCAAATGTCCACTCAAATTCATGCAAGAAAAAAAAAAAAAAAAAAAACACAGATTTCTACATTTTTTTTCATACGTTGGGTGTTCTGGCCCACAGACTATTCAATTTTCGCAACCCGTCATCAGACTCATTACTCTTAACTCCAACAACTAATTAAATAATGAAACCTTGGACTTTTGGAACCATGCAATCCTATCGGACCATTGATTTGGGCCTTGATCTGTCATAAATCTGATGATCTAATCTAGATTCTTGATTAGGTGAATTAGGATGTTTGGGTGGTCCAGATCCTTTGTTGGCCAGCTTGTCTATCCTGGATGCATCATTTGATCGATCGTGCATGGTCCTAGATTCATCTATATATAAGAACTTGCCATATTGGAGAAAGCTACCTGGTTACAGCCTTACAGGCACATGCATTGAATATGGTGGGGATTGGTTCGAATCTTCGAAATCTCATTTACATAGTACAACAAAGATTTGTTACAACAGATCACTATTACCATGTTAACCATATTTACCCAATGACAACGAAGAAGTTGTGCTGCAATATAGACAGTAAGTGTCACTCTAAATTAAACATAATGGAAGGTCTAGAGTACAGAAAACCAAGTTGATCTGGAGCAAGGTATTCAATATCGGTAATGGTGGCTGTAATGGCCACTTTTACTGTTACAAAACAGGCCTTCATTTGGAAAAAGAAAAAGGAAAAAATGCACTGGCCCCGTAACCGATCGTTATGGGCCGTAACATTTTCCATAACGGCCATTACGGCCCTGTAATGTCTAACGGTTTTGACCATTACTGTTACATAACCATTTGTGAATACTTTCATTTAGAGGGCATGTCTTAAGGATAGAGGGTTCTTTGCACTCATCACGTATCCAAGACTCCAAGTAATATGATTTGTTGAGGGATCTTATCTTATTTCCCACAACTTGCCTCTAGCTAGAAAAATGAGTGATTTTTTCATCAACTACCTTTGTTTTGACCAATTGATAACATTGTTCCTTTCTTGTCATCTTTATTACTACTAATAAGAGATGTACAGAGTTATAGATATGACCAATAGTGAGAAGTTGGGAATCTTCGCAAATCATCCTAGTGGGCTGTCTATAATAACAGTTGTTGAATTCTGGTACTCCATGCAACCTTGTATCTACCATGCCCCTACAATGGACTTGCTCCTAGACCCCAGTGTATGAGGCTTGTCTGCCAATATTGCGTAGGCTGCCAAAGAGCTCTCACAACCAGTAGTTACAAAAATCAGCTCAGGATCACGAGCAGCAGGCGAAAGAAGAAAAGGCCATTAGTGGTCCAAAACATGTTGGACTTGCAAAAGTGTCTGCTATGCCTTGTCAAAGATTCTGGTAACTATTATTCGTAAAACAAATCAAACTGTCAGCAATCCTTTTTGCCATTGCCATTCTTGAATATGGGGAGGAATTGGTAAAGAAGTCAAGATGGATTCCACTTTATTTACAATTTTGGTTACCATGAATGCTTAGCTGGATGGACTTGGGACCAATTGATGCCTTTACTAGTTGCTATTTACTTGTGCATCTGAAATTGACAGAGTCGACCTAAAATCAGTTGGGAATCTGTATCTTGTGTGTGTGTTCTGTGCAGTTCTAGTTGAATACTTTGTACAAATGTATAAATTTCCTGTAGTCTTTTCTTTTGGCACCACATTTAATGGGGTCTTTTCTTCTGTTTGCACATTCAGTATGGTTAATTTGGTTGGCCAACAGATCTTGTCGTATATCACAGATTATGATCCCCATATTTGTTTCTTTTCTAAAGTTCCTTATGTATTGAATGTCAATGGCTACTACCTAATCTCATTTCTTTGTGAATAGAGAAGTTAAAACGAGCCTTTTCTTTCTAAATAAAGGCATTGTTAAGCAGGAATATCTATTAGTCATAGTCTTAATTATTCTCACAGAAGCAGATATCTCATGTTTGCACCTTTTGAAATGTGACTTTGATAGGGCTATGGAGTTCTTTATTTCAAGACTTATAATTAGCTTGAATACCATTTTCTACTTGCTAATAATAGGATAATTCTATCCGTAGCTGGACTTTACGTGGAACTGCTCTCCATGAAGCGCCTTTTCCTTCAAATTCTCCTAGCCATAAGGGCTCCTCTGATGTAAGATGCAATGCTTCTCATTGTCCTCTTTTTGATATCTTTTTATCATTCTTTGATGGAATGGAAAATCTCCTTTCAGCATCCAAACGCATTTGATTCATGCTTTGGTTTGGCACTATCCCCTGGAAACTTGGTGGTTGCTGTGGTAAGAGCCTTCTTGCAGAAAAAAAATTTCTTTTACTTCTATCTTTTGTCATTCACCTCATATATCTCATGCTGATAGGCCACTTCTTGTGGTCCTTGTGTTTTTACTGGCATATTATACCATGATTGGATTGGTTGGTGAAGTCCTAAGACCAAACACTGTTTAGCATTAACCAAGAGCTCCCATCCATGCTTTTAGTTCATATTCTATTTATTTTAACATCAACTAAAATATTGTGCAAGAGAATTGATATTTACACCTAGATGAGTGTATTTATCAAAGAGGGTAGATTTAAATAGTAGCTCTTGTGTAAAGGTATGATTGACATGCTTGTCTATAATAGTTATTGTTATTTATTTGTGTTCCTTCTTTTTCATCACCATGCTAGTAGGACTTGATCTCGGGTCTTCTCACTGACCAACTCGACACTCAAGCTGGAAGTTGTCTACATTGTTATTATTAGGGAAATGACTGAATATCCCCAAAATAGCTTTGAGTAATATGAAGACCCTTAGTCCTACTTTCACACCAGAAAACACTCCATGCTTGGAAAACCATCCTAAAACACCCCATAATGTAAGTCCAAATGCTCATGCAATTAGTTTTTGACTAGGATTCTCCAAATACGTATATATTCACAAGTTTGAATAGCTAAGAGAATAATAAGGGAAAAAAGAGGCTGCATCTGTTCTCCAATATGAATTCCCTAGTTTAACCCAACAAGCGCAGTTTTATCGCCTACATGTGCAACCTCGTGCATATCTGTGTGCTACGAGAATAGTGCATGGAGTCCAATAGGGTAGATGGGCTGTCTGAAAGTTTAGGTCAGTCAACTCATCAAGTGGGCCACCCATCTACGGAAACAACGGATGCATTAAAACACTTGCCAACCGTATACTTTCAACTTCCATCTTCACTGTTGGGACCACCTTATATAATATGAGTTGGTGCTCCACATGTCTGCAAGGTTGGCATCAGATACATCCATTGAATGGTGATGGGCTGATCCTAAGAAGTTTTGCTAGTTCCACAAGCAACTTGCCAACGTGGCAAGGGTACAGAGCATCTATTCCATGCTAAAGGAGGGACCCACCCTGCAGATGATCTGGTGCCAAAAAAAAAGAAGAAAAGTGGATCACCCCTGTATGAAAACAATGGACAGTTCAAAAAAATTGCAAACATCCATATTCAACGCACGTGTGACTCTGTAATGAGTGAACCGCCTTTTTTTTTTTTTTCTTTTGAGATCGTCTTTACTGTGTGGCCCAGCTCGTGCAAGGGCCATGCTTGTGGGGCTGGTACAACCTCCCATATTGATTGTATATCCATCTAGATGGCCCCTTTTACAACCCAATGAAAATTTCCAAGTTCCATTTCGTAATAACTTCCAATAGAAGTTTGAAGGGATATAATAGAAGATGACCTAGTTGACACTCTATTTGAGAAGTTCTTCTCTGACTGTATTATCTCAAAAAATAAAAAATCTCGACTGTATTTCTAAACATTTGGAGCTACTATGCCAATTGGAAAGTATGAAAATGCTACTGTGGCAGGGTTTTGACTTTTGATTAGATGATTTTCTTTTAACAGTAGGTTTGATCAGATGAAACCTACACAACACTTGCAAAACAAAAAATTTAAGTTGAATCACTTTTTTCCTCCCTGGATTCTGAAAATTCTGAATTCCTAAGTGCAAACAATGTGTCTGACAGTCTGAAACTCTCAAATATTAGTGACTGGCTCCAAAAATCTTTTCATCGAAGCTTTGTCTTTGTATAGAGAGGATTAGAAATTGTTCCCTGATGGAATCTGACGAGATTCTGGATGGGTATGCTGAGTGTTTCTAAAACAATTTTGAGACGATCAAATCAATCACAATTGGTAGTTAGCCTATTTGGAGTTGCGATGGAGGTGCATGGAGAAGATGTCTTTGGTGTGTGCATGGGCATCCATGGAAAAGAGTTGTGCTGTAGATGCAGCCATGGACGATGGTCCTTTATTCCCAATGCTTGGACCACTTGATGGCCCTTCTACGAACCACACATCTCATGAATCCAAACTCACACTTTGATCAATATGTAGTTTTGAGAGAAAATGGGAAGAAGAAATCACGTTCTCATGTTACCGAGTGTGTCACATCTATTCAATATATAACTTAGCATCCCTATCAAACCAAAAACCAAAAGACTCATACGTATCATGTATGTATCATGTAGTCCTAGCCAACTAAAACTATGACGCCATGTCTATACACACTTTAGACACCAAAACCAAAAACAAAGGACTCTTTATGTACTTGAGAGGTATACATGTACCTTAAAGGACTGTCAAAAGTCCTATTTAGTCACTATACCAAAGAGTCGTCATTGGCATTAAGACTTCCAACATCCTCCCTTAAATTAGGCTTTTTAAAAACTGACATTTTATTTGTCATCTTCGGTCTTATAAGACCTTTGGTTACTAGCAATATTGAAAACATATCCACGTCTTCATCTTTGGATTGTCATATGAATTAATATGCGAACCATATTTGGCAACCTCATCATTTGTGTTAGACTCACATTGTACCAAAATTCTTACCTTGCATGCTTCATCTTTTTCTTTTTCCTTTTTCTTTAAAAAGGATAATGGGAATTTGATAAAGGCCTGCTAGCAAAAACCACCCGGGGGGGAGGGGTTGGGGGTTTGCAGACGTCTTTCCATTTTAAAAGATGGAATTTGAACCTGTCCAAAGAAGTCCCTCCCAAGCTTCTCCAATTTAATTCTAACCAAGGATGTATGGGCACTTGAATAGAGGCATATAATAGAGCGGCATGTTGGAAAACACTGCTTTAATGAGAGTTAGCCTCCCTCCCAATAAAAGGTATCAACTCTTCCACTTGGACAATTTTCTTTCTACCCTCTCCACCACCTTATACCAAAGATGCATAGGGGGTTTCTCGATGCATAAAGGGATCCCCCAAATAAGAAGAGGGGCAGGGTGTTCGAAAACGGTTACATTTCGGCCGTAATGGCTGATACGTAACGGTAATAGCCGTGACCGTTACGCGTTACGGGGTCGTAACGGCCGCCCCCTCTTTTTTGTGCCTGTAACGGCCGTTACGGTACCGTAACAATTGTTACGGGCCTAAAGAAAATAGGAAAAAATGTAAAAAATAAATAAATTCTTTCTTTCCTTCTTCTTCTTCTCGAGCTGCGGCTGCGGCTTCTACTACGGCCCTGCTGCAGCTGCCCCTCTCATTTTCTCCTTCTTCTTCTCCTTCTTCTTCTTCGCCCTGTTGCAGCTGCCCTTCTCGTTTTATCCTTCTCTCTCGTTTTCCCTTTCTTTCCCTCTCGTTTTCTTCTCTCTCATTTTCCCTTTCTTTCCCTCTCATTTTTTCTTTTTCCTTCTCGTTTTTTCTTTACAGCCACGCACCTTATTTGTTTAAGTGGTCTGCGGTGCACGCCGCTTAGTGTACTTGCACTGTTTTAGTGCATGCGGCCCACCTTGATTTATGTATTGTATTATATATCCATGCCACCCATCAGTTTTTCTTGATCATTTCAAGGTATGGTCCCTAAAATGAAGCAGATCCAGATCTCAAGTGGACCACATAGTAGGATTGAATGCCCACTGTGCACTTGCATTATTTTAGTGCATGTTGTCCACCTTGATTTATGTGTTATATTATATATCCATGCCACCCATCAGTTTTTCTTGATCATTTCAAGGCATGGTCCCTAAAATGAAGCAGATCCTGATCTCAAGTGGACCGCACAATAGGATTGAATGCCCACTGTACACGTGCATTGCTTTAGTACATGTGGCCCACCTTGATTTATGTCTTGTATTATGTATCCATGCTAGCCATCAGTTTTTCCTGATCATTTCAAGGCATGGTCCCTGAAATGATGCAGATCCAGATCTCAAGTGGACCGCACAGTAGGATTGAATGCCTACTGTTAAAAACTTATTATGGCCCACTGTAATGATTATTTACCATCGAAACTACTGATAAGGTTGCATGGACCTGGATCAAGGAAAACAAAAGTCGCAGATTAAAAATAAAATAATAATAATAATAAAAGTTTTAATTGTGGGAATTCAATCCCTACTGTGTGGTCCACCAAAGATTTGGATTTGCCTCATTTTTTGACCATGCCCTAAAATGAGTTGGCAAAAAGGATGGACAACATGGATATACAACAAATGCATCAAGGATTCAAGGTGGGTCCTATGTTCAGGGCGTCATTCACTAGCGGTCCACCTAAGGTTTAAATCTGCCTGTTTTTTCGGATCCTGCTTTAAAGTGAGCTGGCAAAATAGATTGACGACATGGATATACAAATACATTATGGTGGGCCCCAATTTCAAGGCCTCACCCACTAGTGGTCCACCTTAGATATGGATCTACCTCATTTTTGGACCATGCCTTAAAATGATTTGATAAAACGGATGAATGTCATTGATATACAATACATACATCGTGGTGGGCCCTATGTACATGGCCGTAAAAATTGTCCATGAGGTATACATTAACTCAAAATTAATAAATTAAATTATGGCACTATTGTTGCCATGTCACAATTCCAAAATTAAATTATTTAAATCATTTTCACCGTTAATTTGCGAACACTTGTTTTTTTGAAGGATTTTTTGATATTTTTCATTCTTCACTGTTCAATAAATATCCACCAATCCATTAGTGAGATAAGTGTCAATAGATTGCATGAATTTAACGTTGATTTGGGGCATCAAATGGTCCACCAAATCTGCTCTAAATCGACAACACTATTTACTTGAATATAATTTCAAATTTTTTCTTAAGATTTATTGGGAAAATTTATATTAATTTGTTAGATATATGAATTATATAATTGGACATAAAAGTCCCTAGATTGTATGTTAAAATAAAATGTACACAAGTCACAAGGTATGTAATACACCAATACATACAAATATGAGATATTTTGGTATTAAATTCATTCTAATTAATTCATATTGATATTATATAGTTAGATAATTAAATATAAAAGATCTATAGCCAATACTAGGTTGTCAGGTTCATAAATTCATTAGGCAGTCCGATACAACTTCTCACCAAAGAGTGGACCATTACACCACCATAAACATGTTCCAAATTATAAATGAATGCATATTTGGAATATTTAGAATATTCTGGATTTAATAGACATTTTTCCATAATTTTTTGATGAAAAAAAATAAAAATTTACACCGTTACGGCCTCGTATCGGCCGATACGGGGCGTATCCGTATAGGTAACGGTGGGCACTGTTACGCCCACCGATACCGATACGGAATACCTTGAAGAGGGGAGAGATCCCACCTTACATGCTTCATCTTGCCCTTTGGCTTTAGATAATATAACATCCCGAATTTTCACGGCCAGAGTTTATACTCGTGCCCGAGAAAGCCAGGTGTTAATAATGTATAAATCGGATGCTTTAAAAATCTCACCTTATTATTTTTATTTTTTTCATTTGGATCACATCTAGATACATTCATGAAGGTAATATTCAAGAGAATAAAATCGACTGTATTGATTATTTCATCAGAGTAAAAGAATTCAATAAATAATCAAATGCCTTCTCAATGGGAGCTTATTACATTTATCGAGTTCGCATTGGAAGTCTGAAACTAAATCATAAAACTATATTCTTATTCTTTCTGTATAATCTTTTGTAGAGAGATAGTCCTCTAGGTCTTCGATCTGTACGTCACCTGCATCATCTGTACGGTTGGAGAGGGTCAACGCCCTACTCATAGTGATGGTCATCCTTTAAGATTATCAATAATTCAAGAGATTCATAAAAGTAATGTAAGGGTTCTGATACGTCTCGTACTCCACCACTACGAGGGGTATCAGCATGTGCAAACAATTTACATGAGATGCATGCCTAGCAAAGCGTGTGCGGCTCATCATACATAGTGATCATTACAATGTGGAATACGATTCATAGAAAACCCGAATCGCCCCGCATTCTCATACTATGGAGATTCACCGGCATGTCCGACGCTATCATGGATTTACGTGAACACCTCAAGGTGGCACAATACATGAGTCAAATGAATTACGTGATATGATTTGTTCATGGAACGACTATTTGCGACATCCAATCCTGGAAGTGATGTAACACTGTAACAGCCCGAAATTTTCACGGCCAGAGTTTGTACTCGTGCCCGAGGAAACCGGGTGTTATTAATGTACAACTGGATGTTCTGAAATCGCACCTTATTTTTTTTTTTTTTCGTTTGTTTACATCCAAATACATTCATGGAGGTAACATTCACAAGAGGGAAATTAACTGTATTGATTATAGGTCACCAGAATAAAAGGAATAATCAAGGCCTCATAATGGGAGGTTCATTACAACATCAGAGTTCACATCGGATATATAAAACTAAGTAAAAAGCTGTCTTCATATTCTTTCAGTGTGATCTTCTTTAAGGAAGTAGTTCTCTAAGTCTTTAATCTGTACATCACCTGCATAATCTGTAAGGTTGGGAGAGGGTCAATGCCCTACTCATAGTGAAGGTTATCCTTTAAGATTAACAACAATTCAAGAGGTTCATAACAGGTAAAGTAAGGGGCACTGATACGCCTAGTCTAATACATAAGATATCCGTATGTGCAAACAACCTACCTGAGATGCATGCCTAGCATAGTGTGTGCGGCTCATCATACGTAGTGATCGTCACAATGTAGAATATAATTCATAGGAAATCCGACTCGACCCGCATCCCATAACTACGGATATTCGCCGGCATGGCCAACGCTAACGTGGATTTATGCGAACATCTCAAGGCAACACAACACGCGGTTAGGGGATTTACGTAACACGATGTGTTCATGGAGCGACTAATTGCGACATCCAATCCCGAAAAGTTGATGTAACACGTATGCCGATTTACATACATCGATTGTGCACCACGCCAACCAACCCACGGATTTACGTGCCGACCAAGAGGGCCGCTACCCGTAACGCATTACGTCCATGATAAGATAATCGATTCACTAGTCGTGATACCTCATAACACATCACTTGCTCTTATAAAGAATATAACTGAATCATGAAGAGTATAACATGAACCATGAAGAATATAAACTGAATCATGGAGGTTCCGGAATAACAAGACACATGCCCGTGCCTTTTAAAGATAGACGGCACAAGGCCAATATAATAAGAGAATAGTGACAATGGTCAACTCCACAAAAGTGGCAATGGCCAACATAATAAGAGAAGAGTGACAATGGTCAATTCCACAAAAGAAAAGCGGCAGAGCCAACACAAATAAAAAGATGAGTGACATAGCCAACTCACATATAAAGACGAGTGGCAGAGCCAACTCAATAATGGATGAGGCAGGGGCAAGGCTTGTACCCATGGCCTCACATAAATTCAGAGAAATTCTCTTGTATTTGACATCGGATCATAATCCCAAAAGGGCCAATAAATCAATTGATAAGATAATTCCCAAGGAACATGTAAATATGGAATACATGATAATTCATATCATAAAAGGCATGAAAAGGCCTAAATTGCTGGTGAAACATATAATAACATGGAAGATTCAAATTGATGTATAAAAGGAATACATGTAAAGGCAATATCAAATTCATGAAAGCATATATAGAAGCCAAAATAAACTAGTATGAAGACAGATAAAGTACAAGAATTACTGTAAGTTTAAAGGATAGAACCCTCACCTGTTGTCTGAATATCTTCTAGGTTTAAATGTCTTGGTCTGTTTAGATTTGCTTGTTTTAAATTCAACTAAAGTGGTTGTTAGGAGTTTTATACCATGCGAAACTCTGTATTTTCTTTCCAACCCTTGGCAAGCTCTTCTACTGAGTCATCAGGAAAGGCAGGAAAGGCGGAAAGAAGGTAGTGTAGGATTAAGGGATAAGGATAATTTGCTGACCTGAACCTACTTAAATGGCCTCGACTCAAACTCTGTGAGTCAACTCAGCCACTTTCTTCATTTTTTCTTCTCTTTCCTTTTCTTTCTCTTTTTTTCTTTTCTTTTCTTTTCTTTTCTTTTCTTTCTCTTTTATTTCTCTCTCTTTTCTTTTCTTTCTTTTTCTTTTCCTTCTTTTTCCCTTTTCTCTTTTTCTTTTTTTTTTCTTTCCTTTCTTTCTCTGCTACACGACAGCTAATCTGGCGACAGTTGCCGGATCTTTCCCTTCCTCTCTCTCTCTCTCTCTCTCTCTCTCTCTCTCTCTCTCTTTTACCACGTTTCTCTCTCTCGTTTTCTTTTCTTGTGGGATGGCAGGACCTATTTATAGCCAGCCCGCACCTAGAAGCTTCTGTGCGTAAGAGAGTTTACGCAGCAAGGATGAATCGGGACTCTACTCGCGTACGTTCCTGTTTGCGTAACAGGAAACGATCCTGCTTTTCTTGTCGCAGGTGCAGCAGCGGGGAAATTTGGAATGGAGGGGTCGATCCAATTTTTCAGCGTCCTTGGAGGGAGTCGGACTCTCCTAGGGACTGATTTGGACGGTTTGGATCTTGCACAAGGAGCTGAAGTCAGAGTTCTAGTGGGAGATCCCCGCTGTCGTGCTTCCTTTGGACGCTGTTACAGCGTGTCTTTGAAATTCGACTTCGGTTTGGTTTGTGGCATCGGTTGGGTCCACTTGTGATGTCGTTTGGGAAAATCCATTCCTTTCATTAGGACGAGAAGATCGTGTTGTGCCATGGGTCAAGAGATGGAGTAGATCCAAGTCTTTAGTGGGCCACGATACATGTGGTAGGTAGACGCTTCTCAACTGCTAAAGATTCCTGAATCCACGTAACTTTTGTTACGTGATTGACTGTGTATCATGTGGGGTCCACATACATGTTTATTTTGAGGATCCGTTCCGTCTATCCGGTTTGTTTCGCCATTTTAGGGCACAACGTCAAAAATGAATTGGTTCGGTTGATCAGTTGTTCCACAGAGTTCAACCGAAACTCATGAACATTCACCGTTAAACTCAATTGAAATTCTCCACTACAGTGCCATGCATCATCTTATTTACAAATTTACCCTTTCTTTTATTTAAACTTCTGCCATCCGTAACTCACAACTTCATCGTCCAAATGGGGTGAAATTTGACATGTGGTCGTTATTTTTCTCTCCCTCTCAATAGGTTAAAATTGGGCCTTGATCCATTACGGATGGCCAAGATGCTCCTTTAATGGCTAACACACTTTAAAATTTAAAATAACATTTGTACACCTCTGATTGATAAGTTGTCGGGTGGTTTGGACCTGTATTCTAAGATCTTCAAAATTACTGATTCATCCCAATATTCGGGCGGCCCATGTGGCGGATCCAGACATGATGGATAGTCAGATGACTCACTAAATATAAGGAAGCCTAATGATTAACACTCTGACATTGTATATAGGTGGATGTACGGTCAGTTCCGTAAGTGGTTGGGCATAAAGTGAGTTTCTGGAGTAATTAGGGGTAGAGCATATGTATAGTCAGATTAAAGTGTTTTATTCACGTGTGTGAGTTTCTCCGATCATAATTCTGATGGTGGGTTAAGCATATTCACAGGTGACGAACAAGATGAACGGATCAGAATTTTGATCTGATAAGTACACGAACGGATGTAGAGGTCAATTAGTTAATCTACTATGATCTAAGGGCTGAAACTTGATTTGTACGGTTAATTTATGATAATTAGGCCTGGTATAAAATTTCACATAAAACGGATAATGAGAACTATGTGAATTGGAATTCAGGGGTACAGGTCAATGGCATTTCCGTAATTATTGCTGATCTGTGAGTTTTGGGAAATCCAATGGGTCCACATGGTTATGGGCACGTCTCTAAGAAATTTTTATGAATAAATGTATATCTAAATCACTACGGATAGGGAGTTATTCGTCGTGCCCTTCGTGGGAAGGTACTTCGTCAAATCATGCGATGGATGGTCCTTCCTAGAAATCAACAGTTAGATGGCTTAATTTATGAATGAGGGTCATTCCTAACGGTTAGGTTTGTGTCAGGGCGAGGATGTAAGGCTAGGATTGTCGAATTGGTATCGTACACATGCACATATAAGTAAAATTTCAGGTAACGCTCGAGAACTTTCAATACTCGAGTATGAAAAGTTCGGGCGTTACAATCTACCCCCCTTAAACATAATTTCGCCCCTGAATTAGTATTTTTAATGTAAAAGTCATCTTTTATGTCTCTAAGGATTCCTAATATCTTGTGTTCCAGGTGATATGGATAAATGGTTGTAGTAGGTTCGAGCCCGATACACAGGTCCTTTGTCTGCGCAGTACAGAGGATTTACTGGTATCAATTCGTAATCCTATGGAATCTCGATCCTTTACTTGATCAGGGCGTCGGAATCTTTTGAGATTTTCTAGGACTTAGAATTTAAGTCAAACCTTGTAAATCTCACATGACTATAGGTCCATCCATCCAAAATCCCTGGGTTGTCTTAGATGTCACAAAATATCCCAAAATCTTATATTCTTGTAAGGGAAAATTTCACATGGCCCACTACACTTCCGCTACGCATCCTAATTATTGAAGATACTACCTAAAAGTTAATTGTTCCTAACATTCCCACCTATTCGTTTTCAATGTATTTTTCGTGGAGCAGATCCCTACATGTCTAGACGTGCGTAAAATTGTCTATATGATTCGGGACGCTACATTCTACTCCCCTTAAGCAAAATCTCGACCCCGAGATTTGGTAAATTTGAATTTGTCCCCCTACGCCGTTCCTGATTGTGGTTCCGTTATTGGGGTTTGAACCCGGGCCTCTCGGGTGAGAGCCGAGTATCCTAATCGGACTAGAGGACAATGGATTTAAAAATTCTCTAGAGAGAGGTTGACGGGGACTTAGATTCAGAGTTTCTGGATTCCATGTCTAACCTATCATTTCAATTTGGGGAACTTAAAGGTGGGTTTCTAATTCTTCAACTTCCTACTGCATTTAAGAAGTAGCACTTAAGTATAGATATCTGATTGAAGATTCTGTCCTATTCGCCTAAAGTTTAGGGTGGTCCACTCCCCTCAGGCCCAGTTAATCTCATTCTTGGGCTTTGATACCAACTGTAACAGCCCGAAATTTTCACGGCCAGAGTTTGTACTCGTGCCCGAGGAAACCGGGTGTTATTAATGTACAACTGGATGTTCTGAAATCGCACCTTATTTTTTTTTTTTTCGTTTGTTTACATCCAAATACATTCATGGAGGTAACATTCACAAGAGGGAAATTAACTGTATTGATTATAGGTCACCAGAATAAAAGGAATAATCAAGGCCTCATAATGGGAGGTTCATTACAACATCAGAGTTCACATCGGATATATAAAACTAAGTAAAAAGCTTGTCTTCATATTTCTTTCAGTGTGATCTTCTTTAAGGAAGTAGTTCTCTAAGTCTTTTAATCTGTACATCACCTGCATAATCTGTAAGGTTGGGAGAGGGTCAATGCCCTACTCATAGTGAAGGTTATCCTTTAAGATTAACAACAATTCAAGAGGTTCATAACAGGTAAAGTAAGGGGCACTGATACGCCTAGTCTAATACATAAGATATCCGTATGTGCAAACAACCTACCTGAGATGCATGCCTAGCATAGTGTGTGCGGCTCATCATACGTAGTGATCGTCACAATGTAGAATATAATTCATAGGAAATCCGACTCGACCCGCATCCCATAACGGATATTCGCCGCCATGGCATGGTAACAACTGCTAACGGGATTTATGCGAAATCTCAAGGCACCAACACGCGTTAGGGGATTTACGTAACACGATGTTTCATGGAGCGACTAATTGCGACATCCAATCCCGAAAAGTTGATGTAACACGTATGCCGATTTACATACATCGATTGTGCACCACGCCAACCAACCCACGGATTTACGTGCCGACCAAGAGGGCCGCTACCCGTAACGCATTACGTCCATGATAAGATAATCGATTCACTAGTCGTGATACCTCATAACACATCACTTGCTCTTATAAAGAATATAACTGAATCATGAAGAGTATAACATGAACCATGAAGAATATAAACTGAATCATGGAGTTCCGGAATAACAAGACACATGCCCGTGCCTTTTAAAGATAGACGGCACAAGGCCAATATAATAAGAGATAGTGACAATGGTCAACTCCACAAAAGTGGCAATGGCCAACATAATAAGAGAAGAGTGACAATGGTCAATTCCACAAAAGAAAAGCGGCAGAGCCAACACAATAAAAAGATGAGTGACATAGCCAACTCACATATAAAGACGAGTGGCAGAGCCAACTCAATAATGGATGAGGCAGGGGCAAGGCTTGTACCCATGGCCTCACATAAATTCAGAGAAATTCTCTTGTATTTGACATCGGATCATAATCCCAAAAGGGCCAATAAATCAATTGATAAGATAATTCCCAAGGAACATGTAAATATGGAATACATGATAATTCATATCATAAAAGGCATGAAAAGGCCTAAATTGCTGGTGAAACATATAATAACATGGAAGATTCAAATTGATGTATAAAGGAATACATGTAAAGGCAATATCAAATTCATGAAAGCATATATAGAAGCCAAAATAAACTAGTATGAAGACAGATAAAGTACAAGAATTACTGTAAGTTTAAAGGATAGAACCCTCACCTGTTGTCTGAATATCTTCTAGGTTTAAATGTCTTGGTCTGTTTAGATTTGCTTGTTTTAAATTCAACTAAAGTGGTTGTTAGGAGTTTTATACCATGCGAAACTCTGTATTTTCTTTCCAACCCTTGGCAAGCTCTTCTACTGAGTCATCAGGAAAGGCAGGAAAGGCGGAAAGAAGGTAGTGTAGGATTAAGGGATAAGGATAATTTGCTGACCTGAACCTACTTAAATGGCCTCGACTCAAACTCTGTGAGTCAACTCAGCCACTTTCTTCATTTTTTCTTCTCTTTCCTTTCTTTCTCTTTTTTCTTTTCTTTTCTTTTCTTTTCTTTTCTTTCTCTTTTATTTCTCTCTCTTTTCTTTTCTTTCTTTTTCTTTTCCTTCTTTTTCCCTTTTCTCTTTTCTTTTTTTTTTCTTTCCTTTCTTTCTCTGCTACACGACAGCTATCTGGCGACAGTTGCCGGATCTTTCCCTTCCCTCTCTCTCTCTCTCTCTCTCTCTCTCTCTCTCTCTCTCTCTCTTTTACCACGTTTCTCTCTCTCGTTTTCTTTCTTGTGGGATGGCAGGACCTATTTATAGCCAGCCCGCACCTAGAAGCTTCTGTGCGTAAGAGAGTTTACGCAGCAAGGATGAATCGGGACTCTACTCGCGTACGTTCCTATTTGCGTAACAGGAAACGATCCTGCTTTTCTTGTCGCAGGTGCAGCAGCGGGGAAATTTGGAATGGAGGGGTCGATCCAATTTTTCAGCGTCCTTGGAGGGAGTCACACTCTCCTAGGGACTGATTTGGACGGTTTGGATCTTGTACAAGGAGCTGAAGTCAGAGTTCTAGTGGGAGATCCCCGCTGTCGTGCTTCCTTTGGACGCTGTTACAGCGTGTCTTTGAAATTCGACTTCAGTTTGGTTTGTGGCATCGGTTGGGTCCACTTGTGATGTCGCTTAGGAAAATCCATTCCTTTCATTAGGACGAGAAGATCGTGTTGTGCCATGGGTCAAGAGATGGAGTAGATCCAAGTCTTTAGTGGGCCACGATACATGTGGTAGGTAGACGCTTCTCAACTGCTAAAGATTCCTGAATCCACGTAACAAAAGTTACGTGATTGACTGTGTATCATGTGGGGCCCACATACATGTTTATTTTGAGGATCCGTTCCGTCTATCCGGTTTGTTTCGCCATTTTAGGACACAACGTCAAAAATGAATTGGTTCGGTTGATTAGTTGTTCCACAGAGTTCAACCGAAACTCATGAACATTCACCGTTAAACTCAATTGAAATTCTCCTCGACAGTGCCATGCATCATCTTATTTACAAATTTACCCTTTCTTTTATCTAAACTTCTGCCATCCGTAACTCACAACTTCATCGTCCAAATGGGGTGAAATTTGACATGTGGTCATTATTTTTCTCTCCCTCTCAATAGGTTAAAATTGGGCCTTGATCCATTAAGGATGACCAAGATGCTCCTTTAATGGCTAACACACTTTAAAATTTAAAATAACATTTGTACACCTCTGATTGATAAGTTGTCGGGTGGTTTGGACCTGTATCTAAGATCTTCAAAATTACTGATTCATCCCAATATTCGGGCGGCCCATGTGGTGGATCCAGACATGATGGATAGTCAGATGACTCACTAAAAATAAGGAAGCCTGATGATTAACATTCTGATATTGTATATAGGTGGATGTACGGTCAGTTCCGTAAGTGGATGGACATAAAGTGGGTTTCTGGAGTAATTAGGGGTAGAGCATATGTTTAGTCAGATTAAAGTGTTTTATTCATGTGTGTGAGTTTCTCCGATCATAATTCTGATGGTGGGTTAAGCATATTCATAGGTGACGACAAGATGAACGGATCAGAATTTTTATCTGATAAGTACACGAACGGATGTAGAGGTCAAGTAGTTAATAACTATGATCTAAGGGCTGAAACTTGATGTGTACGGTTAATTTGTGATAATTAGGCCTGGTATAAAATTTCACATAAAACGGATAATGAGAACTATGTGAATTGGAATTCAGGGGTACAGGTCAATGGCATTTCCGTAATTATTGCCGATCTGTGAGTTTTGGGAAATCCAATGGGTCCACATGGTTATGGGCACGTCTCTAAGAAATTTTTATGAATGAATGTATATCTAAATCACTACGGATAGGGAGTTATTCATTGTGCCCTTCGTGGGAAGGTACTTCGTCAAATCATGCGATGGATGGTCCTTCCTGGAAATCAACGGTTAGATGGATGGCTTAATCTATGAATGAGGGTCATTCCTAACGGTTAGGTTTGTGTCAGGGCGAGGATGTAAGGCTAGGATTGTCAAATGGTATCGTACACATGCACATATAAGTAAAATTTCAGGTAACGCTCGGGAACTTTCAATACTCGAGTATTGAAAAGTTCGGGGCGTTACACAGCCACACAATCGCAAGTCTGGTACCGAATGTTTGAACTATATACATAGTCCCAAACTCAAACAGTTTTCATGTTAGCATGTGAATGTTTGATGAAGTAAAGCATGACAAACAAGCAATACAAGCATGTTAGTAAGCATGTTATAAAGCATGAAATAAAACATGAAGAGTAAAGTGTTACAAGCATGTTGTGGAGCATGTGGTGAAGCATGTAGTAAGGCACTATCCACAAAGGGATACAATTACATACACATTACAGGTGAGTGGTTCTTGCGAACCACCGCATGGAGGGAAGCCTACTTGTCCCTAAGGGAGTCGGAAATCCCATATCAGCGCCTATCTAAAGCACTAATACATAAACATGTACTCATACAAGCATTTGCACAAACACCTAGAATACACTATTCCAACATACATGACGTATGTTAGCCAATTTCGTGTTAGGGCTGTTCCTTCGCCACGTGAGTATTTTACCCGTATATATCGTAATTATACAGCAAATAATCATTACAATTACATTTCCAAAATCCGCACGTATGCGGTATTTCTAGAATACGCAATTTCAACATACATGACATTTACACATGAACATGTATTTTTACGATTCCTTTCGCCGAACTAGCATTTTATCCACATATGATATAATCAAACATTAAATAAGCATGTCAACATTTTCCCAACAAAAAAATATGTATACGGTTTATTTTACGTATATCTAGAGTATGTAAAATTCCATATTCTACATCGCTAATCGAAACAGGAAACGGAAAGCACTTTGTACATGTGCATTTACACGCAGATCATGAATCTATCATTATCTGACATTGAAAGCGTTGAAAAATGTAACTTATACACTTAAAGTCCTCACCTTTTGTCGTAGAATCGTAACAGAGTTGATAGGTTTGCTAAGCTTCCGTATACGGCAACTAGGCGACCTATAGAACGAAATAGGTTAGCTATTTCACAACCTACAACAGTCTAAACCCCAAAACAGATTAGGGTTAGGGTTTCTTACCTAGAAACGACGCCGGAAACGCCGAAAAAGTGTCAAGAAGGATGCGGTGGAGCATGGATAGCAGCAGGGAAGGACGGCAGGGAGATTCCCCCACATCTCCCACACTTTCTCTCTCTTTTCTCTCCCTCAAATCCCAAATTCGTATGGCTGTTATGAGAGAGGGTTTAAGGTCCTTATATAGTCTCAAAACTCACCGAAATAGACTCCTGTTCAAGGGTTACTGCTAATATAGGTAATTCGTCACTTTTTCAGCTCAAAAGAGAGGTTCTGGTGGCCCTCCTTGAGTCAAACGTCAGACTTAAGCTCACCACACATGGATCTATGTGGGATTACGTTTTCGACTCGATCGGATTCCCAGATCGCACGTGGCGGACCACTTTCATTTCAACGGTCAGTGGGCCACGATCTGAAATTCCAAGTACATGTAAATGTTCCTGAAATTTATCTTAATCCGAGGGTGTAATTTAGTCTGATTCTGATGGTCTGGTTGCTTAATACTGATGCGTAAGCGGAAGGTGCCAGATCACTATTCCAGATATTTTATTTTCAATGGGAATAGTGTTTTTCACACACCCTCGCTCCGGATCGAAACGAATGGCCGTGGGACATCGGCTGGACCTGATTTTTAAGATGATTGCCAAGCCCAGTGAGGCGGTCCTAGTTCCTTAGCTTCGTGTTAATCGGACTCCTGATGTGCGGTATAGACCTAATACGAAGTTTCGTTTCATTCCCGAGAGCAAACGGAAAATGAGTTTGGTTCTAAACTTTAGGGAAACCTAGAGTCACTGATTTTGCAAGTTTTGGGTCTTGCAGATCGTATTTAAAGCGATCCCAATGGATTTCATGGCTAATCGAGTTTGCACTTAGTTAACTTTGTTAAATTTCTAAAGGATTTAATCCTAATTGTTTTCTGGTTGAGATGGTACTTAGGCCTTTACAGTTTGTATATAAAGTGATCCAAGTTTTACTACTTAGCTAGTTTAAGATAGTGTCTAGGGCGAAAGTGCTTTGAAAAATTGAAAGCACAAGGTAGTGAAGGGTGGAATTTGTGAAGAAAATTGTTTAAAAAGGGAGCTGAGGCTTTAATTGAGCGTTTGGGAAGTTAATCAGGTGTTAAGATTGACCCAATGCCTAAGGACGTCTAATCCCAGGTTGGCAAAAATCCAGGATGTTACAATCTACCCCCCTTAAAAAAAATTTCGTCCCCGAAATTGGCTAAGGGTAATAAGGGAAGATTTCTATTATTTCATTTACCTAAGAGTTATTGATTCTAAGTTTCTACGCGTGGTAGGGTATATACCAGCTGGTTTATTTTAGTCAACCCCCCTTAAAACAAAATTCTTTATCCATTTCTCATACCTTGATGGTTTGCTACCATTTATTTCTTTACCTATTTGGAGTCTGGACGATAATTCTCAACAATTTAGGGTAAGATATCTGTTTTCATTATTTGACCAACACGGAGAGACGATAATAGTGGGCTCGATCCCAATACATCGATCATCTACCTGACCAGGGTAGAAGGCTCATTGTATCACTTCCGAATCCTGGTGGATCCTGGTCTTCTGCTCGGTTAAGCAGTGAGTCTATTGGTAGTCGCCCAGGATTAAGAATTGGGTCAAGCCGCGAATGTTTCGCAGTTGTATATTTCAGTAACTCCGTAGTCTGATCCCTCTAGAAACGTAGGGAATGTCCATCATTGAAAAGCTCAAATTGTCCATGTCTAAGGTTATCCTTTAGGTCTTAATCTAAAAGAGTCCTTGTTATTATCTATGTCCAAGGAAAGGGTGAATCAAATCTTACTAAATCATCCTAAAACGGGTTCTCATAGTAGAACTTGTTAGGGCTTCTATAATGTTCGGATTCATCGAGCACCGTTTCGATCCTGGGCCAGTGGGGTAGGGTCCACCATGTTTCCGTTGCGCCACCCAGGTCAAGGAGGTGTACTAGGTGACCTAACTAGAGTAGGTTCATCATGTCCTACCCCCCTTAAAATTTTATTTTCACCCTCAAGGCTCAAGAGCTATGTCCTGATCCGTATGTCGGAACAAGGTATAATTTAAGACTTATCCTTGACATGAAATGAAATGCGGTCTCCCACTATATCTGTCTTAGTACCTAGGATTATAGAAAGGGGCTATCACAGATGGGTGTGAGTTTGAGGCAAGATGCCTAATTCTACCAAGGAGTTTTGTCACAGTCCAGACTTATCCTATTTAATTATGTCTAGCTTAATAGGCAGGCTATCTTTTTACATTCATAAACACAATATGTATGCCAACATGGCATGCGAGTTGGGACCTAATTCCTAACTATCTGTTGCCCATTTGGGCAATTCCTTAGGTGTAACGACCTGAAAATTTCCGTACATTGGGCCGAGTACCACCTCGACCAGAAATCACATAGGATTAAATCCTTTAGAAATTTAACAAAGTTAACTAAGTACTAAACTCGGTTAGTCATGAAATCCGTTGGGATCGCTTTAAATACGATCTGCAAGACCCAAAACATGCAGAATTAGTGACTCTAGGTTACCCTAAAGTCTAGAGCCAAACTCATTACCCGTCTGCTCTCGGGACTGAAACGAAACTTCGTATGAGGTTTAGATCGCACATCGGGAGTCCGATTAACACGAAGCTAAGGAACCAGGACCGCCCCACTGGGCTTGACAATCATCTCAAAAATCAGGCGATTCCGATGTCCCACGGCCATTTATTTCGATCCGGAGCGAGGGAGTGTGAAAAACACTATTCCCATCCAAATAAAAATATCTGGAATAGTGATCTGGCATCTTTTGGTTGCGCGTCAGTATTAAGCAACCTGACCGTCGGAATCAGACCAAATTACACCCTCGGATTAAGAAAAATTTCAGGAACATTTACATGTACTCAGAATTTCTGATCGTGGCCCACCAACCGTTGAACTGAAAGTGGTCCGCCACGTGCGATCTGGGGATCCAATCGAGTCAAAAATGTAATCCCACGTAGATCCATAGATGGTGAGCTTAAGTCTGACGTTTGGCTCAAGGAGGGCCACCAGAACAGCCCCTCTCACAGCCATACGAATTTGGGAGCAAACCCTTAGAGAAAGAGAGAGAAAAGAGAGAGAAAAGCTTGGAGATCGAAGCCGATCTTCCTCCTGCTGCTTCCACTCCTCCCACGGCTTACACCGCCCTATTCCAGGGGTTTTCCCGGCGGTGTCCATCCCATTTAAAGGTAAGAAACCCTAACCCTAGGTCTGATTTGAGGTTGAATAGTGGTAGGTTGTGCAAAGGCTAATCGGTTTTGCTCTTTAGGCTAGGAAACTCCCGTATACGGAAGCTCCAACACCCTTGCTGATTTGTTGGAATTCTAAGGGCTGAGGTGAGGACTTTAAGCGTATAAGTTACATTTTCAACGCTTTCAATGTCAGATAATGATAGATTCATGATCTGCATGTAAATGCACATGTACAAAGTGCTTTCCGTTTCCTGTTTCGATTAGCGATAAAGAATATGGAATTTCACATACTCTAGATATACGTAGAAATGCCGTATACGTATTTTTTCTGGGAAAATGTTTGACATGTTTATTTAATGTTTGATTATATCATATGTGGATAAAATGCTAGTTTGGCGAAAGGAATCGCAAAAATACATGTTCATGTGTAAATGTCATGTATGTTGAAATTGCGTATTTCGAAATTCCGCATACGTGCGGATTTTGGAAATGTAATTGTAATGATTATTTGTTGTATGATTACGATATACACGGGAAAAATACTCTCGTGGCGAAGGGACAACCCTAACACGAACTCGGCTAACATACGTCATGTATGTTGGAATAGTGTATTCTAAGTGTTGTGCATATGCTTGTATGTGTACATGTGTATGTACTAGTGCCTTAGATAGGCGCTGATATGGGATTTTCGACTCCCTTAGAGACATGTAGGACCCCCTCCATGCGGTGGTTCACCGCAACTACTCACTTGTAATGCGCACACAACTGTATCCCTATGGGGATAGGTTTTATCACATGCCTTACAACATGCTTTACAACATGCTTTGCAACATGCTTGACTTCATGTTTTACTTCATGCTTTATAACATGCCTACTAACATGCTTGTATTGCTTGTTTATTATGCTTTACTTTACATGCTAACGATGAAAACTGTTTGAGTTTGGGACTATGTATATAGTCCAAACATTCGGTACCAGACTTGAGATTGTGGCTGAGATTCATGTCGCCACAAAGGACGTGTCCGGCGAACCCGAGTCGTACTTCGGTTGGCGATAGTGGTTGGCCCACGCGGAGTGCTTTTGCGCTCCATATCGCTTAACTTGTGGTGCGCTCGAGCTAGTCAGGCTCGCCAACTAAACCGAAATGTACTTATGTGTTCACCCTGTTGGTCGCTACTGCTTGAACCTGGGTAGGTACAAACTTACCAGTGGCGATCCCCGTTAAACCATGGTACCTAGATCCGCTATGTCGCATGACCCGGGCATGGTGGTATGGGACACCGTGGTCGAGCTGTCGACCTACGCTGGGGCCATGTGCCTCCCCGTAGTGACCATTGCGCAACTAACTCGTGAGCCGAATACGGTGGTATGGGACACTGTATTCGAGCTGTCGATACTTCGGCGAGAGCCGAGTACGGTGAGATCTGTGCTCGTGCTGACGGACGACGAGTCCTCTGTAGTATCATCGAGTACACTCCAAGGGTCTGTGATTGGCGACGAGTCTTTCACAGCAACTAGAGTGTGAGTTGAGCCGGGTACGGTGAGACCTGTACTCGAGCTGATGGCTAGTGATTGAGCCGAGTACGGTGAGACCTGTACTCGAGCTGACGGCCAGCAATTGAGCCGCATACGGTGAGATCTGTATCCGCGCTGACGGGTGACGAGCCTTTTGCGATGCCTTCACTACGCCTCTCAAACCATAATATCGTATGAGAATAACTAGGATTGACGACCCTAGAATGGATCATGTTGGGAATGATACAAGGGAGGTACCTTAGTTTCCCAATACTGCTGGTTGAAATGGACTAATAAAAACTTGGTAATCATGGGCATCATCGCACCGCATGTGCTTTGTAGATGTGGCGCACTGAGGGAGTTAACATTCGCGAACGTAAGATGATGTCGCTTGAGGGTGGTTTGGCAAGGGCATACAGCATCATGTCATATCATTTTGCACTTAACAAGAATAGTTAGAAATGCTTGATTTGTACTGCTTTATCATTACTGCTTGATTGATTTGATAACATGTTAACTTATGCTTTATTTTTCCACTGAGTTAGCTACTCACTCCCACGTTACGGGACAGTGTTTGCAACACCCACCAGACTCTGTCGCAGGTGTAGATGGCGCCTTGGTTCAGGAGCCAGAGCCCGACTTTGATGAGGACCAGGAGTAGTTCTCCTTCATGCAGTATTCTGACGGCTATGCTTAGGCCGGTTGCATCGCGGGTTTCTCAGGGCCTCTTTTGAGGATTATATTTTGGGTTTTGACTTAAAAACAATACATGTATATTGGTGCTCAGCTAGTACTCATACTCTGGAGTTCAGAAAATTTTGTTACTTTACATACTTGAATATAAAATTTCAGTCTTCCGCTTGTGTTTATATACGATTGAACTGGAGTATGAATTACTGTTGGTTTTTTAATCTCATTCATGTTATTGCGCTAACTCAGACAACATCTAACCAGCATTGTGTATGTTGCATAAGTGATGCGTTGGAACTCGGGTGTTGAGTTCATACTCGACCCCCGAATTTCAGGGCGTTACATTAGGCCTAAAAGACAAAGTCTCTATCAGCAATATACTCCTAACACTTTTCAAGGACAAACAAAATTATAAACTCTTAATTGTAAATGGTCGGGCCAACACGGAAAGAAAATGTGTGTAGTGGGTCTGAGTCGGTTAAGCCGAATAACTAAGTCTATTATTCAATTGGCTTAGCATAATTAATTAGTCTTGTACTTTCCTTAGCCTACCCAGTAGCTTAGTCTTAATTGAGGAGTAGCGGGAATCCATAGGTGAGTCCAAAGTCAATGCTTATACGTTAGATGATTTCACTTCATTTTTAATACAAGGAAGGGTTTTATTACTTAGGGTCAAAGTTGTCTAATTGGAATTAAGTTGCCTAAAGTTGAATTTAACCACGCCCGAGCATGTCACACATGCTCAAACCAACCACAAGGGGGTTCTAGAGTTCACGTTCTTAATTGGTTGGATTTCCTATACTGTCAGGTCTGTTGAAGCACTGCTCTAGGTCCAAAACTCTGAGGGTCTATTTGTCAAACAACCATTTACTCAGAAAGCTTAAGCTATCAGAGTGCGGTAGGTTAATGTATATCAAGGGACTTTATCACTTCAACACTATTTGGCCAGTGGTCTTAAGCCGTACTAAACGGGATTGTATTACTAATCCTACCTCAGGATTGGGAGTGACATGGTTGGTAGGAGGGTGGGTGGGGATTAAAATTATTGGTATAGGCTTTGGAAAATGAGCAATGTATTAGAAAGTGTGAGATGGGATTTCCAAATCCCAGGATAATGATTTTCTAAGTGAAATTTGGAAGGACAACTCAGAGTTTACGTTTAATTGCATACATTCCAAACACGGTATTAGAAAACATGGGATACAACCAATCTAGGGCCATACCTTACACATATATTTATTATTACTTTTACAATTCAATCCACCTTACTCACCTAATGCAATTGGCCGAACGGGCCCTAGAGGGAGAAAATGGGGCTAAAGTTTTTGGTTCTCCATGAACTTGGGTCTCAACAGTGGTTGTAGAGGCCCAAAGAACAGGGATTTGTAAAGGAAAGTGGAGAGAGTGGGTGGGTGGGTAGAGAGGTTACATGTTTTTGAGCTCCAAATGAGGGGGGGTGTAGGAGCTCAAATGAGAGAGAATGATGAGGGTAGGAGATGGTGGGTAGGTGTAAACGATGGAGTGATGTATGGTTGGACAGGAAACAACGAAATGGGCGATTGGAGTGGAGGTTTGAGAGAGAAAACAACAAGAATAGGAGGAAAAGAGAGATGGGAGGGGCGCTTGAGAGAAAGGGGGCTCCAGACCTAAAAATCCCAACCCCCAGCCAAAACCGCACGTGCCAGGGGGTAGGGGAGGTCAGGCCGACCAACCCCAGCCTTGGACCCACCCCAGATGGGCCACCGGACCGCGGTCCACCTCCGGAACCGCGGTTCCGCCGCGGTCCGCCTTGGCCGGAACCGCGTCGCCGCGGTGGGGCCGTGTTCTCTGTGGTCCCAAGGTGCTAAATGCACCCTGGTTCGACCCTGGGTCCCATCGAATTTAAGTGGGGAGGCCCCCGACCCCGATTCGCTCCATTTCGGGTAGTTTCGGAATAATCGGACGTAACTTGCAATCCGGAATGAGTTATCTGACGTAAAATATATAAATTTGGGGTAGAACGAGCTAATGAAGCCAACCAACCCTACCAATCTGGGTTGTGCAGCCCGGAATTGCGAGAAAACCCTCCGATTGACGGTAATTTTCACGCTTCAATTTCGTTTTGCTAAAATAGTAGTTTTTGTTTAATTACTCTTCATCGGTTAGGCTTTAGGAGTTACGCTCATCGTGTAAAGAGCTTAGAATAATTAGGAGACAGTTTGGTGAAGTCAAATAGGACACTTACTATTTTTGGCTGAAAGCCTTGCACACTTAGTAGACATCACGACCTTATAGTAAGTCGCGAATTCTAGGGGTTTTAGTCGTAGTTTGTCACTGATTTCCTTCCCATTACTTGGTATCCCTATTTAAAGGGCTATGAACTCATTTTTTTAAGCATTCATGAATCAATTTCGAATGTATTAAAATTTATTTATATTGTCTGCTTTCTTTCCTCATGGATTCGGGAAGTCTCTGTGAGGAGTACAGAGAAGCTCCGAGGATTCGGAGTAGTTATCTTCATCACATTTATCGCACATTTTACTGATTCTCAATGATTGGGATGAGGTGGATTGTAATTTAGAAGCATCTATAGACGGTCTAGGAATGTTTTAAGGTTAACCCGTGCGACCATGGTTGAATACGGACTCGATTTCGGCGTTCAACTTTAGTGTACTTCACCGATTGGCGAAATCGGAATACCTATGACTGTTTCTATGTTCCATCGCTCCCTCCTAAGTCAGAGTGAGGCGTCAGTGTACGTGTGTGACCATAACCAGGTCCGGTTTAATCAAAATCATGCTCTGATACCATCTTGTCATGCCCTGAAAATCGGGGTCGAGCATAAACTCAACTCCCGAGTTTCAGAATATCACTTATGCAACAAAATGAATGATGTTTGAATGTTGACTGTATTCATGTATTGAACATGAGTGAGATTAAGCCAAAACAGCATATCATACTCCAGAGACAATTAAATTTACAAGCGGAAGACTGTGATAGATAGATAAAATATATAACTTATGATGAGTCTCCAGAGTGTGATAACATTACCAGGTTAAATAAATACAAGTGCAGTTCTAAAATGTACCAAATGTGAGGAAGTGTAATGCCTCCTATCCCATGTACCATAGCCCCGTCAATACAATATCAGGTCTTCATTGACCTGCCAGATAGACACAGATAGGAGAATTCTTCCTATCATCATAGAAGTAGTCCGACTCTGCTTCACAAGCATCGCCACCACCTGAAACTCAACAAATCTAGTTGGTGTGTACAACACCGTCCCGTAACGTGGGAGTGAGTGATCAACTCAGTGGAACAGAAAAGCATAGGTTAACATGTTATCAATTCAATCAAGCAGTAATGATAAAGCAGTACAAATCAAACAAGTCTAACTACTCTTATTAAGTGCAAGAATGAGATGACATGATGCTGTATGCCCTTGCCAAACCACCCTCAAGCGACATCATCTTACGTTCGCGAATGCTTACTCCCTCAGTGCGCCACATCTACAAAGCACATGCGGTGCGATGATGCTTATGATTACCAAGTTTTTATTAGTCCATTTCAAACAGCAGTATTGGGAAACTAAGGTACCTCCCTTATATCATTCCCAAACATGATCCATTCTAGGGTCGTCAATCCTAGTTAATCTCATACGATATTATGGTTTGAGAAGCATAGTGAAGGCATCGCAAAGGGCTCGTCACCCGTCAGCGCGGATACAAATCTCACCGTATGCGGCTCAATTGCTGGCCGTCAGCTCGAGTACAGGTCTCACCGTACTCGGCTCAATCACTAGCCGTCAGCTCGAGTACAGGTCTCACCATACTCGGCTCAACTCATACTCTAGTTGCTGTGAAAGACTCGTCGCCAATCACAAACCCTTGGAGTATACTCGAAGATACTACGGAGGACTCGTCGCCCGTCAGCACGAGTACAGGTCTCACCGTACTCGGCTCTCGCCGTAAGTATCGACAGCTCGAATACAGTGTCCCATACCACCGTATTCGGCTCACGAGTTAGTTGCGCAATGGTCACTACGGGGAGGCACATGGCCCCAGCGTAGGCCGACAGCTGGACCACGGTGTCCCATACCACCATGCCCGACTCATACGACTTGGCGGATCTAGGTACCATGGTTAAATGGGGATCGCCACTGGTAAGTTTGGTACCCTAGGTTCAAGCAGTAGCGACCAAACAGGGTGAACACACAATTACACTTCGGTTTAGTTGGCGAGCCTGACTAGCTCGAGCGCACCACAAGTTGAGCGATATGGAGCGCAAAAGCACTCCGTGTGGCCAACCACTATCACCAACCGAAGTACGACTCGGGTTCGCCAGTCACGTCCTTTGTGGCGACATGAATCTCAGCCACAATCACAAGTCTGGTACCGAATGTTTGGACTATATACATAGTCCCAAACTCAAACAGTTTTCATCGTTAGCATGTGAAGTAAAGCATGACAAACAAGCAATACAAGCATGTTAGTAAGCATGTTATAAAGCATGAAATAAAACATGAAGTAAAGCATGTTACAAGCATGTTGTGGAGCATGTGGTGAAGCATGTAGTAAGGCACTATCCACAAAGGGATACAATTACATACACATTACAGGTGAGTGGTTCTAGTGAACCACCGCATGGAGGGAAGCCTACTTCTGCCTAAGGGAGTCCGAAATCCCATATCAGCGCCTATCTAAGGCACTAATACATAAACACGTACTCATACAAGCATTTGCACAAACACCTAGAATACACTATTCCAACATACATGACGTATGTTAGCCAATTTCGTGTTAGGGCTGTCCCTTCGCCACGTGAGTATTTTACTCATATATATCGTAATTATACAGCAAATAATCATTACAATTACATTTCCAAAATCCGCACGTATGCGGTATTTCTAGAATACGCAATTTCAACATACATGACATTTACACATGAACATGTATTTTTACGATTCCTTTCGCCGAACTAGCATTTTATCTACATATGATATAATCAAACATTAAATAAACATGTCAAACATTTTCCCAACAAAAATACGTATACGGTATTTCTACGTATATCTAGAGTATGTGAAATTCCATATTCCACATCGCTAATCGAAACAGGAAACGGAAAGCACTTCGTACATGTGCATTTACACGCAGATCATGAATTTATCATTATCTGACATTGAAAGCGTTGAAAAACGTAACTTATACACTTAAAGTCCTCACCTTTTGTCGTAGAATCGTAACGGAGTTGATAGGTTTGCTAAGCTTCCGTATACGGCAACTAGGCGACCTATATAACGAAATAGGTTAGCTATTTCACAACCTACAACAGTCTAAACCTCAAAACAGATTAGGGTTAGGGTTTCTTACCTAGAAACGACGCCGGAAACGCCGGAAAAGCGTCAAGAAGGATGCGGTGGAGCATGGATAGCAGCAGGGAAGGACGGCAGGGAGATTCTCCCACATCTCCCACACTTTCTCTCTCTTTTCCCTCTCTCAAATCCCAAATTCGTATGGCTGCCATGAGAGAGGGTTTAAGGTCCTTATATAGTCTCAAAACTCACCGAAATAGACTCCTGTTCAAGGGTTACTGCTAATATAGGTAATTTGTCACTTTTCCAGCTCAAAAGAGAGGTTCTGGTGGCCCTCCTTGAGTCAAACGTCAGACTTAAGCTCACCACACATGGATTTATGTGGGATTACATTTTCGACTCGATTGGATTCCCAGATCGCACTTGGCGGACCACTTTCAGTTCAACGGTCAGTGGGCCACGATCTGAAATTCCAAGTACATGTAAATGTTCCTGAAATTTTTCTTAATCCAAAGGTGTAATTTAGTCTAATTCTGACGGTCTGGTTGCTTAATACTGATGCGCAAGCGAAAGGTGCCAGATCACTATTCCAGATATTTTATTTTCAAAGAGAATAGTGTTTCACACACCCTCGCTCCGGATCGAAACGAATGGCCGTGGGACATCGGCTGGTCCTGATTTTTGAGATGATTGCCAAGCCCAGTGAGGCGGTCCTAGTTCCTTAGCTTCATGTTAATCGGACTCCTGATGTGCGGTATAGACCTAATACGAAGTTTCGTTTCATTCCCGAGAGCAAACGGAAAATGAGTTTGGTTCTAAACTTTAGGGAAACCTAGAGTCACTGATTTTGCAAGTTTTGGGTCTTGCAGATCGTATTTAAAGTGATCCCAACGGATTTCATGGCTAATCGAGTTTGCACTTAGTTAACTTTGTTAAATTTCTAAAGGATTTAATCCTAATTGTTTTCTGGTTGAGATGGTACTTAGGCCTTTACAGTTTGTATATAAAGTGATCCAAGTTTTACTACTTAGCTAGTTTAAGATAGTGTCTAGGGCGAAAGTGCTTTGAAAAATTGAAAGCACAAGGTAGTGAAGGGTGGAATTTGTGAAGAAAATTGTTTAAAAAGGGAGCTGAGGCTTTAATTGAGCGTTTGGGAAGTTAATCAGGTGTTAAGATTGACCCAATGCCTAAGGACGTCTAATCCCAGGTTGGCAAAAATCCAGGATGTTACAATCTACCCCCCTTAAAACAAAATTTCGTCCCCGAAATTGGCTAAGGGTAATAAGGGAAGATTTCTATTATTTCATTTACCTAAGAGTTATTGATTCTAAGTTTCTACGCGTGGTAGGGTATATACCAGCTGGTTTATTTTAGTCAACCCCCCTTAAAACAAAATTCTTTATCCATTTCTCATACCCTGATGGTTTGCTACCATTTATTTCTTTACCTATTTGGAGTCTGGACGATAATTCTCAACAATTTAGGGTAAGGTAGATATCTTTTTCATTATTTGACCAACACGGAGAGACGATAATAGTGGGCTCGATCCAATACATCGATCATCTACCTGACCAGGGTAGAAGGCTCATTGTATACACTTCCGAATCCTGGTGGATCCTGGTCTTCTGCTCGGTTAAGCAGTGAGTCTATTGGTAGTCGCCCAGGATTAAGAATTGGGTCAAGCCGCGAATGTTTCGCAGTTGTATATTTCAGTAACTCCGTAGTCTGATCCCTCTAGAAACGTAGGGAATGTCCATCATTGAAAAGCTCAAATTGTCCATGTCTAAGGTTATCCTTTAGGTCTTAGTCTAAAAGAGTCCTTGTTATTATCTATGTCCAAGGAAAGGGTGAATCAAATCTTACTAAATCATCCTAAAACGGGTTCTCATAGTAGAACTTGTTAGGGCTTCTATAATGTTCGGATTCATCGAGCACCGTTTTGATCCTGGGCCAGTGGGGTAGGGTCCACCATGTTTCCGTTGCACCACCCAGGTCAAGGAGGTGTACTAGGTGACCTAACTAGAGCAGGTTCATCATGTCCTACCCCCCTTAAAATTTTATTTTCACCCTCAAGGCTCAAGAGCTATGTCCTGATCCGTATGTCGGAACAAGGTATAATTTAAGACTTATCCTTGACATGAAATGAAATGCGGTCTCCCACTATATCTGTCTTAGTACCTAGGATTATAGAAAGGGGCTATCACGGATGGGTGTGAGTTTGAGGCAAGATGCCTAATTCTACCAAGGAGTTTTGTCACAGTCCAGACTTATCCTATTTAATTATGTCTAGCTTAATAGGCAGGCTATCTTTTTACATTCATAAACACAATATGTATGCCAACATGGCATGCGAGTTGGGACCTAATTCCTAACTATCTGTTGCCCATTTGGGCAATTCCTTAGGTGTAACGACCTGAAAATTTCCGTACATTGGGCTGAGTACCACCTCGACCAGAAATCACATAGGATTAAATCCTTTAGAAATTAACAAAGTTAACTAAGTACTAAACTCGGTTAGTCATGAAATCCGTTGGGATCGCTTTAAATACGATCTGCAAGACCCAAAACATGCAGAATTAGTGACTCTAGGTTACCCTAAAGTCTAGAGCCAAACTCATTACCCGTCTGCTCTCGGGACTGAAACGAAACTTCGTATGAGGTTTAGATCGCACATCGGGAGTCCGATTAACACGAAGCTAAGGAACCAGGACCGCCCCACTGGGCTTGACAATCATCTCAAAAATCAGGCGATTCCGATGTCCCACGGCCATTTATTTCGATCCGGAGCGAGGGAGTGTGAAAAAACACTATTCCCATCCAAATAAAAATATCTGGAATAGTGATCTGGCATCTTTTGGTTGCGCGTCAGTATTAAGCAACCTGACCGTCGGAATCAGACCAAATTACACCCTCGGATTAAGAAAATTTCAGGAACATTTACATGTACTCAGAATTTCTGATCGTGGCCCACAACCGTTGAACTGAAAGTGGTCCGCCACGTGCGATCTGGGGATCCAATCGAGTCAAAAATGTAATCCCACGTAGATCCATAGATGGTGAGCTTAAGTCTGACGTTTGGCTCAAGGAGGGCCACCAGAACAGCCCCTCTCACAGCCATACGAATTTGGGAGCAAACCCTTAGAGAAAGAGAGAGAAAAGAGAGAGAAAAGCTTGGAGATCGAAGCCGATCTTCCTCCTGCTGCTTCCACTCCTCCCACGGCTTACACCGCCCCATTCCAGGGGTTTTCCCGGCGGTGTCCATCCCATTTGAAGGTAAGAAACCCTAACCCTAGGTCTGATTTGAGGTTGAATAGTGGTAGGTTGTGCAAAGGCTAATCGGTTTCGCTCTTTAGGCTAGGAAACTCCCGTATACGGAAGCTCCAACACCCTTGCTGATTTGTTGGAATTCTAAGGGCTGAGGTGAGGACTTTAAGCGTATAAGTTACATTTTTCAACGCTTTCAATGTCAGATAATGATAGATTCATGGTCTGCATGTAAATGCACATGTACAAAGTGCTTTCCGTTTCCTGTTCGATTAGCGATAAAGATATGGAATTTCACATACTCTAGATATACGTAGAAATGCCGTATACGTATTTTTCTTGGGAAAATGTTTGACATGTTTATTTAATGTTTGATTATATCATATGTGGATAAAATGCTAGTATGGCGAAAGAATCGCAAAATACATGTTCATGTGTAAATGTCATGTATGTTGAAATTGCATATTTTCGAAATTCCGCGTACGTGCGGATTTTGGAAATGTAATTGTAATGATTATTTGGTGTATGATTACGATATACCGGGAAAAATACTCTCGTGGCGAAGGGACAGCCCTAACACGAACTCGCTAACATACGTCATGTATGTTGGAATAGTGTATTCTAAGTGTTGTGCATATGCTTGTATGTGTACATGTGTATGTACTAGTGCCTTAGATAGGCGCTGATATGGGATTTTCGACTCCCTTAGAGACATGTAGGACCCCCTCCATGCGGTGGTTCACCGCAACCACTCACTTGTAATGCGCACACAACTGTATCCCTATGGGGATAGTGTTTTATCACATGCCTTACAACATGCTTTACAACATGCTTTGCAACATGCTTGACTTCATGTTTTACTTCATGCTTTATAACATGCCTACTAACATGCTTGTATTGCTTGTTTATTATGCTTTACTTTACATGCTAACGATGAAAACTGTTGAGTTGAGTTTGGGACTATGTATATAGTCCAAACATTCGGTACCAAACTTGAGATTGTGGCTGAGATTCATGTCGCCACAAAGGACGTGTCCGGCGAACCCGAGTCGTACTTCGGTTGGCGATAGTGGTTGGCCACGCGGAGTGCTTTTGCACTCCATATCACTAACTTGTGGTGCGCTTGAGCTAGTCAGGCTCGCCAACTAAACCGAAATGTACTTATGTGTTCACCCTGTTTGGTCGCTACTGCTTGAACCTAGGGTACCCAAAAAAACTTAAAGGGCGATCCCCGTTAAACCATGGTACCTAGATCCGCTATGTCGCATGACCCGGGCATGGTGGTATGGGACACCGTGGTCGAGCTGTCGACCAACGCTGGGGCCATGTGCCTCCCCGTAGTGACCATTGCGCAACTAACTCGTGAGCCGAATACGGTGGTATGGGACACTGTATCGAGCTGTCGATACTTCGGCGAGAGCCGAGTACGGTGAGATCGGTGCTCGTGCTGACGGACGACGAGTCCCTCTGTAGTATCATCGAGTACACTCCAAGGGTCTGTGATTGGCGACGAGTCTTTCACAGCAACTAGAGTGTGAGTTGAGCCGGGTACGGTGAGACCTGTACTCGAGCTGATGGCTAGTGATTGAGCCGAGTACAGTGAGACCTGTACTCGAGCTGACGGCCAGCAATTGAGCCGCATACGGTGAGATCTGTATCCGCGCTGACGGGTGACGAGCCTTTTGCGATGCCTTCACTATGCCTCTCAAACCATAATATCGTATGAGAATAACTAGGATTGACGACCCTAGAATGGATCATGTTGGGAATGATACAAGGAGGTACCTTAGTTTCCCAATACTGCTGGGTTGAAATGGACTAATAAAAACTTGGTAATCATGGGCATCATCGCACCGCATGTGCTTTGTAGAGTGGCGCACTGAGGGAGTTAACATTCGCGAACGTAAGATGATGTCGCTTGAGGGTGGTTTGGCAAGGGCATACAGCATCATGTCATATCATTTTGCACTTAACAAGAATAGTTAGAAATGCTTGATTTGTACTGCTTTATCATTACTGCTTGATTGATTTGATAACATGTTAGCTTATGCTTTATTTTTCCACTGAGTTAGCTACTCACTCCCACGTTACGGGACAGTGTTTGCAACACCCACCAGACTCTGTCGCAGGTGTAGATGGCGCCTTGGTTCAGGAACCAGAGCCCGACTTTGATGAGGACCAGGAGTAGTTAGTTCTCCTTCATGCAGTATTCTGACGGCTATGCTTAGGCCGGTTGCATCGCGGGATTCTCAGGGCCTCTTTTGAGGATTATATTTGGGTTTTGACTAAAAACAATCATGTATATTGGTGCTCAGCTAGTACTCATACTCTGGAGTTCAGAAAATTTTGTTACTTTACATACTTGAATATAAAATTCAGTCTTCCGCTTGCTTTTTATATACGATTGAACTGGAGTATGAATTACTGTTTTGGTTTAATCTCATTCATGTTTATTGCGCTAACTCAGACAACATCTAACCAGCATTGTGTATGTTGCATAAGTGATGCGTTGGAACTCGGGTGTTGAGTTCATACTCGACCCCCGAATTTCAGGGCGTTACATTAGGCCTAAAAGACAAAGTCTCTATCAGCAATATACTCCTAACACTTTTCAAGGACAAAATTATAAACTCTTAATTGTAAATGGTCGGGCCAACACGGAAAGAAAATTGTGTAGTGGGTCTGAGTCGGTTAAGCCGAATAACTAAGTCTATTATTCAATTGGCTTAGCATAATTAATTAGTCTTGTACTTTCCTTAGCCTACCCAGTAGGTTAGTCTATATGGGAGGAGTAGCGGGAATCCATAGGTGAGTCCAAAGTCAATGCTTATATACGTTAGATGATTTCACTTCATTTTTAATACAAGGAAGGGTTTTATTACTTAGGGTCAAAGTTGTCTAATTGGAATTAAGTTGCCTAAAGTTGAATTTAACCACGCCCGAGCATGTCACACATGCTCAACCAACCACAAGGGGTTGGGTTCTAGAGTTCACGTTCTTAATTGGTTGGATTTCCTATACTGTCAGGTTCTGTTGAAGCACTGCTCTAGGTCCAAAACTCTGAGGGTCTATTTGTCAAACAACCAGTTTACTCAGAAAGCTTAAGCTATCAGATTGCGGTAGGTTAATGTATATCAAGGGACTTATCACTTCAACACTATTTGGCCAGTGGTCTTAAGCCGTACTAAACGGGATTGTATTACTAATCCTACCCAGGATTGGGAGTGGGAGTGACATGTTGGTAGGAGGGTGGGTGGGGTGGGGATTAAATATTGGTATAGGCTTTGGAAAATGAGCAATGTATTGGAAAGTGTGAGATGGGATTTCCAAATCCCAGGATATGATTTTCTAATGAAATTTGGAAGGACAACTCAGAGTTTACGTTTAATTGCATACATTCCAAACACGGTGGTATTAGAAAACATGGGATACAACCAATCTGGGCCATACCTTACACATATATTTATTATTACTTTTAAAATTCAATCCACCTTACTCACCTAATGCAATTGGCCGAACGGGCCCTAGAGGGAGAAAATGGGGCTAAAGTTTTGGTTCTCCACGAACTTGGTCTCAACAGTGGTTGTAGAGGCCCAAAGAACAGGGATTGTGTAAAGGAAAGTGGAGAGATGGGTTGGGTAGAGAGGTTACATGTTTTTGAGCTCCAAATGTAGGTGTAGGAGCTCAAATGAGAGAGAATGATGAGGGTAGGAGGATAGGTAGGGCTGTGTAACGATGGAGTGATGTATGGTTGGACAGGAAAACAACGAAATGGGCGATTGGAGTGGAGGTTTTTGAGAGAGAAAACAACAAGAATAGGAGGAAAAGAGAGATGGGAGGGGCGCTTGAGAGAAAGGGGCTCCAGACCTAAAAATCCCCAACCCCCAGCCAAAACCGCACGTGCCAGGGGGTAGGGGAGGTCAGGCCGACCAACCCCAGCCTTGGACCCACCCCAGAATGGGCCACCGGACCGCGATCCCCTCCAGAAACCGCGGGTTCCGCCGCGGTCCGCCTTTGGCAACCGCGTCGCCACGGTGGGGCCGTGTTCTCTGTGGTCCCAAGGTGCTAAATGCACCCTGGTTCGACCCTGGGTCCCATCGAATTTAAGTGGGGAGGCCCCCGACCCCGATTCGGTCCATTCGGGTAGTTTCAGAATAATCCGGACGTAACTTGCAATCCGGAATGATTACTGACGTAACATATATAAATTTTATTAGATATAAAGATTGGGTAAACCAACCAACCAACCTGCTATCTGGTTGTGCAGCCCGGAATTGCGAGAAACCCTCCGATTGATGGTAATTTTCACGCTTCAATTTCGTTTGCTAAAATAGTAGGTTTTGTTTAATTACTCTTCATCGGTTGGGCTTTAGGAGTTACGCTCATCGTGTAAAGAGCTTAGAATAATTAGGAGACAGTTGGTGAAGTCAAATAGGACACTTACTATTTTTGGCTGAAAGCCTTGCGCACTTAGTGACATCACGACCTTATAGTAAGTCGCGAATTCTAAGGGTTTTTAGTCGTAGTTTGTCACTGATTTCCTTTCATTATTGGTATCCCTATTTAAAGGGCTATGAACTCATTTTTTTAAGCATCATGAATCATTTCGAATGTATTAAATTTATTTTATTTGTCTGCTTTCTTTCCTCATGGATTCGGGAAGTCTCTGTGAGGAGTACAGAGAAGCTCCGAGGATTCTAGAGTAGTCATTAGTTTATCTCATCACATTTATCGCACATTTTACTGATTCTCAATGATTGGGATGAGGTGGATTGTAATTTAAAAGCATCTATAGACGGTCTAGGAATGTTTTAAGGTTAACCCGTGCGACCATGGTTGAATACGGACTCGATTTCGGCGTTCAACTTTAGTGTACTTCACCGATTGGCGAAATCGGAATACCTATGACTGTTTCTATGTTCCATCGCTCCCTCCTAAGTCAGAGTGCGTCAGTGTACGTGGTGTGACCATAACCCAGGTCCGGTTTAATCAAAATCATGCTCTGATACCATCTTGTCATGCCCTGAAAATCGGGGGTCGAGCATAAACTCAACTCCCGAGTTTCAGAACATCACTTATGCAACAAAATGAATGATGTTTGAATGTTGACTGTATTCATGTATTGAACATGAGTGAGATTAAGCCAAAACAGCATATCATACTCCAGAGACAATTAAATTTACAGCGGAAGACTGTGATAGATAGATAAAATATATAACTTATGATGAGTCTCCAGAGTGTGATAACATTACCAGTTAAATAAATACAAGTGCAGTTCTAAAATGTACCAAATGTGAGGAAGTGTAATGCCTCCTATCCCATGTACCATAGCCCCGTCAATACAATATCAGGTCTTCATTGACCTGCAGATAGACACAGATAGGAGAATTCCTCTATATCATCAGAGAAGTAGTCCGACTCTGCTTCACAAGCATCGCCACCACCTGAAACTCAACAAATCTAGTTGGTGTGTACAACACCCGTCCCGTAACGTGGGAGTGAGTGATCAACTCAGTGGAACAGAAAAGCATAGGTTAACATGTTATCAATTCAATCAAGCAGTAATGATAAAGCAGTAGTACAAATCAAACAAGTCTAACTACTCTTATTAAGTGCAAGAATGAGATGACATGATGCTGTATGCCCTTGCCAAACCACCCTCAAGCGACATCATCTTACGTTCGCGAATGCTTACCTCCCTCAGTGCGCCACATCTACAAAGCACATGCGGTGCGATGATGCTTATGATTACCAAGTTTTATTAGTCCATTTCAAACAGCAGTATTGGGAAACTAAGGTACCTCCCTTATATCATCCCAAACATGATCCATTCTAGGGTCGTCAATCCTAGTTAATCTCATACGATATTATGGTTTGAGAAGCATAGTGAAGGCATCGCAAAGGGCTCGTCACCCGTCAGCGCGGGGGATACAAATCTCACCGTATGCGGCTCAATTGCTGGCCGTCAGCTCGAGTACAGGTCTCACCGTACTCGGCTCAATCACTAGC
>JAJHSJ010000001.1:113984712-114187607 GCA_021015155.1 Magnolia officinalis
AAAAGTCATGATCGAGATAGAGTTCTTAGCCATTTTATTCACAACAAACTTGTAATGTGCCTCCTTAGACTTCAGTGGTCGATGATGGTGAAGGTGTTCACATCGGATCAGGATCTTGATCATATGATGGTGTCACATATCACACATTTTCTTCTTATGCTTTGTGTGGTCGGCCATGTTATGGAGTCGACTTACACTTCTTACACAAGAGTGGAATTACAGACCCAATTGGTTCAAACATTGATTGTGGCTTCATTTGCTGCTGTCAATTGGCTTTTGGTTGTTGGGTGTCGTCTTTGTCGCTACTCACATCTGACATGTGCCCTCAAATTGTTTTTGAGATCAGACATAGCGCTGATCTCTCTAGAGTTTGCCAATATGGTTTTGACAGGTCATCATCTTGATTGTTGAGTAACCTTCGGTCTCTTCCACCAGATCATTCTTCAATCAATCTTTTGATTTGGTTAGAACTTTGATTTGGCCATTGGTGCATTAACAAATCCATTAGTGTGTCCATCATGTAATCCAATGATGGATTCCTTGTTATGGCCACCTTGCGTTGAGATGCTTCATTTGGAACTTCTTCCTTAGGAGTTTTAGATATTGCTTCTATAGGTTCCTCCACTTTTGTTCTTTGCCAATTTTTGCTCTCCCTCTTCGGAAGATCTAAAGGATGATTTGATCTCTTCAGGCATCAAGTTAAATGTGAATCTTTGCCCATTCTTTCTAAATTCATAAGTATTAGTCATTTCATCATGGATGGGTTGATGATGTTGTATCCACGGCCTTCCAAGTACTAGATGACAAAAATCCATGGGAGCCACCTTGAATTGAACATCCTCGAGTATTTCTCTACAAAGGAATAAGTTATCAGATGACATTGAGTTGGGTGTTCATCGCACTTGAGATAATAAGAGTTTTTAGATGATGGGGGTTGGAGCAAGTTCTTTAATTGGGTAATCGACGTTAGTTAATAGGTAAAGGGAGTTTGAGATTCGTAGCGGAGTAAGATGCTGACCTCATTCATAAAAGATGTGGTAGTCAGAAGATTCAAATGGATTCTCGCTTAGTCACCCAATAGGTAAATGGAACCTTTAGTGTCCCAACTCGGTGGTAAGGTAGTGTCTAAAGCTACCACCATCTTTCATTTGGGTCCAAGGAAGTAGCTGAATGGGACTTGTGGGGTTTATTTTACACATTGGAGGTCTTTCAAATTCTCGAGAAAGAGAGGTTTTGAAAGTGTGATGTTTTGGGAGGTCTACTAATGCAGGGGCATTTTCACACCGGGCTCGAGTCTTGTTTCCACACTCGGGGTGGGCGGCCCGTGTGAGGCGGGTGGCTCGTGTGAGGCGGTACCCATGTGCTTTAGGGCCCACGAGGGGGGTTCGGTCGAGGTCCTAACCCATGAGATGTGGGGCCGGGCTATGAGATAAATGGATTGATTCGCTATGCTCTAACATTCGAGCTTTTAGAGCAAGTGGTTAATTGTCCTGCGTCATCTATCTTGCATTGTTGGAGAAGGGCCAGAATCGGACCTAACTTTGGGAATTTGGCTATTACCTTGGATGTGAAATTCTCATGTCTATTCCCATTGATTACAATCTTTGGGGGCTCTATTTTGTACCAGAACCTTGTTCTAAAATGTTTCACCTTGTGGTTTAGAAGTCACTTGCCCTAAAATAACTTCCAAATCATGTATCATCTATTGGAGCATTAATGCAGGGGCATTTCACACTGGGCTTGAGTGGGGTGGCCTATGGGATGCAGGGGCACACTCGGGGTGGGTGACCTGCATAACTCATGGATTTGGGGCTCATGAGGAGAGTTTGGCCGAGGACCTAACCCGTGGATTTGGGGCCTGGGCTATGAGATAAAAGGATTAATTTGCCATGCTCTATTAGTTCGAGCTTTTAGAGCAAGTGGTTAATTGTCCACACTCAGATCCATAGCTCAACTGGCAGACTGAGCGGAGATACCTCGTTTCAACACTTGAGGTCTTGGTATCGATCCCTAGTGGGGGTGGCTAACATGGAGTGTGTGTATTGACATGGGTGTGTACTAACAAGCTAACCCCCCCCAAAAAAAAAAGTGGTTAATTGTCCTGCATCAAATTGGTATCAGAGAGGGAGGTCTCGTGTTCGAGATTCCTCATTGGGGGTGATTAATGCGGGGCCATTTCACACTGGGCTCGAGTGGGTGGTCTGTGAGATGCAGGGGCACACTCGGGGTAGGTGGCCCGCAGAACCCATGGATTTGGGGCCCGTGTGAGGCGGAACCCATGGATTTGGGGCCCACGAGGGGGCGGAACCCATGGATTTGGAGCTCACAAGGAGGGTTCGGCCGAGGACCTAACCCATAGATTTGGGGCTTGGGCTATGAGATAAATGAATTAATTCGCCATGCTCTATCAGTTCGAGCTTTTAGAGTAAGTGGTTAATTGTTCTGCATCAAGCATGTTCAACATATCACTCGATTCTAATATTGAGTTTAGGCGATGGTCAAGAGCTTATTTTGGATTTTAGGGTTAAAAGTGGGTTTCTTATTTAGGGAAGATGGAAATTTAAGTTGTTGAATTTGAGGATTTTGTCAAATGGGGTGCGCTCCGGTGGTACTCCAGTGGTATCACCGTAAGTTTATGGTGGTACCGGCCGAAATTGGGCCCACATGGTGTACGTATTGAATCCAACCCGTAGATCAAAAGTCGCCCCTCATTACTCCTAGGGCTTGAATATTTTCACGATAAAAAACTATGGTGGGTCACATCACATGGTTCAAGGTGGGAAGGAACAACTAGACTTGATTTTAACCAAGACCCATCTAAGTTGTATAACAACAAGGCTTTTGTCATGACCTACTCTACACATGGCAAATGAAGGATTTTGGTGGCCTGGATTCCATTTATATAATATGGTGGCCCCGAATGCAAATCAAGAGTGGTCATCTCGTCTCAACTTGTCTTTGTTCTGTGGCCCACCCAAGTCTCCAATTGGGCTGATTTTTGGGCAATATGGGTAACGTTGAGGCAATGCATCTGATGGATGATTCAGATGTTGACATGTCGTGAATACATCACTTGGGTCCCACTTTCGCCCAATACCATTGTAGCTTACAGTGGTACAGCTACCAATGTTTTAAAACATCGATGATATTGGCCAATATATCACACGATATATCTTGTATTTGACCTGTGTGATGCGAAACGCACAGGTAGTGCCGATGTATCCCACATGCTCGATCCGGTGAGTGTGTTTTCAAATTTTGATCCTTTTTTTTTTTTGTTGAAATTATGTTAAATCAATGTCAAAATGTTATAATTCCTTTAGTTCCTCATGTTTTGCATGAAAATAATGGAGTTAGAGCTTTAATTTCGATATCCATTGGTTCTTCATGTTCTCCATTTTTTTTTTTTCCTTCAACCAGCTGCCAATTGAGAGTAATTGCAAACTATTTAGGAGTATTTGATGAAATGATCATCACATACACTCTAATTTCGAAATTTGAGTGTAGGTGGTTTGGTTTTGGGAAAATTCAAAATTTCCGCAATTTCTCCCAAATTGCTTGTAATGTTGCACTCCAAACATTAAATCAAGCATGTATGGTGTATGATCTACTGATTTGTTAAGTCCTTGTCAATTATCACAAAATAAAAATTATTATTATTAATTAAAAATTAATAATACAAATATTATATATATATATATATATATATAAAATTTCCCTTCAACTAGCTGTCAATTGAGACTAATTTCGAAGTGTTTGGATGAAATGATCATCACATACACTCTGAATGTTATGCAATGAATTTGAATATAGTTGCATTAGTTCATTCAGACAACGCATAACTCAGGACCTTATACAAAGAACCTATTATGTGCATTTGTTTTTTGAGATGTTATGATTAAAAGTGTGTATTAAGGTCTTTGTTAACAATCCCTAAAGTTTCATTGCAAAGTTCAACAAAGTTCCCAATGTTTCTCAAAAAGTGCAATAAATTACCTGATATAAACGATATATCCCGTGTGATAACCAATGTTTTAAATATCGACGATATCGGCCGATACATACCACGATATATCTTGTATCCCACCTGTGCCATACGAAACGCACAGATAGTTCCGATATATCCCACACATTCGATCCGGTAAGATTTTTTAATTTCCAATCCCTTTTCTTTTTGTTGGAATTATGTTAAATTAGTGTTAAATGACTACAAATCCATTGGTTCTTCATGTTTTGCATGAAAAATTATAGAGTTGGAGCTTTGATTTTGATATCCATTAGTTCATCATGTTCTCCATTTTTTTTTTTTTTTTTTTTTTTTTTTTTGAAATTTCCTTCAACCAGCTGCCAATTGAGACTAATTTCAAAGTGTTTAGCAATATTTGATGAAATGATTATCATATACACTCAAATTTTGAAATTTGAGTGTAGGTGGTCCAATTTGGGAAAATTCGAAATTTCCCCAATTTCTCCCAAATTGCTCGCAATGTTTCACTCCAAACATGAAATCAAGCATGCATAAGGGCTGATCTACTGATTTGTGAAGTCCTTAGTTTTCAAAAAAAAAAATTATTTTAATTAATTAAAAATTATTAAAATATTATATATATCTATATATATATATATATATATATATATATATATATATATATATATATATTCAAAATTTCCCTTCAACCAACTATCAATTAAGACTAATTTCAAAGTATCTAGGAGTGTTTGATGAAATGACCATCACATATGCTCTAAATGTTATGCATTCAATTTGGGTATAGATGCATTAGTTCAGTCACACAGTGCATAACTTAGGACCCTATCTAAAGGTAACCTATTATGTGCACTTCTTTTTTGAGATGTTATGATTTAAAAGTGTGTTTTTTAAGGTTTTTTTTTACAATCCCTGAAGTTTCATTGAAAAATACAACCATTTCCCCAATTTTTCCCATTTCCCCCACAAGTACGATAAATTACCCGATACAAATGATATATCCCGTGCGATAACCGATACGTATCTATATCCCAAGGGTGCGATACGTAACGCGATACTAGTATTTCAAACACTGGTGATAACTGATACATATTTGTATCCCAAGGATGCGATACATAGCATGATACTGATATTTCAAACATTGATTGCTACAACCGGAGCACTCCCCTTGACAAATTTGGTGTTGGGGTTGATGGTAAATTCCCAAATTTACAAATTAGGCTTTTAGGGTTGAAAATTTGGGACTTTGGCATGTGATGTCGGGTTGGGAAAATTGGGAAAAATTAGGGTTTTGGGATGTGACAAAATAAAGGGTTTTGGATAAATGAAGTAAGGGAAATGTATAAATCTAGGTATGAGAATTAGGTAATATCGGAGATTTGGGAAATTTTAGGGTTAATGGGAATGAATTGCAAAAAAAGGGGGAAAAAAAGAAAGAAAGTAAAAGAAAAAGAAAGGAAAAGAAAACAAATCCAAGGAACGGAACTTGCTCTAATATCAAAGTTAGTGCAATTAAATTGAAAAGGGAGAATCTCTATTCAAATGCGTATTTACATATTTATGGATTAAAAAATTGCAAAAAAGAACCATATATAATAAGTTTCCATTTAATAGGGGTCTAAAGCATGTGGTGTTATAAAAATAAGTGCAATAGTAACCAATAATCCATCCATCCATGCATGCATACACATCCATGATCCATCCATCCATCCATGCATGCATACATACATACATGTCTAACCATCCATCAATCCATCCATGCATACACACACTCATCCATCCATCCATGCATACTAACATACATTCATCCATCAAGGCATACATCCATACATACACACATACGTGATAAATCCATCAATCCATCCAACCATCCATCTTTGCACACATACATACATGCATTTCATGATAAAACCATACATCCATAGAAAAAATAAATTTTCAAATGGAATTTTTTTTTACTTCAAATAAACAGATTTTATTTTTAAATATTTTTTAAATAAACTAATTTCCATCAAGAAACGGATCCTATTAATCATCAACATACAACTGTAAATAATAAAAACTAAAACAAAACAGAAATCTAAAAAATAAGTTTAAATTATTTTTTCCATATTAAACGGATTATTTATTTTATTTTTTGAAAATTTAATGTTAAAAGAAAATTTCAAAAATTGAGATATCTACATGAATGGATAGTTCAGCCAACCCTCATTATCATGTTAAAATTGGGCCTTCAATTACGTAATTTAGGCAAGAAAATGGGGAAAAAAACTGATTTCCCCAATTTCCATAAAATTTCCCCATTTCTACTCCCTAGCTCTCAAATGTCCACTCAAATTCATGCAAGAAAAAAAAAAAAAAAAAAAACAGACAGATTTCTACATTTTTTTTCATACGTTGGGTGTTCTGGCCCACAGACTATTCAATTTTCGCAACCCGTCATCAGACTCATTACTCTTAACTCCAACAACTAATTAAATAATGAAACCTTGGACTTTTGGAACCATGCAATCCTATCGGATCGGACCATTGATTTGGGCCTTGATCTGTCATAAATCTGATGATCTAATCTAGATTCTTGATTAGGTGAATTAGGATGTTTGGGTGGTCCAGATCCTTTGTTGGCCAGCTTGTCTATCCTGGATGCATCATTTGATCGATCGTGCATGGTCCTAGATTCATCTATATATAAGAACTTGCCATATTGGAGAAAGCTACCTGGTTACAGCCTTACAGGCACATGCATTGAATATGGTGGGGATTGGTTCGAATCTTCGAAATCTCATTTACATAGTACAACAAAGATTTGTTACAACAGATCACTATTACCATGTTAACCATATTTACCCAATGACAACGAAGAAGTTGTGCTGCAATATAGACAGTAAGTGTCACTCTAAATTAAACATAATGGAAGGTCTAGAGTACAGAAAACCAAGTTGATCTGGAGCAAGGTATTCAATATCGGTAATGGTGGCTGTAATGGCCACTTTTACTGTTACAAAACAGGCCTTCATTTGGAAAAAGAAAAAGGAAAAAATGCACTGGCCCCGTAACCGATCGTTATGGGCCGTAACATTTTCCATAACGGCCATTACGGCCCTGTAATGTCTAACGGTTTTGACCATTACTGTTACATAACCATTTGTGAATACTTTCATTTAGAGGGCATGTCTTAAGGATAGAGGGTTCTTTGCACTCATCACGTATCCAAGACTCCAAGTAATATGATTTGTTGAGGGATCTTATCTTATTTCCCACAACTTGCCTCTAGCTAGAAAAAATGAGTGATTTTTTCATCAACTACCTTTGTTTTGACCAATTGATAACATTGTTCCTTTCTTGTCATCTTTATTACTACTAATAAGAGATGTACAGAGTTATAGATATGACCAATAGTGAGAAGTTGGGAATCTTCGCAAATCATCCTAGTGGGCTGTCTATAATAACAGTTGTTGAATTCTGGTACTCTCCATGCAACCTTGTATCTACCATGCCCCTACAATGGACTTGCTCCTAGACCCCAGTGTATGAGGCTTGTCTGCCAATATTGCGTAGGCTGCCAAAGAGCTCTCACAACCAGTAGTTACAAAAATCAGCTCAGGATCACGAGCAGCAGGCGAAAGAAGAAAAGGCCATTAGTGGTCCAAAACATGTTGGACTTGCAAAAGTGTCTGCTATGCCTTGTCAAAGATTCTGGTAACTATTATTCGTAAAACAAATCAAACTGTCAGCAATCCTTTTTGCCATTGCCATTCTTGAATATGGGGAGGAATTGGTAAAGAAGTCAAGATGGATTCCACTTTATTTACAATTTTGGTTACCATGAATGCTTAGCTGGATGGACTTGGGACCAATTGATGCCTTTACTAGTTGCTATTTACTTGTGCATCTGAAATTGACAGAGTCGACCTAAAATCAGTTGGGAATCTGTATCTTGTGTGTGTGTTCTGTGCAGTTCTAGTTGAATACTTTGTACAAATGTATAAATTTCCTGTAGTCTTTTCTTTTGGCACCACATTTAATGGGGTCTTTTCTTCTGTTTGCACATTCAGTATGGTTAATTTGGTTGGCCAACAGATCTTGTCGTATATCACAGATTATGATCCCCATATTTGTTTCTTTTCTAAAGTTCCTTATGTATTGAATGTCAATGGCTACTACCTAATCTCATTTCTTTGTGAATAGAGAAGTTAAAACGAGCCTTTTCTTCTAAATAAAGGCATTGTTAAGCAGGAATATCTATTAGTCATAGTCTTAATTATTCTCACAGAAGCAGATATCTCATGTTTGCACCTTTTGAAATGTGACTTTGATAGGGCTATGGAGTTCTTTATTTCAAGACTTATAATTAGCTTGAATACCATTTTCTACTTGCTAATAATAGGATAATTCTATCCGTAGCTGGACTTTACGTGGAACTGCTCTCCATGAAGCGCCTTTTCCTTCAAATTCTCCTAGCCATAAGGGCTCCTCTGATGTAAGATGCAATGCTTCTCATTGTCCTCTTTTTGATATCTTTTTATCATTCTTTGATGGAATGGAAAATCTCCTTTCAGCATCCAAACGCATTTGATTCATGCTTTGGTTTGGCACTATCCCCTGGAAACTTGGTGGTTGCTGTGGTAAGAGCCTTCTTGCAGAAAAAAAATTTCTTTTACTTCTATCTTTTGTCATTCACCTCATATATCTCATGCTGATAGGCCACTTCTTGTGGTCCTTGTGTTTTTACTGGCATATTATACCATGATTGGATTGGTTGGTGAAGTCCTAAGACCAAACACTGTTTAGCATTAACCAAGAGCTCCCATCCATGCTTTTAGTTCATATTCTATTTATTTTAACATCAACTAAAATATTGTGCAAGAGAATTGATATTTACACCTAGATGAGTGTATTTATCAAAGAGGGTAGATTTAAATAGTAGCTCTTGTGTAAAGGTATGATTGACATGCTTGTCTATAATAGTTATTGTTATTTATTTGTGTTCCTTCTTTTTCATCACCATGCTAGTAGGACTTGATCTCGGGTCTTCTCACTGACCAACTCGACACTCAAGCTGGAAGTTGTCTACATTGTTATTATTAGGGAAATGACTGAATATCCCCAAAATAGCTTTGAGTAATATGAAGACCCTTAGTCCTACTTTCACACCCAGAAAACACTCCATGCTTGGAAAACCATCCTAAAACACCCCATAATGTAAGTCCAAATGCTCATGCAATTAGTTTTTGACTAGGATTCTCCAAATACGTATATATTCACAAGTTTGAATAGCTAAGAGAATAATAAGGGAAAAAAGAGGCTGCATCTGTTCTCCAATATGAATTCCCTAGTTTAACCCAACAAGCGCAGTTTTATCGCCTACATGTGCAACCTCGTGCATATCTGTGTGCTACGAGAATAGTGCATGGAGTCCAATAGGGTAGATGGGCTGTCTGAAAGTTTAGGTCAGTCAACTCATCAAGTGGGCCACCCATCTACGGAAACAACGGATGCATTAAAACACTTGCCAACCGTATACTTTCAACTTCCATCTTCACTGTTGGGACCACCTTATATAATATGGGTTGGTGCTCCACATGTCTGCAAGGTTGGCATCAGATACATCCATTGAATGGTGATGGGCTGATCCTAAGAAGTTTTGCTAGTTCCACAAGCAACTTGCCAACGTGGCAAGGGTACAGAGCATCTATTCCATGCTAAAGGAGGGACCCACCCTGCAGATGATCTGGTGCCAAAAAAAAAGAAGAAAAGTGGATCACCCCTGTATGAAAACAATGGACAGTTCAAAAAATTGCAAACATCCATATTTCAACGCACGTGTGACTCTGTAATGAGTGAACCGCCTTTTTTTTTTTTTTCTTTTGAGATCGTCTTTACTGTGTGGCCCAGCTCGTGCAAGGGCCATGCTTGTGGGGCTGGTACAACCTCCCATATTGATTGTATATCCATCTAGATGGCCCCTTTTACAACCCAATGAAAATTTCCAAGTTCCATTTCGTAATAACTTCCAATAGAAGTTTGAAGGGATATAATAGAAGATGACCTAGTTGACACTCTATTTGAGAAGTTCTTCTCTGACTGTATTATCTCAAAAAATAAAAAATCTCGACTGTATTTCTAAACATTTGGAGCTACTATGCCAATTGGAAAGTATGAAAATGCTACTGTGGCAGGGTTTTGACTTTTGATTAGATGATTTTCTTTTAACAGTAGGTTTGATCAGATGAAACCTACACAACACTTGCAAAACAAAAAATTTAAGTTGAATCACTTTTTTCCTCCCCTGGATTCTGAAAATTCTGAATCCTAAGTGCAAACAATGTGTCTGACAGTCTGAAACTCTCAAATATTAGTGACTGGCTCCAAAAATCTTTTCATCGAAGCTTTGTCTTTGTATAGAGAGGATTAGAAATTGTTCCCTGATGGAATCTGACGAGATTCTGGATGGGTATGCTGAGTGTTTCTAAAACAATTTTGAGACGATCAAATCAATCACAATTGGTAGTTAGCCTATTTGGAGTTGCGATGGAGGTGCATGGAGAAGATGTCTTTGGTGTGTGCATGGGCATCCATGGAAAAGAGTTGTGCTGTAGATGCAGCCATGGACGATGGTCCTTTATTCCCAATGCTTGGACCACTTGATGGCCCTTCTACGAACCACACATCTCATGAATCCAAACTCACACTTTGATCAATATGTAGTTTTGAGAGAAAATGGGAAGAAGAAATCACGTTCTCATGTTACCGAGTGTGTCACATCTATTCAATATATAACTTAGCATCCCTATCAAACCAAAAACCAAAAGACTCATACGTATCATGTATGTATCATGTAGTCCTAGCCAACTAAAACTATGACGCCATGTCTATACACACTTTAGACACCAAAACCAAAAACAAAGGACTCTTTATGTACTTGAGAGGTATACATGTACCTTAAAGGACTGTCAAAAGTCCTATTTAGTCACTATACCAAAGAGTCGTCATTGGCATTAAGACTTCCAACATCCTCCCTTAAATTAGGCTTTTTAAAAACTGACATTTTATTTGTCATCTTCGGTCTTATAAGACCTTTGGTTACTAGCAATATTGAAAACATATCCACGTCTTCATCTTTGGATTGTCATATGAATTAATATGCGAACCATATTTGGCAACCTCATCATTTGTGTTAGACTCACATTGTACCAAAATTCTTACCTTGCATGCTTCATCTTTTTCTTTTTCCTTTTTCTTTAAAAAGGATAATGGGAATTTGATAAAGGCCTGCTAGCAAAAACCACCCGGGGGGGAGGGGTTGGGGGTTTGCAGACGTCTTTCCATTTTAAAAGATGGAATTTGAACCTGTCCAAAAGAAGTCCCTCCCAAGCTTCTCCAATTTAATTCTAACCAAGGATGTATGGGCACTTGAATAGAGGCATATAATAGAGCGGCATGTTGGAAAACACTGCTTTAATGAGAGTTAGCCTCCCTCCCAATAAAAGGTATCAACTCTTCCACTTGGACAATTTTCTTTCTACCCTCTCCACCACCTTATACCAAAGATGCATAGGGGGTTTCTCGATGCATAAAGGGATCCCCCAAATAAGAAGAGGCAGGGTGTTCGAAAACGGTTACATTTCGGCCGTAATGGCTGATACGTAACGGTAATAGCCGTGACCGTTACGCGTTACGGGGTCGTAACGGCCGCCCCCTCTTTTTGTGCCTGTAACGGCCGTTACGGTACCGTAACAATTGTTACGGGCCTAAAGAAAATAGGAAAAAATGTAAAAAATAAATAAATTCTTTCTTTCCTTCTTCTTCTTCTCGAGCTGCGGCTGCGGCTTCTACTACGGCCCTGCTGCAGCTGCCCCTCTCATTTTCTCCTTCTTCTTCTCCTTCTTCTTCTTCGCCCTGTTGCAGCTGCCCTTCTCGTTTTACCTTCTCTCTCGTTTTCCCTTCTCTCTCGTTTTCCTTCTCTTTCTCCTCTCGTTTTTCTCTCTCTCATTTTCCCTTTCTTTCCCTCTCATTTTTTTTTCTTTTTCCTTCTCGTTTTTTCTTTACAGCCACGCACCTTATTTGTTTAAGTGGTCTGCGGTGCACGCCGCTTAGTGTACTTGCACTGTTTTAGTGCATGCGGCCCACCTTGATTTATGTATTGTATTATATATCCATGCCACCCATCAGTTTTTCTTGATCATTTCAAGGTATGGTCCCTAAAATGAAGCAGATCCAGATCTCAAGTGGACCACATAGTAGGATTGAATGCCCACTGTGCACTTGCATTATTTTAGTGCATGTTGTCCACCTTGATTTATGTGTTATATTATATATCCATGCCACCCATCAGTTTTTCTTGATCATTTCAAGGCATGGTCCCTAAAATGAAGCAGATCCTGATCTCAAGTGGACCGCACAATAGGATTGAATGCCCACTGTACACGTGCATTGCTTTAGTACATGTGGCCCACCTTGATTTATGTCTTGTATTATGTATCCATGCTAGCCATCAGTTTTTCCTGATCATTTCAAGGCATGGTCCCTGAAATGATGCAGATCCAGATCTCAAGTGGACCGCACAGTAGGATTGAATGCCCACTGTTAAAAACTTATTATGGCCCACTGTAATGTTTATTTACCATCGAAACTACTGATAAGGTTGCATGGACCTGGATCAAGGAAAACAAAAGTCGCAGCTTAAAAATAAAATAATAATAATAATAAAAGTTTTAATTGTGGGAATTCAATCCCTACTGTGTGGTCCACCAAAGATTTGGATTTGTCTCATTTTTTGGACCATGCCCTAAAATGAGTTGGCAAAAAGGATGGACAACATGGATATACAACAAATGCATCAAGGATTCAAGGTGGGTCCTATGTTCAGGGCGTCATTCACTAGCGGTCCACCTAAGGTTTAAATCTGCCTGTTTTTTTGGATCATGCTTTAAAGTGAGCTGGCAAAATAGATTGACGACATGGATATACAAATACATTATGGTGGGCCCCAATTTCAAGGCCTCACCCACTAGTGGTCCACCTTAGATATGGATCTACCTCATTTTTGGACCATGCCTTAAAATGATTTGATAAAACGGATGAATGTCATTGATATACAATACATACATCGTGGTGGGCCCTATGTACATGGCCGTAAAAATTGTCCATGAGGTATACATTAACTCAAAATTAATAAATTAAATTATGGCACTATTGTTGCCATGTCACAATTCCAAAATTAAATTATTTAAATCATTTTCACACCGTTAATTTGCGAACACTTGTTTTTTTGAAGGATTTTTTGATATTTTTCATTCTTCACTGTTCAATAAATATCCACCAATCCATTAGTGAGATAAGTGTCAATAGATTGCATGAATTTAACGTTGATTTGGGGCATCAAATGGTCCACCAAATCTGCTCTAAATCGACAACACTATTTACTTGAATATAATTTCAAATTTTTTCTTAAGATTTATTGGGAAAATTTATATTAATTTGTTAGATATATGAATTATATAATTGGACATAAAAGTCCCTAGATTGTATGTTAAAATAAAATGTACACAAGTCACAAGGTATGTAATACACCAATACATACAAATATGAGATATTTTGGTATTAAATTCATTCTAATTAATTCATATTGATATTATATAGTTAGATAATTAAATATAAAAGATCTATAGCCAATACTAGGTTGTCAGGTTCATAAATTCATTAGGCAGTCCGATACAACTTCTCACCAAAGAGTGGACCATTACACCACCATAAACATGTTCCAAATTATAAATGAATGCATATTTGGAATATTTAGAATATTCTGGATTTAATAGACATTTTTCCATAATTTTTTTGATGAAAAAAATAAAAATTTACACCGTTACGGCCTCGTATCGGCCGATACGGGGCGTATCCGTATAGGTAACGGTGGGCACTGTTACGCCCACCGATACCGATACGGAATACCTTGAAGAGGGGAGAGATCCCACCTTACATGCTTCATCTTGCCCTTTGGCTTTAGATAATATAACATCCCGAATTTTCACGGCCAGAGTTTATACTCGTGCCCGAGAAAGCCAGGTGTTAATAATGTATAAATCGGATGCTTTAAAAATCTCACCTTATTATTTTTATTTTTTTCATTTGGATCACATCTAGATACATTCATGAAGGTAATATTCAAGAGAATAAAATCGACTGTATTGATTATTTCATCAGAGTAAAAGAATTCAATAAATAATCAAATGCCTTCTCAATGGGAGCTTATTACATTTATCGAGTTCGCATTGGAAGTCTGAAACTAAATCATAAAACTATATTCTTATTCTTTCTGTATAATCTTTTGTAGAGAGATAGTCCTCTAGGTCTTCGATCTGTACGTCACCTGCATCATCTGTACGGTTGGAGAGGGTCAACGCCCTACTCATAGTGATGGTCATCCTTTAAGATTATCAATAATTCAAGAGATTCATAAAAGTAATGTAAGGGTTCTGATACGTCTCGTACTCCACCACTACGAGGGTATCAGCATGTGCAAACAATTTACATGAGATGCATGCCTAGCAAAGCGTGTGCGGCTCATCATACATAGTGATCATTACAATGTGGAATACGATTCATAGAAAACCCGAATCGCCCCGCATTCTCATACTATGGAGATTCACCGGCATGTCCGACGCTATCATGGATTTACGTGAACACCTCAAGGTGGCACAATACATGAGTCAAATGAATTACGTGATATGATTTGTTCATGGAACGACTATTTGCGACATCCAATCCTGGAAGTGATGTAACACTGTAACAGCCCGAAATTTTCACGGCCAGAGTTTGTACTCGTGCCCGAGGAAACCGGGTGTTATTAATGTACAACTGGATGTTCTGAAATCGCACCTTATTTTTTTTTTTTTTTCGTTTGTTTACATCCAAATACATTCATGGAGGTAACATTCACAAGAGGGAAATTAACTGTATTGATTATAGGTCACCAGAATAAAAGGAATAATCAAGGCCTCATAATGGGAGGTTCATTACAACATCAGAGTTCACATCGGATATATAAAACTAAGTAAAAAGCTGTCTTCATATTCTTTCAGTGTGATCTTCTTTAAGGAAGTAGTTCTCTAAGTCTTTAATCTGTACATCACCTGCATAATCTGTAAGGTTGGGAGAGGGTCAATGCCCTACTCATAGTGAAGGTTATCCTTTAAGATTAACAACAATTCAAGAGGTTCATAACAGGTAAAGTAAGGGGCACTGATACGCCTAGTCTAATACATAAGATATCCGTATGTGCAAACAACCTACCTGAGATGCATGCCTAGCATAGTGTGTGCGGCTCATCATACGTAGTGATCGTCACAATGTAGAATATAATTCATAGGAAATCCGACTCGACCCGCATCCCATAACTACGGATATTCGCCGGCATGGCCAACGCTAACGTGGATTTATGCGAACATCTCAAGGCAACACAACACGCGGTTAGGGGATTTACGTAACACGATGTGTTCATGGAGCGACTAATTGCGACATCCAATCCCGAAAAGTTGATGTAACACGTATGCCGATTTACATACATCGATTGTGCACCACGCCAACCAACCCACGGATTTACGTGCCGACCAAGAGGGCCGCTACCCGTAACGCATTACGTCCATGATAAGATAATCGATTCACTAGTCGTGATACCTCATAACACATCACTTGCTCTTATAAAGAATATAACTGAATCATGAAGAGTATAACATGAACCATGAAGAATATAAACTGAATCATGGAGGTTCTGGAATAACAAGACACATGCCCGTGCCTTTTAAAGATAGACGGCACAAGGCCAATATAATAAGAATAGTGACAATGGTCAACTCCACAAAAGTGGCAATGGCCAACATAATAAGAGAAGAGTGACAATGGTCAATTCCACAAAAGAAAAGCGGCAGAGCCAACACAAATAAAAAGATGAGTGACATAGCCAACTCACATATAAAGACGAGTGGCAGAGCCAACTCAATAATGGATGAGGCAGGGGCAAGGCTTGTACCCATGGCCTCACATAAATTCAGAGAAATTCTCTTGTATTTGACATCGGATCATAATCCCAAAAGGGCCAATAAATCAATTGATAAGATAATTCCCAAGGAACATGTAAATATGGAATACATGATAATTCATATCATAAAAGGCATGAAAAGGCCTAAATTGCTGGTGAAACATATAATAACATGGAAGATTCAAATTGATGTATAAAAGGAATACATGTAAAGGCAATATCAAATTCATGAAAGCATATATAGAAGCCAAAATAAACTAGTATGAAGACAGATAAAGTACAAGAATTACTGTAAGTTTAAAGGATAGAACCCTCACCTGTTGTCTGAATATCTTCTAGGTTTAAATGTCTTGGTCTGTTTAGATTTGCTTGTTTTAAATTCAACTAAAGTGGTTGTTAGGAGTTTTATACCATGCGAAACTCTGTATTTTCTTTCCAACCCTTGGCAAGCTCTTCTACTGAGTCATCAGGAAAGGCAGGAAAGGCGGAAAGAAGGTAGTGTAGGATTAAGGGATAAGGATAATTTGCTGACCTGAACCTACTTAAATGGCCTCGACTCAAACTCTGTGAGTCAACTCAGCCACTTTCTTCTTTATTTTTTCTCTCTCCTTTCTTTCTCTTTTTTTTTTCTTTCTTTTCTTTTCTTTTTCTTTTCTTTCTCTTTTTTTTCTTTCTCTCTCTTTTCTTTTCTTTCTTTTTCTTTTCCTTCTTTTTCCCTTTTCTCTTTTTCTTTTTTTTTTCTTTCCTTTCTTTCTCTGCTACACGACAGCTAATCTGGCGACAGTTGCCGGATCTTTCCCTTCCTCTCTCTCTCTCTCTCTCTCTCTCTCTCTCTCTCTCTCTTTTACCACGTTTCTCTCTCTCGTTTTCTTTTCTTGTGGGATGGCAGGACCTATTTATAGCCAGCCCGCACCTAGAAGCTTCTGTGCGTAAGAGAGTTTACGCAGCAAGGATGAATCGGGACTCTACTCGCGTACGTTCCTGTTTGCGTAACAGGAAACGATCCTGCTTTTCTTGTCGCAGGTGCAGCAGCGGGGAAATTTGGAATGGAGGGGTCGATCCAATTTTTCAGCGTCCTTGGAGGGAGTCGGACTCTCCTAGGGACTGATTTGGACGGTTTGGATCTTGCACAAGGAGCTGAAGTCAGAGTTCTAGTGGGAGATCCCCGCTGTCGTGCTTCCTTTGGACGCTGTTACAGCGTGTCTTTGAAATTCGACTTCGGTTTGGTTTGTGGCATCGGTTGGGTCCACTTGTGATGTCGTTTGGGAAAATCCATTCCTTTCATTAGGACGAGAAGATCGTGTTGTGCCATGGGTCAAGAGATGGAGTAGATCCAAGTCTTTAGTGGGCCACGATACATGTGGTAGGTAGACGCTTCTCAACTGCTAAAGATTCCTGAATCCACGTAACTTTTGTTACGTGATTGACTGTGTATCATGTGGGGTCCACATACATGTTTATTTTGAGGATCCGTTCCGTCTATCCGGTTTGTTTCGCCATTTTAGGGCACAACGTCAAAAATGAATTGGTTCGGTTGATCAGTTGTTCCACAGAGTTCAACCGAAACTCATGAACATTCACCGTTAAACTCAATTGAAATTCTCCACTACAGTGCCATGCATCATCTTATTTACAAATTTACCCTTTCTTTTATTTAAACTTCTGCCATCCGTAACTCACAACTTCATCGTCCAAATGGGGTGAAATTTGACATGTGGTCGTTATTTTTCTCTCCCTCTCAATAGGTTAAAATTGGGCCTTGATCCATTACGGATGGCCAAGATGCTCCTTTAATGGCTAACACACTTTAAAATTTAAAATAACATTTGTACACCTCTGATTGATAAGTTGTCGGGTGGTTTGGACCTGTATTCTAAGATCTTCAAAATTACTGATTCATCCCAATATTCGGGCGGCCCATGTGGCGGATCCAGACATGATGGATAGTCAGATGACTCACTAAATATAAGGAAGCCTAATGATTAACACTCTGACATTGTATATAGGTGGATGTACGGTCAGTTCCGTAAGTGGTTGGGCATAAAGTGAGTTTCTGGAGTAATTAGGGGTAGAGCATATGTATAGTCAGATTAAAGTGTTTTATTCACGTGTGTGAGTTTCTCCGATCATAATTCTGATGGTGGGTTAAGCATATTCACAGGTGACGAACAAGATGAACGGATCAGAATTTTGATCTGATAAGTACACGAACGGATGTAGAGGTCAATTAGTTAATCTACTATGATCTAAGGGCTGAAACTTGATTTGTACGGTTAATTTATGATAATTAGGCCTGGTATAAAATTTCACATAAAACGGATAATGAGAACTATGTGAATTGGAATTCAGGGGTACAGGTCAATGGCATTTCCGTAATTATTGCTGATCTGTGAGTTTTGGGAAATCCAATGGGTCCACATGGTTATGGGCACGTCTCTAAGAAATTTTTATGAATAAATGTATATCTAAATCACTACGGATAGGGAGTTATTCGTCGTGCCCTTCGTGGGAAGGTACTTCGTCAAATCATGCGATGGATGGTCCTTCCTAGAAATCAACAGTTAGATGGCTTAATTTATGAATGAGGGTCATTCCTAACGGTTAGGTTTGTGTCAGGGCGAGGATGTAAGGCTAGGATTGTCGAATTGGTATCGTACACATGCACATATAAGTAAAATTTCAGGTAACGCTCGAGAACTTTCAATACTCGAGTATTGAAAAGTTCGGGGCGTTACAATCTACCCCCCTTAAACATAATTTCGCCCCTGAAATTTAGTATTTTTAATGTAAAAGTCATCTTTTATGTCTCTAAGGATTCCTAATATCTTGTGTTCCAGGTGATATGGATAAATGGTTGTAGTAGGTTCGAGCCCGATACACAGGTCCTTTGTCTGCGCAGTACAGAGGATTTACTGGTATCAATTCGTAATCCTATGGAATCTCGATCCTTTACTTGATCAGGGCGTCGGAATCTTTTGAGATTTTCTAGGACTTAGAATTTAAGTCAAACCTTGTAAATCTCACATGACTATAGGTCCATCCATCCAAAATCCCTGGGTTGTCTTAGATGTCACAAAATATCCCAAAATCTTATATTCTTGTAAGGGAAAATTTCACATGGCCCACTACACTTCCGCTACGCATCCTAATTATTGAAGATACTACCTAAAAGTTAATTGTTCCTAACATTCCCACCTATTCGTTTTCAATGTATTTTTCGTGGAGCAGATCCCTACATGTCTAGACGTGCGTAAAATTGTCTATATGATTCGGGACGCTACATTCTACTCCCCTTAAGCAAAATCTCGACCCCGAGATTTGGTAAATTTGAATTTGTCCCCCTACGCCGTTCCTGATTGTGGTTCCGTTATTGGGGTTTGAACCCGGGCCTCTCGGGTGAGAGCCGAGTATCCTAATCGGACTAGAGGACAATGGATTTAAAAATTCTCTAGAGAGAGGTTGACGGGGACTTAGATTCAGAGTTTCTGGATTCCATGTCTAACCTATCATTTCAATTTGGGGAACTTAAAGGTGGGTTTCTAATTCTTCAACTTCCTACTGCATTTAAGAAGTAGCACTTAAGTATAGATATCTGATTGAAGATTCTGTCCTATTCGCCTAAAGTTTAGGGTGGTCCACTCCCCTCAGGCCCAGTTAATCTCATTCTTGGGCTTTGATACCAACTGTAACAGCCCGAAATTTTCACGGCCAGAGTTTGTACTCGTGCCCGAGGAAACCGGGTGTTATTAATGTACAACTGGATGTTCTGAAATCGCACCTTATTTTTTTTTTTTTCGTTTGTTTACATCCAAATACATTCATGGAGGTAACATTCACAAGAGGGAAATTAACTGTATTGATTATAGGTCACCAGAATAAAAGGAATAATCAAGGCCTCATAATGGGAGGTTCATTACAACATCAGAGTTCACATCGGATATATAAAACTAAGTAAAAAGCTGTCTTCATATTCTTTCAGTGTGATCTTCTTTAAGGAAGTAGTTCTCTAAGTCTTTAATCTGTACATCACCTGCATAATCTGTAAGGTTGGGAGAGGGTCAATGCCCTACTCATAGTGAAGGTTATCCTTTAAGATTAACAACAATTCAAGAGGTTCATAACAGGTAAAGTAAGGGGCACTGATACGCCTAGTCTAATACATAAGATATCCGTATGTGCAAACAACCTACCTGAGATGCATGCCTAGCATAGTGTGTGCGGCTCATCATACGTAGTGATCGTCACAATGTAGAATATAATTCATAGGAAATCCGACTCGACCCGCATCCCATAACTACGGATATTCGCCGGCATGGCCAACGCTAACGTGGATTTATGCGAACATCTCAAGGCAACACAACACGCGGTTAGGGGATTTACGTAACACGATGTGTTCATGGAGCGACTAATTGCGACATCCAATCCCGAAAAGTTGATGTAACACGTATGCCGATTTACATACATCGATTGTGCACCACGCCAACCAACCCACGGATTTACGTGCCGACCAAGAGGGCCGCTACCCGTAACGCATTACGTCCATGATAAGATAATCGATTCACTAGTCGTGATACCTCATAACACATCACTTGCTCTTATAAAGAATATAACTGAATCATGAAGAGTATAACATGAACCATGAAGAATATAAACTGAATCATGGAGGTTCCGGAATAACAAGACACATGCCCGTGCCTTTTAAAGATAGACGGCACAAGGCCAATATAATAAGAGAATAGTGACAATGGTCAACTCCACAAAAGTGGCAATGGCCAACATAATAAGAGAAGAGTGACAATGGTCAATTCCACAAAAGAAAAGCGGCAGAGCCAACACAAATAAAAAGATGAGTGACATAGCCAACTCACATATAAAGACGAGTGGCAGAGCCAACTCAATAATGGATGAGGCAGGGGCAAGGCTTGTACCCATGGCCTCACATAAATTCAGAGAAATTCTCTTGTATTTGACATCGGATCATAATCCCAAAAGGGCCAATAAATCAATTGATAAGATAATTCCCAAGGAACATGTAAATATGGAATACATGATAATTCATATCATAAAAGGCATGAAAAGGCCTAAATTGCTGGTGAAACATATAATAACATGGAAGATTCAAATTGATGTATAAAAGGAATACATGTAAAGGCAATATCAAATTCATGAAAGCATATATAGAAGCCAAAATAAACTAGTATGAAGACAGATAAAGTACAAGAATTACTGTAAGTTTAAAGGATAGAACCCTCACCTGTTGTCTGAATATCTTCTAGGTTTAAATGTCTTGGTCTGTTTAGATTTGCTTGTTTTAAATTCAACTAAAGTGGTTGTTAGGAGTTTTATACCATGCGAAACTCTGTATTTTCTTTCCAACCCTTGGCAAGCTCTTCTACTGAGTCATCAGGAAAGGCAGGAAAGGCGGAAAGAAGGTAGTGTAGGATTAAGGGATAAGGATAATTTGCTGACCTGAACCTACTTAAATGGCCTCGACTCAAACTCTGTGAGTCAACTCAGCCACTTTCTTCATTTTTTTTCTTCTCTTTCCTTTTCTTTCTTTCTTTTTTTTTTTCTTTTCTTTTCTTTTCTTTTCTTTTCTTTCTCTTTTCTTTCTCTCTCTTTCTCTTCTTTTCTTTTCTTTTTTTCTTTTCCTTCTTTTTCCCTTTTCTCTTTTTTTTTTTTTTTTCTTTCCTTTCTTTCTCTGCTACACGACAGCTAATCTGGCGACAGTTGCCGGATCTTTCCCTTCCTCTCTCTCTCTCTCTCTCTCTCTCTCTCTCTCTCTCTCTCTCTCTCTTTTACCACGTTTCTCTCTCTCGTTTTCTTTTCTTGTGGGATGGCAGGACCTATTTATAGCCAGCCCGCACCTAGAAGCTTCTGTGCGTAAGAGAGTTTACGCAGCAAGGATGAATCGGGACTCTACTCGCGTACGTTCCTGTTTGCGTAACAGGAAACGATCCTGCTTTTCTTGTCGCAGGTGCAGCAGCGGGGAAATTTGGAATGGAGGGGTCGATCCAATTTTTCAGCGTCCTTGGAGGGAGTCGGACTCTCCTAGGGACTGATTTGGACGGTTTGGATCTTGCACAAGGAGCTGAAGTCAGAGTTCTAGTGGGAGATCCCCGCTGTCGTGCTTCCTTTGGACGCTGTTACAGCGTGTCTTTGAAATTCGACTTCGGTTTGGTTTGTGGCATCGGTTGGGTCCACTTGTGATGTCGTTTGGGAAAATCCATTCCTTTCATTAGGACGAGAAGATCGTGTTGTGCCATGGGTCAAGAGATGGAGTAGATCCAAGTCTTTAGTGGGCCACGATACATGTGGTAGGTAGACGCTTCTCAACTGCTAAAGATTCCTGAATCCACGTAACTTTTGTTACGTGATTGACTGTGTATCATGTGGGGTCCACATACATGTTTATTTTGAGGATCCGTTCCGTCTATCCGGTTTGTTTCGCCATTTTAGGGCACAACGTCAAAAATGAATTGGTTCGGTTGATCAGTTGTTCCACAGAGTTCAACCGAAACTCATGAACATTCACCGTTAAACTCAATTGAAATTCTCCACTACAGTGCCATGCATCATCTTATTTACAAATTTACCCTTTCTTTTATTTAAACTTCTGCCATCCGTAACTCACAACTTCATCGTCCAAATGGGGTAAAATTTGACATGTGGTCATTATTTTTCTCTCCCTCTCAATAGGTTAAAATTGGGCCTTGATCCATTACGGATGGCCAAGATGCTCCTTTAATGGCTAACACACTTTAAAATTTAAAATAACATTTGTACACCTCTGATTGATAAGTTGTCGGGTGGTTTGGACCTGTATTCTAAGATCTTCAAAATTACTGATTCATCCCAATATTCGGGCGGCCCATGTGGCGGATCCAGACATGATGGATAGTCAGATGACTCACTAAATATAAGGAAGCCTAATGATTAACACTCTGACATTGTATATAGGTGGATGTACGGTCAGTTCCGTAAGTGGTTGGGCATAAAGTGAGTTTCTGGAGTAATTAGGGGTAGAGCATATGTATAGTCAGATTAAAGTGTTTTATTCACGTGTGTGAGTTTCTCCGATCATAATTCTGATGGTGGGTTAAGCATATTCACAGGTGACGAACAAGATGAACGGATCAGAATTTTGATCTGATAAGTACACGAACGGATGTAGAGGTCAATTAGTTAATCTACTATGATCTAAGGGCTGAAACTTGATTTGTACGGTTAATTTATGATAATTAGGCCTGGTATAAAATTTCACATAAAACGGATAATGAGAACTATGTGAATTGGAATTCAGGGGTACAGGTCAATGGCATTTCCGTAATTATTGCTGATCTGTGAGTTTTGGGAAATCCAATGGGTCCACATGGTTATGGGCACGTCTCTAAGAAATTTTTATGAATAAATGTATATCTAAATCACTACGGATAGGGAGTTATTCGTCGTGCCCTTCGTGGGAAGGTACTTCGTCAAATCATGCGATGGATGGTCCTTCCTAGAAATCAACAGTTAGATGGCTTAATTTATGAATGAGGGTCATTCCTAACGGTTAGGTTTGTGTCAGGGCGAGGATGTAAGGCTAGGATTGTCGAATTGGTATCGTACACATGCACATATAAGTAAAATTTCAGGTAACGCTCGAGAACTTTCAATACTCGAGTATTGAAAAGTTCGGGGCGTTACAATCTACCCCCCTTAAACATAATTTCGCCCCTGAAATTTAGTATTTTTAATGTAAAAGTCATCTTTTATGTCTCTAAGGATTCCTAATATCTTGTGTTCCAGGTGATATGGATAAATGGTTGTAGTAGGTTCGAGCCCGATACACAGGTCCTTTGTCTGCGCAGTACAGAGGATTTACTGGTATCAATTCGTAATCCTATGGAATCTCGATCCTTTACTTGATCAGGGCGTCGGAATCTTTTGAGATTTTCTAGGACTTAGAATTTAAGTCAAACCTTGTAAATCTCACATGACTATAGGTCCATCCATCCAAAATCCCTGGGTTGTCTTAGATGTCACAAAATATCCCAAAATCTTATATTCTTGTAAGGGAAAATTTCACATGGCCCACTACACTTCCGCTACGCATCCTAATTATTGAAGATACTACCTAAAAGTTAATTGTTCCTAACATTCCCACCTATTCGTTTTCAATGTATTTTTCGTGGAGCAGATCCCTACATGTCTAGACGTGCGTAAAATTGTCTATATGATTCGGGACGCTACATTCTACTCCCCTTAAGCAAAATCTCGACCCCGAGATTTGGTAAATTTGAATTTGTCCCCCTACGCCGTTCCTGATTGTGGTTCCGTTATTGGGGTTTGAACCCGGGCCTCTCGGGTGAGAGCCGAGTATCCTAATCGGACTAGAGGACAATGGATTTAAAAATTCTCTAGAGAGAGGTTGACGGGGACTTAGATTCAGAGTTTCTGGATTCCATGTCTAACCTATCATTTCAATTTGGGGAACTTAAAGGTGGGTTTCTAATTCTTCAACTTCCTACTGCATTTAAGAAGTAGCACTTAAGTATAGATATCTGATTGAAGATTCTGTCCTATTCGCCTAAAGTTTAGGGTGGTCCACTCCCCTCAGGCCCAGTTAATCTCATTCTTGGGCTTTGATACCAACTGTAACAGCCCGAAATTTTCACGGCCAGAGTTTGTACTCGTGCCCGAGGAAACCGGGTGTTATTAATGTACAACTGGATGTTCTGAAATCGCACCTTATTTTTTTTTTTTTTCGTTTGTTTACATCCAAATACATTCATGGAGGTAACATTCACAAGAGGGAAATTAACTGTATTGATTATAGGTCACCAGAATAAAAGGAATAATCAAGGCCTCATAATGGGAGGTTCATTACAACATCAGAGTTCACATCGGATATATAAAACTAAGTAAAAAGCTGTCTTCATATTCTTTCAGTGTGATCTTCTTTAAGGAAGTAGTTCTCTAAGTCTTTAATCTGTACATCACCTGCATAATCTGTAAGGTTGGGAGAGGGTCAATGCCCTACTCATAGTGAAGGTTATCCTTTAAGATTAACAACAATTCAAGAGGTTCATAACAGGTAAAGTAAGGGGCACTGATACGCCTAGTCTAATACATAAGATATCCGTATGTGCAAACAACCTACCTGAGATGCATGCCTAGCATAGTGTGTGCGGCTCATCATACGTAGTGATCGTCACAATGTAGAATATAATTCATAGGAAATCCGACTCGACCCGCATCCCATAACTACGGATATTCGCCGGCATGGCCAACGCTAACGTGGATTTATGCGAACATCTCAAGGCAACACAACACGCGGTTAGGGGATTTACGTAACACGATGTGTTCATGGAGCGACTAATTGCGACATCCAATCCCGAAAAGTTGATGTAACACGTATGCCGATTTACATACATCGATTGTGCACCACGCCAACCAACCCACGGATTTACGTGCCGACCAAGAGGGCCGCTACCCGTAACGCATTACGTCCATGATAAGATAATCGATTCACTAGTCGTGATACCTCATAACACATCACTTGCTCTTATAAAGAATATAACTGAATCATGAAGAGTATAACATGAACCATGAAGAATATAAACTGAATCATGGAGGTTCCGGAATAACAAGACACATGCCCGTGCCTTTAAAGATAGACGGCACAAGGCCAATATAATAAGAGAATAGTGACAATGGTCAACTCCACAAAAGTGGCAATGGCCAACATAATAAGAGAAGAGTGACAATGGTCAATTCCACAAAAGAAAAGCGGCAGAGCCAACACAAATAAAAAGATGAGTGACATAGCCAACTCACATATAAAGACGAGTGGCAGAGCCAACTCAATAATGGATGAGGCAGGGGCAAGGCTTGTACCCATGGCCTCACATAAATTCAGAGAAATTCTCTTGTATTTGACATCAGATCATAATCCCAAAAGGGCCAATAAATCAATTGATAAGATAATTCCCAAGGAACATGTAAATATGGAATACATGATAATTCATATCATAAAAGGCATGAAAAGGCCTAAATTGCTGGTGAAACATATAATAACATGGAAGATTCAAATTGATGTATAAAAGGAATACATGTAAAGGCAATATCAAATTCATGAAAGCATATATAGAAGCCAAAATAAACTAGTATGAAGACAGATAAAGTACAAGAATTACTGTAAGTTTAAAGGATAGAACCCTCACCTGTTGTCTGAATATCTTCTAGGTTTAAATGTCTTGGTCTGTTTAGATTTGCTTGTTTTAAATTCAACTAAAGTGGTTGTTAGGAGTTTTATACCATGCGAAACTCTGTATTTTCTTTCCAACCCTTGGCAAGCTCTTCTACTGAGTCATCAGGAAAGGCAGGAAAGGCGGAAAGAAGGTAGTGTAGGATTAAGGGATAAGGATAATTTGCTGACCTGAACCTACTTAAATGGCCTCGACTCAAACTCTGTGAGTCAACTCAGCCACTTTCTTCATTTTTTCTTCTCTTTCCTTTTCTTTCTCTTTTTTTTTTTTTTTTCTTTTCTTTTCTTTTTCTTTTCTTTCTTTCTCTTTTATTTCTCTCTCTTTTCTTTTCTTTTCTTTTCTTTTCTTCTTTTTTTTTTCCCTTTTCTCTTTTTCTTTTTTTTTTTCTTTCCTTTCTTTCTCTGCTACACGACAGCTAATCTGGCGACAGTTGCCGGATCTTTCCCTTCCTCTCTCTCTCTCTCTCTCTCTCTCTCTCTCTCTCTCTCTCTCTCTCTTTTACCACGTTTCTCTCTCTCGTTTTCTTTTCTTGTGGGATGGCAGGACCTATTTATAGCCAGCCCGCACCTAGAAGCTTCTGTGCGTAAGAGAGTTTACGCAGCAAGGATGAATCGGGACTCTACTCGCGTACGTTCCTGTTTGCGTAACAGGAAACGATCCTGCTTTTCTTGTCGCAGGTGCAGCAGCGGGGAAATTTGGAATGGAGGGGTCGATCCAATTTTTCAGCGTCCTTGGAGGGAGTCGGACTCTCCTAGGGACTGATTTGGACGGTTTGGATCTTGCACAAGGAGCTGAAGTCAGAGTTCTAGTGGGAGATCCCCGCTGTCGTGCTTCCTTTGGACGCTGTTACAGCGTGTCTTTGAAATTCGACTTCGGTTTGGTTTGTGGCATCGGTTGGGTCCACTTGTGATGTCGTTTGGGAAAATCCATTCCTTTCATTAGGACGAGAAGATCGTGTTGTGCCATGGGTCAAGAGATGGAGTAGATCCAAGTCTTTAGTGGGCCACGATACATGTGGTAGGTAGACGCTTCTCAACTGCTAAAGATTCCTGAATCCACGTAACTTTTGTTACGTGATTGACTGTGTATCATGTGGGGTCCACATACATGTTTATTTTGAGGATCCGTTCCGTCTATCCGGTTTGTTTCGCCATTTTAGGGCACAACGTCAAAAATGAATTGGTTCGGTTGATCAGTTGTTCCACAGAGTTCAACCGAAACTCATGAACATTCACCGTTAAACTCAATTGAAATTCTCCACTACAGTGCCATGCATCATCTTATTTACAAATTTACCCTTTCTTTTATTTAAACTTCTGCCATCCGTAACTCACAACTTCATCGTCCAAATGGGGTAAAATTTGACATGTGGTCATTATTTTTCTCTCCCTCTCAATAGGTTAAAATTGGGCCTTGATCCATTACGGATGGCCAAGATGCTCCTTTAATGGCTAACACACTTTAAAATTTAAAATAACATTTGTACACCTCTGATTGATAAGTTGTCGGGTGGTTTGGACCTGTATTCTAAGATCTTCAAAATTACTGATTCATCCCAATATTCGGGCGGCCCATGTGGCGGATCCAGACATGATGGATAGTCAGATGACTCACTAAATATAAGGAAGCCTAATGATTAACACTCTGACATTGTATATAGGTGGATGTACGGTCAGTTCCGTAAGTGGTTGGGCATAAAGTGAGTTTCTGGAGTAATTAGGGGTAGAGCATATGTATAGTCAGATTAAAGTGTTTTATTCACGTGTGTGAGTTTCTCCGATCATAATTCTGATGGTGGGTTAAGCATATTCACAGGTGACGAACAAGATGAACGGATCAGAATTTTGATCTGATAAGTACACGAACGGATGTAGAGGTCAATTAGTTAATCTACTATGATCTAAGGGCTGAAACTTGATGTGTACGGTTAATTTATGATAATTAGGCCTGGTATAAATTTTCACATAAAACGGATAACGAGAACTATGTGAATTGGAATTCAGGGGTACAGGTCAATGGCATTTCCGTAATTATTGCTGATCTGTGAGTTTTGGGAAATCCAATGGGTCCACATGGTTATGGGCACGTCTTTAAGAAATTTTTATGAATAAATGTATATCTAAATCACTACGGATAGGGAGTTATTCGTCGTGCCCTTCGTGGGAAGGTACTTCGTCAAATCATGCGATGGATGGTCCTTCCTAGAAATCAACAGTTAGATGGCTTAATTTATGAATGAGGGTCATTCCTAACGGTTAGGTTTGTGTCAGGGCGAGGATGTAAGGCTAGGATTGTCGAATTGGTATCGTACACATGCACATATAAGTAAAATTTCAGGTAACGCTCGAGAACTTTCAATACTCGAGTATTGAAAAGTTCGGGGCGTTACAAACACGCATTGCGAATTACTTACATTGATTTGTGCACAACTACCCAAAAACCCATGGAATTACGCGTCGACCAAGAGGGTCTCTACCCAAAGCGCATTACGTCCATGATAAAAGATTTGAATCACTTTTTGTGATACCTCTTAACACATAACTTGCACTCATAGAGGGATAAATTGAATTATGAGGGTTTTGGAATATCAAGACACATGCCCAAGCCTTAAAGGTACAAGGCTAACAAAATAAAGAGAAGAGTGACAATGGCCAACTCAACAAATCGAAAAGTGGCAATGACCAACTTAACAAAAGGGGAGTAGCAATGGGTAACTCAACAAATAGGAGAGTGGCAATGGCCAACTCAATAAAGAGAAGAGTAGCAAGAGTTAACTCAACAAATTGATAAAGGCAAGGGCAAGGCTTGTATCCATAGCCCTACGCAATTTCATAAAGATCACTGGTAATTAACATCATACCATAATCCCAAAAGGGCCAGTAATTGTTGATGATAAATTAAATAATTGCAGAGAGAAAATCAAAGTAATCATGAAAGCAGGTAAAAGGCAAGAATAATCATATCATCTTAAAATAAGGTAAGCTTAAAGGAAAAACCCTCGTATAAATTCTGAAAGGCCATGAATGATTAACATCACACCTTAACCACTATTCCCAAAGGATAAATAATTGATGTTAGTAAATAAAACAAATATACGGAAGTTCACAGTGTCATGAAAGCATGTAAATGTCAAGATAATATCATCTCTTAATCAAGTAAGCTTAAAGGATAAAACTCTCACCTCTTAAGATAAATCGCCTTCTAATTGCTAGGGTTGGTGTGTACATACTTTAAGATCGAGATCTAATCATGATTAACACACTTTGTGTTGTTAGATTATAATAGCACATGATTCGTATAGTTAAGATTAACGACTAGGCCTGGGTCTACTATAGATCTAGGGTCATACAATTCAATGATTTAATTTGAAAACTAGGACTGTTATTATACATGTGGACAACTTACCTTATTCAGTCCCTAGATCTCAGCCTGATAACTCAAATCCAACGACGTTGAGTCGACTCAGTTCGACTTGCCATAGAGAACCTGGAGTTATACCAAAGGGCACACGCGAACTCAACAAATTTTCTTATCGAGTTGACTCAGCAATGACTCGAGCTCCATCTCTCTTATTTCTCCTTCTTCTTCTTCTTATTATTATTTTTCTTTCTTTCTTTTTTCCAGAATACGTCCAGCAGGGGACTGGGACTCGGCACAACCCGGTTTGACTTAGTGACCGTCCTCTCAACTTTCCTCTTGCTCTCTCCTTTTCCTTTCTTTCTTGCTTCTTTCTCTCTCTCTCTCTCTCTCTCTCTCTCTCTCTCTCTCTCTCTCTCTCTCTCTCTCTCTCTCTCCTTTCTTCTTGGTGTGAAGCTGAACGGTTTCTCTCCCCTTCCCAGCGTCAGGCTTTTATAGCCTTCAGCCCGGCGGAGCAAAGAGTCCAGGTCGAAGACAAATACACCTTCCGCACTTTGTTTCCGCACGAAATTCCATTGCTTTCTTGCGTGGATTTTTTATCTGCAATGCAGTTCATTATCCAGATTCATTTAGAGGGCTGAGAGGGATTTTTTATTCGAAGGATCATTGGATGGATGGCTGTGATCATCCCCTGTTTTCTTGCGGTCGCAGTTTCCAGCGTCGTGCGGTTATTCTTCGTGGGATTTGGCGGAATGCCAATCCTCCACCTCTTTCTTTCCTCTTCCGCAATCCACGTCTTTGGGGTTCGGACCGTCCGGATTTGAAGCCTTGATCCACGGTTCGGTCGCCTTTCGCAGTGGGAGTTTAGGTGTGGAGGAGCTTTCGTAGTTTGCGCAGCTCGTTCGGTCGGTTCGGATATCTCCAGTGAGGGCAATCTTATCTCCGACCCTTCCGACGTCTCTGGTAGGGTCGGAACTCCTTTTTCTCCATCTTGGATGGTTCGGATTCCGAGTTGGTTCTCAGTTTCAGGCGCATTATGCGTGGGATTTCTTGAAAGCGCTTGAGTTTCCTGCTGGCGTTGGTTTGCAGAAGGAGTTAAACTCCGGTTTCTTTTCTGGAGTCGGTGGGGTCCACCTTTGATAACTTTCCAGGTGATCCGCTCCCTTCATCTGTTTTGTACACCACTATTAGGTCGTGAGCGAAAACCTAAGGTGGATCCGATCTTTAAGTGGCCCACTCCGATCGATCGTGGTGTGTTTCTTCCCTCGCCATGTGTTGAGTTTGGTCGAAGGTGGGGACTGCATTTGCTAAACGGTCTTGATCTTTCAGTTGGTCAATCAAGGTGGGCCACAGACGTTGCAAACGGACACCGTCCGTTTGAATCGCTACTAGCGGGAAAACGTAAGAGGAAATCTCTCTCTTTATTTGATCGAGCCATGCAATTTATTGCACTTCGGGTGCACGTCCTGTGCACATGAACCATGTGCATGGGGCCCACAGTGATGTCCATGAGAAATCTGTTCCGACCATCTGGTTCCCTGGTCCAAATGGAGTTCTTGGCCAAAGATCAGGTCGATCAAAAGTCCAGGTGGGCCGCGCCTTAGAATTCTTCGACTTTAGCTGCTAATTTCGCTAAGCCGACGGTCAAATTCTTTCCAAACCCGATCATTGGCATATTTGACGGTTCATAATCTTATTTAGGGTAGAATCATCAGTCATTTCCGTCGTTCCTTGCCCCTACACCTCAATTGAGAGGGCAACATGGGTTTGAATGGATGAGTTATTTCAAGACGATTCATTGACGGCCTAAGAGTTCTTTAAATGGATCTAAAGACCAATTTTGATGATCATATCCATCAACGTACGATGCGAGGCCCAGCTCCAATGATTTATCTTGAATTTCATAGTTGATCTATAATTCCAACGGTTGGATCTTGTGATCTAGAAGTGAAAGTGCCTCATACTCACTCCTTACTAGTTCTAGGTGTTCAAAAGTCGACATAGGTAGAGATCTAACCACTGATCCTATGTCTAGAGGGTCATATTCATGTTGGAGAATAGGTGTAAGGTTAGGATTGGCTAAATTGGTATCGTACACATGTACGTACTAAGTTAAATTTTATGGTAACACTGGAGAACTTTCAATACTCGGGTATTGAAAAGTTCGGGGTGTTACAGATAATCAGTGGATCCTTGATTCTTTTCATCTTTGGAAATCAACCTTCTTGTATTCACCTTTACTTTCACATATGCACCAATGGATTTCGAGTTTGGAATTTCTCCAACCACATCTCATCTTGATACTTCAATTTGTGGTATTTCCTTCATACAATCATGTAAAAACCAATTAATTACTTTCTCTATATTCAAGGAGTTTTTCAAGTTAGGTATGTTATTTCTTTTCTTATCCTTTTCATTTATCACAAATCTCTATGTGACATACCTATTAGTATGGTTTTTAATATAGGCCCACGACCTACCGTAGGGCCCAACATGCTGATTTTAGACTTTATTTATAGATTTGGGGTCTAAATATCAATATTTGTAATTTACTTTTGTTGAAAATATGAGGTTGATTTAAAGATATGATTGAAGATATGGGGAGATGTGATTGAAGATTTGAAGGATTATTTCCTAGATTTGTTTTTACTATTATTGGGCTTTTAGCATCTTTGGTAGATTATATTGACTTGAAATCAATTATGATTGATTTGATATCAATCTCTTAGTTGGGAGGATTCTCTTTGAAGATTCATTTAGGCTCTATAAAAGGATGGGTAGTGTAGGAAGAAGGCATTCTAAAATTTTGTAAGTGTGAGTTTTTTCTCAAGTATTGTAAGAAGAAGTTTGATATTAATGAAGTTTTTTCATCTCTACTCAAATATTCTTGTGAGTATACTCTTGTCCATTTTTATTTTTATTTTTGCGATTCAAGTGTCGAGATCTCATTGGCTTGATAATCAGATTGCACCATTTTGGTATTGGAGTGGGTGATCGTTGGGGAACTACCGACTTTACATCATCTCCTAATGGCTTCGAAGCATGGTGTGTCGTAAACGTTGTTACGTAAAGGTAACAATGGCAACTGTTACACGTTACGAGGTCGTAAAGGCTGTAGTGGCTGTTACAACCCCCGTAATGGCCCCAGAATGGTCCGTTATAAGGCTGACACAAGCTCTTTTTTTTTTTCCAATTAAAAAAAAACGGTGACCGTAACAGCCGTTACAACCCTTGTAACAACCTTTACACCTCGTATCATAAAGGTAACAGTGGTGGCCGTTACGACCACTGTTATCGTTATGGAATACCTAGCTTCGAATGGCACGACATAAGAAGAGTTTGTGTAAGTAATCCAATTGATCTACATACTCATAGAGTGGGTAAATCAACTCACACATGTGGTAGGTAATCTCACTAATCAAGTAGGGGAGCTTTGGCATAAAGGGAATTCAGATATCAAAGTTGGAGTACATAGACACGTAGGGTAAGTTCTCCACCAAGGTCCCAACCAACAGTAGGCGGCCTATGGCGCCGGCTTATGAAGACAACAACGATCGAATCCTTTGATTGTTGGAACGTGATAGAGAACTTGGAATTGCAGTAGAAATTTCGAAAACGATGAAAAAATTCATGAAGCCAAAGGAAAAGTTGACATATGTGGTAATCGATGCATTAACGTTGGACCTAAACTTGTATTCACCAATCGATTAGTTGATGGATCCACTGATAGTAACAGTCACATTGATAAACATCCAGATAGGCCTCCACACTCAAATTAAAGCACCATTGCAAAAGATGGTTGTGGCATGAAAAACGGGGCAAATGTTTCAAGCTCATCTTTTTATAGAGGGTTGTGGGGGGGTGTTATAGAGGGTTGGTTTTGTGGAAGGTAGTTTCTAGTGTGGTAAGGGGGTTTAGGGAAGGGGTTTGCTTCTTCCTAGGGAATGGGGAGAGGATTTGGTTCTGGGATGATCTGTGGCTGATCGGGGGGTGTTAAAGCTCATCTTTTTATATAGGGTTGGTTGTGTGGAAGGCAGATTCTAGTGTGGTAGGAGGGTTTAGGGAAGGGGTTTGCTTCTTCCTAGGGAATGGGGAGAGGATTTGGTTTTGGGATGATGTGTGGCTGATTGGAGTTCTCAAATCTAGCTCGCCTTTCTTTTGGGGCAAATGTTTTAGTCACTTGGTGCTTCTCTTTTTGTGGTGGTGAGGTGGTTTGGTTGCCTACTTTTTGGAGGAATTTGAGAGATGAGAAGATGGAGGAGCTTGTTAGGCTGTTAGATAAGTAATGTGGGGGCATTTTCACACCGGGCTCGAGTGGGGTGGCCTGTGGGATGGAGGGGCACACTCGGGGTGGGCGGCCCGCAGAACCCATGGATTTGGGGTTCACGAGGAGGGTTCGGCCGAGGACCTAATCCATGGATTTGGGGTTTGAGCCATGAGATAAAGGGATTAGTTCGCCATGCTCTATCAGTTCGAGCTTTTAGAGCATGTGGTTAATTGTTCTGCATCAAATTGGTATTAGAGCGATAGGTCTTGTGTTTGAGACTCCTCATTGGGGGTAATTAATGCGGGAGCGTTTTCACACCAGGCTCGAGTGAGGTGGCCTATGGGATGTAAGGGCACATTCGGGGTGGGCGGCATGCAGAACTCATGAATTTGGGGCCCGTGTGAGGCGGAACCCATGGATTGGGGCCCACGATGGAGCGGAACCCATGGATTTGGGACTCACGAGGAGGGTTCAGCCGAGGACCTAACCCATGGATTTGGGTCTTGGGCTATGAGATAAAAGGATTAATTCGGCATGCTCTATCGGTTCGAGCTTTTAGAGCAAGCGGTTAATTATCCTACATTAATAAGCTCCAAGGATGCTCTTCAATAGGGGGAAGAGGGATTCGACGGCCTAGAAATTCCGACAAATCAGGCAGGTTTTTTGTTCGCTCATTTGATAAGGTGCTTCAAAAGATCCCGATGGAAGAATGGGCGCTTCAAAAGACCCCGATGGAACAATGCCATCATCACACGGTCAAGTCTTGGTTCTATGGTGCTCCTCCTAAGGTTGCGGCTTTTGTGTGGTTAGTGGGGAGGAAGAAGGTGCAACTATTGACAATCTTCAAAAAAGGTTGATGGTGCTTCCCAATGTTTGCATAATGTGTATGGAATACGTAGAATCCATTAATCATCTATTCATTTATTACCCCCTTGCTCAGAAAGTGTGGGAAGGGTGCTTCGAAATCTTTAAGATGGTGTGGGTTGCGGGTACAATTTAAGATCTTCTTTTGGCTTGGCAGGGAGGTGGGGTTTGTAAACCAAGATCGAATGGTATGGAGGCTAGCTTTTATGGCAGCTCTTTGGGATTTGATGGCCTGGAAATTTGACAAATCGGGCAGGTTTTTTGTTACTAATAAGGTGCTTCAAAAGACCATGATGGAAGAGTGCCATCATCAGACGGCCAAGTCTTGATTCTATTGTGCTCCTCCTAAGGTTGCGGCTTTTTTGTGGCTAGTGGGGAGGAAGAAGGTGCAAACTATTAATAATCTTCAAAATAGGTTGATGGTGCTTCCCAATGTTTGCATAATGTGTATGGAAAACGTATAATGCATTAATCACCATTGATTGTCCCTTTGCTCAGAAAGTGTGGATTGTCACGTAGGGAAGATTTGTGGATCACAAACCGTGAGTCCCTATTATAGCTAGTCAAGGTGTGAGGACACTATACCTATCCTCTGGCCAAGGATCACATAATTCCTCTTATTAAAAAAAAAAAGGAATTTAGATAAGCACTGGTTGAATTTGCAATCAGCCAGGGTAACGGAGGCTTGATATCGGGTGGGCAGGCTGTCATCGAACTTTTGCCAAGCTACCCTGAGAACTCTTGTTTCAGATGTTGATCAAAACAGGATTCATAAAGCTGACCCCAAATAGCCGGGACAAGGCTATGATGATGATTGACTAACTTTTCATTCAAGTAAGAATCAAACTATAGTCTAACAACATAGATTTTCTTACATTGCTTTGGAAACTTGAATAATTTCATTCACCAATATTGTGCTGTTAGATTCTCATTTTCACATACCTGATTGTCTCTCGTCCATCGTTTTGGTGATCATTAGCTGTTACTTACTATTGAACATATGGTTAATTATTGTGAACTTGAGCTCAAAAAAATAATTGTGCACTTGGTGTTTGTTTCCAGGTTCGCAATTTTGACCCTGAACTTTTGGATCCAATGTATCAGGCCAGGTACACAAACTTTTTTCAGCTGACATTCCATCAGAACTGATGCGTTGGAGTAGCCCTAGTCTGGCCTACTCTCTACACACACCGCCACACACTCACGCCGTAGTGGGTTTTCACCACCTATGGGTGCTTGAACCCTTGACCAGGTGTTGAAACTCCTAAGAGTCTACCACTGGAGCAAGAGCAAGGACCCAGTCTACTCTTCATGCTTTTTATCTTCTCAGTTATTTGCTCAAGGACGTGTTGCCCTTAAGGTTCCCTTATTTCTATGCTGCAAAACTTGCTCAAAGTATATCAACCTTGATGCTTCTCCTCCTTTCTATGCAACATGCTCAGGACCCAAAAGGCAGCTGTTGAATTTTTCTGGACTGGTGGACTGCAGCTGGGATCACCATCAGACGAGCACCAAGACTGCAGTATAGAGACTTTTCCTGGTTTATCCCACAGCGACTTATCCTGCTGGGAGTCAAACATTTTGTGGTCTCTAAAGTCATATGACCATGCTGGTGGGCTGCTGGTTCTTTGGGATGTCATCTCAGCACTATTGGTTTTCAAGAAGTCTGCATCGAACTATGTGGAAGCTATACTGTTTAAATGGCTCTCAAGTTGGTTTTTGAGCCATCATCCAGGCCTTGCAACTGAGGAGATTCTGTTTCAAGCCCCAAATTTGTTCTCCAAGATCGATTCCCGCCATCTGCACCTTCTAAACATTATTTGTCGACGTGTAATGCTGTCTGAGATGAAGGTGGATATACTCGACAGCAAACAGCACAAGTTGGGTGGATTAAATGATGACGAACATGCTGGACTGAAGCTATGGATTGAGCTGCTAATTTGCAGTGAAAGAGAATTGCGAGAGAGGCTTGTGGCATTTACTTTTGCTGCTGTTTTAAGCCATGTTTCTTGTTCTGGCACAACTCTCCCTAGTGGCACATGTTGGCTCCCAGTTGGAGTTGCACAGATGGAACAGTGGGTCACCAGAAACCATGACCAGCTTCAGGATCAACTTAAATGCCTTGGACCAGAAGTTGGAAAACTTGGCAGGAGGTATTCTCTTACTGTACCACTCCTATTTGGTTTTGATCGCCTTTAATGGGTGGTTTCCTGTTGGTTACATTGGTCTTCCTGTTGTAAGTTCTTGTGCATCAATATTCTCGAGTTTTAGATTTTTTTTTTTTTTTTTTTTTTTATAATCGCTATTGACTATTATGGCCCTTGATGGGGTGGAATAGCAGAACATGATTCATGTAGCCGACCCCAATTAGTTTGTAAGGCTTAGATGATGATGATGATTGCTATTATCCAGACTTATAATTGAAAATTGAAAATTTTGGATGCACCTGATATAGATACGTTTCAATGGAAATGAATGAATAACAGGGAATCAAATCCTGTCGTGGCTCCCCCAGACTTTTACAGTCCTGACTGACATCAAGGCCGTCTTTGGATGTAGAAATGAGATTGAATGCAAAGATGTCAATTTGAAATGAAGAAAGATTAATGATGTTCCTAGTGTTTATAATGAGGAAGCCACCCTCAAATTGCATTTACACGTCTTTCAAGTTCAACTCTTAAGGCTGCATTTGGCTCGGGCTGTGATAAAAATAATTTGTGGTTTTAAATTTTTTTTGCTTAGCAGAATTTCCAAAAATCAAGATGCATTTTTTATATGAAAGAGGTCTTTCTTTGCAATACAACACAAAAGTGGTTGTTGAAATTCTACTGTGTAGAAATTGCCAAATTGCACCCCTAAACAAAAAAAATTAGAAATTCCAAAATTGCAAATTATACTCTACTCCTGAAATGGCTATGAACTGACCGCAGCCTGAAGTAACTTAATTGCAATTTGGAGCCTGGCATAAATGTGAATGTAATTGAAAGAAGTTAACAATTTTATTATTTCTGCTTCATTAGACTAGTAAATGTAATTCAATTGGATAATGTATCCACACACACTGCATCACCAAACTGCAGTGGGCAGCGCTTCCAAGTCAACATGGTAGGCTTGGCAGTTGGGGACTAGGGCAACACGGTAAATAGAGCCCACATTATGTAGGCTTCCGTTTTGCCACCTTTCTCACCCCAAAGTGCAAATGCAATATGCATGCGATGGTCTTGAGTATATCTCAATTGTCACTTGATGCTAGTGTAGACCTTGGGAAGTGGGATCTTCTAAATGTTTTTTTTTTCTTTTCTTTTCTTTTTGGTCCGAAAGGCTGGATTTTCCAAATGTAATCTATGTATATAAAATGGCATGCTTGCTTCTAATGTAAAGCCTTCTGCCTTCAAGCCCATACCTGCTGTCTTTTCTTTTTCTGCATTAACTTTTCTTCCTAGCTTCATTTTAGAACTTATTTAACCTGTCAACGTGTGGATGCAATGTGCTTTTATTTGAGAATGTGCTTAACTTGCAATTGGAGTTGATCTAAAATCAGCTCAAAATACTTCTCCCCAATTCATTTTCTACTCAACTGCAATTTTTTTAAAAAAAACTCACCTGTCATCTTTTGCTATGGCCTACACTCAATGACAACGTTGTTAATCTCATAATATCTGCGTTCACCATCATGATTTGCTCATGCTCTTAACCATTTCATGCCTTCTGATTGCATCCATGAGGTAGCTGCTGGTATTTGTGGTAGTTTGCAACAGTGCCAAGCATCACTTCTGATTTAATCTGTCAGTGGATGGCTTTATTTTGAACTTTCTGTGCATTTGGGTTGGCATGAAACATGAAACTTAAATGGATGGGTTAATGTTTTACCGCTGTTGTGCCCCAAAAACTGTATTTTGTTTATTTCGCATGCCGCTTGAAGCTAACAAAATATTATTTGGCTGAAAGCATTCTTCTTGCTCTATACCATTTTTTTTTTTTTTTTGGCTTTTCTTTTTTCTTCCAAACATAACATTTCTGTTAGTCCAAACCATTTTCTAACTTCCTCATTTCTTTTGATTTCTGGACAGGCTCCACTATATCTGTGAATACGTGCCGGAGGAGAAATGTAGCTTTTGTTCTGCTTCTGTCCCTTTTGAATCTCCTGAAGTTGCTTTCTGTAAAGGTGTGGAGTGCAATGACAATGTTGGCCAAAGCCATAAGCAAGCTCGTTGTTCGGTCTCCATGAAGGTTTGCCCTACAACTCCACTGTGGTTTTGTGTATGCTGCCAAAGGTGGGCTTCTAAACTGGCACCTCGGGCTTTGTTTACAATGTCCAAATTCCCTTTAGATCTTAGGTCTCTAAATGAGTCTTCTAGCTTACTTGAATACCCGAAACCATTGTGTCCCTTTTGCGGGGTACTACTACAAAGACTACTGCCAGATTTTCTGCTATCTGCATCCCCAGTGTAAATATGAATTGAACTTTTTATTGTTCTTCCATTTATTTAATAATAATAATAGATTATCATGCCTTAAAAATCTTCAGCGTGCTTGTTTGTCACTGCATGGTAGACTGATGCAGGACAGGCTTTTGGATCATCAATTTGGGTCCACTGGTGGACCCCACAATTGGCGGATAGAAGATCTCTCAAGCCATCTTGTAACATGTTCTTGCTGCTTTCATGAACCAGACCTCATGCTCGAACACGAGACCTTCTTCTCTGATGCCAATTTGATGCAGGACAATTAACCACTTGCTCTAAAAGCTCGAACTGTTAGAGTATGACGAATTAATCCCTTTATCTCATAGTCCAGGCCCCACATCGCATGAGTTAGGACCTCAGCTGAACCCCCTTCGTGGGCCCCAAATCACATGGGCCGCCTACCCCGAGTGTGTCCCCACATCCCACGGGCTACCCTCACTAGAGTCCGATATGAAATGCGCATTAATCACCCCCGGTGAGAAGTTTCAAACACGAGACCTCCGTGGGCCACACTTACCCCGAGTGTGCCCCCGCATCCCACAAGCGACCCCACTCAAGCCCGGTGTGAAATTGCCCCTGCATTAAATTAAGGGCCCTTTTGGACACAAATCTCCAAAAAGGCGTATACTGTCAAAACACAGTTTCATCCAAACAGCAGCTGATCTTGTGCATTTAGATGCACTTCTTATCTTCCACTTGGCAAAGTAGGTGCTAAAATGCCAACTCAACAAAAATAAATAAATAAATAAATAAAATAAATCAATCTGATTGGTTTTTGCCAAATAAGCACCTTTCGGAAACCCTACTTTGAGGAAGTGTGTCCAAACGGGTTCTATGGGCCGACTGTTTAGTGGCCTCTTTCATACAGTCGACTAGGTCTTTCTGTAAGCCTACCTTTTTAACATGAAATCATGAGTTTACAATTTTTATTTTCAGTGTTCTGCATTTATCTGCACATTGCTGTGGTCAGAATCATCCTTACAGTAGAACTTCCAACAGTGGCCTGTACGGAGTAGCATCTAGAACATGATCAGTTTTGATCATAAGATAATCTAAGCATGTGGATCACAATGGTGGATGTGTTCCAGTGATCATATTCGGCAGGCACAACCAATTACGTTAACCCAAAATGTTACAGAGGTAAAAACATGTGCTGAAAGGTTTTACAGTAACGTTCGGGTTTCCAGTTTGCATAACAGCAGCTAGAGCTGGGCATCGGTCGAGTTGGACCGAGTTAGGGCTGACCCGATTCGATCCAGTTTTGAAATAGGCCTGACCCAAACTTGAACTGACTCGGTATGGAGTCCAGCATGCCTGACCCGATCCGAGTCCGGGTCTGATCACAAGTACCGAGTATAGTCGAGTTGGCACCGAGTCGAGTCGGGTGCAGCTCACCACTCAAAGCTTAGATTCACTTGCCAGAATTGCAGCCTCTCCATCAGCTACACGGCATCTCAGATCTGAAACGTCAGATCTGGGTTTTTTATTTTTTTCAATATATATGTACAAGTTGAGTTTCGTATCGAGTCGAGTCAGTACCGAGTTGGATTTCGGGTTGAGTCGAGTTACTGGGTGACTTGAACTCGACTCGGTTTGAGTTCTGATTGGACGAAGTCAACTCGATTCAGATAGACTCACTCACTCGGTTCGGATCAAGTCGGGTCTGGTTCGGATCAAGTCGGATCTGAATGAGTCCGACAAATCGAATTTGCCGAGTTGAGTCATCCTGTGCCCAGCTCTAACAGCAGCCCTTGGTTTGGTGTTCCAAGCCGATTATATATGGGCCTCAACTTTTAGATGGTCCTTGCACCCAAGTTCCCCTTGATTGGATAGCTATTTAACATGTGCACTTGTTTTTGGTTGAATTGAAGCCATTGTCCTGCCTTCATCCCTAACCATCTAATCATTGGCTATAAAATAAAGGTTTAAAAGCCTTCCAATTGGGAGAATTTAGTGCATGAGGGCCATCATGATGGGTCCCGTAAGCTCAACTTTTTAAAATCATTGAACCATGGTCCTCCCTTGCCCCCCATATAATATGACACAAGTAGAAAGCTGAACCATATTGTAAAACCTTACAGACCATTGGCGTATGAAAACAAGTAGACCTGTTAGATTTCTATCTATTAAATTAATAATGACATTTAATGGTAAATTCAACATATGTAAGTATCATTATTTTTTTTGGACAACAATATCAGTTGATAATGCCCTTGATCCTCCGCAACACCTGTTTTCTGCAGAACCATTCAACAATAAAGCTTTGGGCCCACCTTGTTGTCTGTGGGACCACTGTCAATGAGATATAGGTCCTGGGGCCAAAATAGGCGGGATCTACCATTTGGGTGGACCACACCACAGGGAACAATGGGTAGGGGATATCATGGCATTGTGTATTTCCACAACTCAGGTGGTTTAAACTTGAGAGGTTACATTGTTTCCAGAGCCTGAAGAAGCAGGTGTTATAGACGATTCTGGTCCATTGATAACAGCAATAACAGTTGATACATCACCCGACGGTTCTGCCAACTTATTATCTGCTTGGGCCCTGTTACTGGCATAACAAACTGTAGGACCAACCTAATACCCTCTCCTTCCAAGTGGTTTTAAGAGTGGGATGAGTAGGACCAACCTAATACCCTCTCCTTCTCACATTATCTCCTTCCAAGTGGTTTTAAGAGTGGGATGAGTCTAATGCGACTTGTCCAAGTCAACTCAGACTCAGTTGGAACCAATCCTGTTTAATATCACAGGTCACCCTTCACTCACTCGGGTGACTTGGTCGACTCATGACAGAACCAGCCGCTCCTGAGTCCTGAGTTTTTTTTTTTTTTTTTTTCTTTAAACCATGTACACCAATGTTATATAGGAACTGTACTGTCTCAAGAACTCATATTTGGCTTTTTTGAATCTGCCAACAACCAAACCTTTTCAACCTTTGACCTTCTTCAAGCCTAGGATGTGTGACTCAACTGGTAGACTGAGTGAAAGATGCCTCATTTCAATACTGAGGTCTTGGTATCGATTCCCTAGTGGGGGTGGCTAACAGTGAAGTGTAAACTGAAAAAGCCTAGGATGTGTGAGTCAACCTTTGAACCTTCTTCAAGCCTGGGATGTGTGAGCCAAGGTGCCAAATGAGTCCATCGATGAGAGTTTTGGGGAGTCAATTACTAGCGCACCTTTGATCCATTGAGACGAGACCTTTCACCCATAACCTTGTATCACTGTGGCCAACTTCATCCCATGAGGCCAATCCGCACCCTCCATTACATTTCATGGCGTGCCATGGAACCATCACACCACTCATTTGAAATAATAAAAAGGGTTGATTTAGATAATCCTTTCCATCCGGCCACCTAACTATAGGCAAGAATGATTAATTAATTGGTGAGAACTGATCACCTACATTCGGTCCACCCATTTTTATAAAGTATTTCCCCTTTAAAATATTAGATATTTTCAAAAGAAAATATAAAACCAAAACAGGTGCACCATACAACCTGCTGTAGGTGTTCAGTTATTAAAATAATAATAATACGACAGACGGATCACCTATGGCTTGGAATCGGACTGCGTCCTACCCTGCCCGTCTCTAGCCACGAAGGGTTAGTTAATGCACAGATTTTCAGCTAGCTGGGCTCATTTACCCACAGCTCAGGCGACTCCCGACTCAGCTCATTTAAGTATATGTCTCTCCATATGGTAGGCCCTGAGGCCAAGAATAAGTGGGGTCCACCATTTGGGTGGACCGCACCGGGGAACAATGGGTACAAGACACCAACCATGGGCTTATGTGTGGTGCCACCGTGGCATGTGTATTTTCACAAATACACGTCAATTTCTAATTAGTTATTCCAGGAATGATTAGAAATAGAATACAACATTAAGATTACAAAATGCTAATATCCACATGATTTTAGAAATGATTTTAAATGGTGTGGCCCAACTGAATCTGGTATGGGGGCATACATGGAGTACGGATGTCTCGCAGGCACCATTGGTAGGACCCCATATCATGTTATAATTTAAGCTAATTAACTTACAAGGTTTCTATACAGATATTTTTAATAGGTAAATCACAGCAAATGCACCCAAATTTCAGGCCGTGTCCTTCAACTAGTGGCCACCAGATCAAAGGCGGCCTCGATTTAAGTAAGCATATGTGGAGGTACGACAGATGTAGAAGGCCCTCACAGCCTCACCTCTAACTTGGTTCACCAGCAAATCTCGTTTTGTATAGAGAATAGGAAAAGGATGGTAGTCACGTCTTTTATGGCACGGAAAAAAGGAAAAGGTTCTTATTAGTGGAAGCAGTGGGGTCCAGCAAGTGATGGACGTGATAAAGAAAGGAGCTCACGTGTCCTCGGCTCCAATCTCCACAACCGTACACTTGTAATAAGCAGAAGAGATCCAAAAAGTTCATTCGTGGCTCCACCATAGACGGCTCCCAAGAAGGTGCCTTGACCGGACGATTTTAATCGTCCGATCGATTAACCTTTTTTCCTGTGAATTTTAGCCACCGCCGATTTCTGTCTTTCGAGGTCCTTTTCTACACCGTTTAAACGGTTGGGTTTCGAACCGGAACTGTCTGATTTTTCTCCTTTTTCTTCTTTTGTTATTTACCGTTGGATCTGCTGAATGTACTTTCTATGTCTGTTTGATCGGTTTATCCAAGCACCAGATGGAGAGGAATTGTGGGATCCTCGTCCCAAGGATTTGCACAGTATGCTCTTCGATTCTGACACGTGGGTCCTAAGGTTTGGTAATCCAAGCCGTTGGACAGTTGGTGGACCATGCTTAAAAATTGAAAGGTTGTGATTGTTACATCCAAAGATTCGGGCATAGTCCACCAAGCGAACGTGAGATTCGCTGCCAGAAATGAGAACTGCGGAATATGACTATATATACATGGATGCATGGTTAGAAGATTCGGTGACTCGGATCCACTTGTTTGGTTCCAAGTTGAGTTGGGACCTGCCTGCTTCAAGGGTGACTCATGGTATCCGACCAGACCGGTCTGATTGAGTCTTGAGTCAACTTGGATGAGTTACATCAAATCCATCCGAGTCTTAAAACCATACATGGACACATATTGGTTGAGCAAGCCTGTTTGGTTTCTGGCATAGCTTGTCATAGGGGTTGGACTTGGGTCTAGTGCCCACCACACTGGTGTTGGCACTCCGTTTGTTTTTTTGTCACGTGTAGTGTGTGTGGGTGTACTAGAATTAGGGGTGTACATGAACCGAGCTAGCTCGGTTAGCTCGCTCCACTTGACTTGAAAAATCTCGATTCGACTCGGTTCAAAACTGAGTTCGAGCCAAGTTAAGCTGATTTTTTGAGCTCGTAAATGAGTTTGAGCCGAGTCCGATCAGGCTCTAGCTCGACTCAACTTGGATTGAATCCAACTCAAATCCAGCTCGAATTGAACTCGGATCGAACCAGTTCGGTGACTCGGTTTGCCATTGATGTTGCTCACCAAGTGTTTGATAAAATGACTCAACGAAGTATGGCTGGTGGCAAGAAAAGTATGTACATGAAACAAATACCATTTTTTCTTGGGTTTTCTTGGTTTTTATGGTTTTTATGTTGTTTAGAAGGTGTTTGATAACATACATGTAAAATCATTGCTTTTGTTTCACATACAAAGGTATTTTGAAGGTGCAGTCCAGGTGTTTGTGGCAATGGCGAACTCGGCTCAAACTCGGCCCGAGCTGTTGACCGAACTGAACCGAGCTGGCCAGTCAGGCTCGAGGACCGAGTTAAGCCGAGTTCGAGCTGAGGTCAGCCAATGGCCGAGCTGAGTTGAACTGAGGCCAACTCGACTCGATGTACACCCCTAATTAGAATCAATATAATGGCTTGATTCAAACTGATCAATATTAACCCTAAGTGTCAAAATAAGCATATATGTCTAATATAAATGTATATGATTAAAATTTGAGAAGTTCAATTGTTTACTCGACCACTTGTAGAATTTTATAATGATCACATGATAAATGAATGAAGGGTTTTCTTCTGAAATTGAATTGCACTTTGCCTTTCATAAGAAAGAACTTTTCAGTATACTAATACAATCAAACTAAAGAAAAAACTCATAATTGGTCATTGGAAGTGACCGCAAGAATGCGTCTTTTGAAATAATTGCTTGATATTGGATAAAAGATAAATCCAATGTATGAGCATAAATTTAGATTACAACTGAAAACTTTAGTTAAAAAATATTGCTATCGAATTATCGCTTCTTTTAAAATAAGTCAAGATAAAGGATAGATTTGTTTTGACTTGATTGTGTGTTACATTATTGCTACACTTTGGAATAAGTTGAGATAAAAGATAGATTCGTTTTTAGTTAATTGTATGTTTAATTGATTATAGATGTCTGTTACTTTCTTTTTTATTACGCTAGTTATGGCAGCTAAATCGTTGCTATGTTGGTCTTTTAGATACTTCTGCCTCTTAGTGTCCCTATAACCGTTCATTTTCTCTTAATTACGTTCAATATTTTGGACTTCTCGACAATGTTTCAATGTTTCTCTATTCGCTCGTTAAAAATTTGTATAGCCTTGATGTATTTCTTTATCAACTATCTAATGACGTATTATATTAGATTTATGCCAACAATAATTTTCTGAAAAACACTCTATACATGTCTTGGATCTATGCCTTGCAATGTCACGTGCCAATTTTCTATTTACTTTTTCCAAATGGCCAAAAATAAAGTTTAAAGGCAGGATTGATTCCAGAGTTCGGCAGGATTGCCTATCAGGCCAGTCCTGTTCAAGCTCAACCAAGCTGCCAGGGAGGCAATAAAGCAGGAAGAGCACATTCGGTTGCACATAAAGATACTTGACATGCATGCATTCATAAATCGTGCATGAATACTGCATAAATTCAGAGTAACGCCGATTAGCTACTGACAGTTGACAGCGTGAGTAGCGAGATTCCATACTGAGGTGACTTCTTCAAGTTCTTTGAGCCCCACCATGATGTATATGTTGTATCCACACCGTCTATCCATTTAGAAAGATCATGAAAAGGACATAGCCAAAGAATGAACTAAATCGAAAGCTCAAGTGGACCCCACCACAAAAGGAAGTGGGGATTGAACATCTACCATTATAAATAAATAAATTTGGTAGCTACATAAGTTTTCAATCAACCTCATATTTATATTTTCCCTTAGTCTATCCATGTGTGAACTCATGAACAGGTTTGATCTCAAAAAAACATTATGGTGGGACCTAGGAAGGCTTCAAAGGCTGGTGTTACTATCCGCACTGTTTTTTGTGCTGGTCCACTTGAGCTTTGGATCTACCTCATTCCTTGGATCATGCCTTAAAATGATCTCTACAAATGGATGGAAGGTGTGGATGTAACATATACATCATGGTGGGGCTTATAGAACTTAGTGACGTCACCTATCTTGCTACTCCAACTGTCAGTGGCTAATCCACGTCCAGTAAACCAAACCGGCTGCATTGGGGATTTCACAGTTGCCAAGCTTCCAAATAAGCCCTAAAAGTTTTACAACTTTTGTTTCTTGCAACGTGGGCTGCTTGAGGTTTGGATTTACCTTATTTTTGGACTCATGCCCTAAAATGTTAAGGTAAAATGGATGAACTCTGTGGATATGTCACATATATCACGATGAGGCCCACATATTTAAGTCAGCATTTTCTAAATGATAATGAGCCATTTATAAGGTATTTACCATGAAAATGAAAAATTAAAGGGCCATACATTTAAACCGAAACTCACTAGACAATCTAATTTGATTTACCTGTATCCTATGTATGTATTTTAGAGTATTTTGTATCATCTATAACAATGCTTCGCAGCAACAACATACAGTGGTCACATGCTGGTCTACGGTCTAGAATGAGAGTAGTCATGGTTATCTTTACCTATGCAATTACTCTTTAATTTATGTCTAAACTTCAATCCGAGAAGGACGTTGAAAGGGATTTTGAATATAAAGAAGATTAAGTAATTTGAACATCTATGCATACTTAGCAATGGACAACATTTTAAATTTTATTTCCTTCATCTCATGAGTGGTATGTATTTACCCACTAGACTAAGGATAGGGACATATTTACAATAGAAAAAAAAATCGATGTAACCCTTATATTAATATAACTTATATTTATTTTTGTGTGTAGCTCATATCATTTTCTTCTTTACATTTTTTGCAAACGCCTTTCACATACATTACATGGTCATATCTCTAATATTTATTAAAAAAGCAGCAAGAGAAGGACTCAGACGAGCTAAATTGTAGCACCTAACCCATGAAATTTAAAAACAGAAAGCACCTTATCAATGTTGAATTGAGAAAGAAATTCAAAGGAATTTGATGTGTTAAAGCCTTTGACCTTATACTTTATAGCCATGTTTTGAAGCTGGCTCGCTGGAATTTCTTATGAGAATTATCCACGCTTAAAACATATCTTAATGTCTGAAAGTTAGATAGACTGGCCCCATGCTATTAATATATAGCAAGTAGGCTTAGTAAATATTGCACAAGCGATGAGGAGAAGCTTTGATAGGAGTTAATTTGTTTATCTTCATCCAGCCTCAGATATCCCAAACGTGTCACTCTTTTGGGGCCATATGCTCAGATGTTTGATGATTTGAACTGTCCATCTTCTAATAATTAATTACCATAAAACAACCTATGGTTCAATAATCACCCATCATTAATGATACTGAATATTGATTTTTAGAGTTGAATTTTTGCACAGAGGTCTTCTTTTCATAATTTTCCCAATAGTGATATTTAGGACCATCAGTTCACCACAAGTCTTATAAAATAGCTTATAGATGATAGATGGTTCTCATCATCAGACCACCTCAACGCACGAGCCCAACGAAATATTGGTCTATTGTGTCCAACCTTAAGTAAGGCAATGCTCAAATTAATTCTCTAATGCAACCTTAAATACGAGGAGGAGAAGATGATCTTTATGAATATCGCAGAACCTTTATACATCCGAACTACATAAAGAAGAAGATCATCCTAAATCTTCAACGTAATATTTACAACTTTACAGAGATGCACGTATATCTACACGTGATCATTATCTGTACAGTATATAGGTAGTTACATGTATACTTACCACATTCACGTGATCGTAGAGATTTTCCGGGCATGATCCATCCATGCCAGGACTCAACGGGCCAATGGTCATGATCACAGAACAATGGGCCCCATTTATCATTTCACGGCCTCTGAAGACCACCACATCTGTTCCAGTATGGCTGTAACGTGGCTAAGGTTGGGAGTTGGGACCCTTTTCACTCAATCTCTAGCCGTTGATGAAGTGGCCTGAATCTCTCTCCACAGCTCAGGACATGGCTCATGACTCTAATTTGCATGATTTCCGTTAACGGCCATGAAGACATCTGTTTTTTTAATCATGTGGCCACAGCAACACCGTCATCTCTGCCCACAAAAACGGACAAAAACAATACTAATCGCATCATAATGAAAGCAGAAACGTAGTTTATACCGTTCCTGAAGGTCAATGGCATGCATCATGGCGGGGACGAGATCGATCTAGTCAGTCGCGCTTGACCGTGTAAGGTAACATGCACCCATCGTTTCTGCACATATGGATGCAGTTTGAAATAATCCAAACCGTTCATCATATTCAAATACTATATATTAGTAATGAATCCAGAAAATTATTTCAGTAAGTAGCTACTATATGTCTGATCATTACCATAAATACAAAATGGACAGTGTTGATTAATTGAACACGCTTTTATGTGGACGGTGTGGAGTCATATGCGATGGATGCAAGACTAATACAAGCGTTTACAAAGCATGATGCACATCTCAAAAAATAAAAACTATGCTGCTCTGCGACGGATAGGAACATCGTTACTCTGTATCAATTGCATCAAATGTCTAAGTACACGTGGCAGCTAGACAGCGCTTCTACTTCCATGCGGAGAATAGAAACACCCCAAAACAAAAGATGAATCTATACAATTGTGGTGCATGTACATCCACTTACAGACAAACAAGCCATGCTTACGTGGCTTACACGTGCAACTCAATTTTAGCCGTTAAGATAGTAAATCTAGTGTACTTTATATATTTAAAAGTAACTGATATCCATTTTTAGCCACTAAAGTGGATGATTAAAATTAAAAATATTGGACTGTATAAGTTCAACGAAGAAATATTCATTAATCAAATATCAGAGTTACATTATGAAAATTTTTGTTTTAATATCTCTTTTTAAAATAATGGCCCACTATTTGAACGGTTTGCATTGATGGAAATATATGCCACGTGTATATAGTCTTAGTGCTGCGTATTGAGTGGCGAGGATCTACGGAGCTACTGTTTTTTCAAATAGGACACCAGCGAGTCCCGCGTGCCATCCACACGGAGCCACGTATGCAAAGTTCACATGACATGCATGCGCATGTGGGACTACAATGGAGTAAGGGGCATTTTCGGAAAACGAAAATAGGAGAGGCTTTCTCCATTTCAGGACGTTCGCAGTGTGAGAAGTTCAAAAGGGAAGAAAGAGAAAACGGAGGATTCGAAGAACAAAAAAAAAAAAAAAAAAAAAGCAATATAAAAATTAAAAAATCGGGTCACCATCGATGGCTACGATTTAGCCAGCAGGTACGCTTCCATCTCGATGTAATTCCTCAGTTGTTTTCTGCCGTCGGATTTTTTCGATCTGAAATAAATAAAAATAAGAAATATATATAAAGGAGAAAATCGTTTGTTCTGAGATTGGATCAATGGCCGTCGTCGATAATGCGGGCGTTGATTTGAGCGTGACCGTCGGATCGTCTTTCGAAGCGGCTCCTGCCCCGGACTCCTCCGACGTTGATCAAGGGAAACCGGCCCACCCTGGAATCCGGATGGCCGATCCTAACCTACAGCAGAACCCAATTCTACGGTCGCCGTCATCGTCCCACGATCAGGCCTTCCACAAGAAGGCCCAGCAATTCCAGCAGCAGCGACCTACTCCCCCGGCTTACGTTAGCAATCACCACAACCAGATTCAGCACGACGTCCACCAGGGGCCGAAGGCGGGCGGGGTGCTGCACCATCTACCGAATGGCGTTGATTCGCAAAGGAGCGGAGAGGCCGGGGAAGGGTTCCAGCAGGAAATGAGAGAGTTGGAGGAGCTCCTCTCGAATCTGAATCCGATGGCGGCGGAGTTCATCCCTCCATCGCTCTCCAACCATGGATCTACCATTGGTGGCGGAGCTGGCGCGGCCCTCTATGGTAACGGATTTGGGATGCTTAACGGCGGTGGGAACGGGAATGGTGGTAGGCGGGTATGACTGATTTCCAGCTTGCTCTTTTGAAATGGTCTCTTTTCTCATTTCTGATTTTCATTGAAGCTGCCTGTACACTGTACAGAAGAAGAACAACTTTAGTCATGGGAAGCGGAGATTGAACAGCCGAACCAGTATGGCTCAGCGTGAGGAGATAATTAGGAGGACAGTTTATGTTGCTGAGATCGATCACCAGGTATTTTCTTATTTTGTTTGATTTTTCTCTTTGATGTTTCATTTTTCATTTGTGTTTTTGTAAAATTGCTATCTGGTTCACCAGCTTCCTTTTTTTTTTTTTTTTTTTTTTTGTGTGTATAGATTGCAGTTTTATTTATCTTTGAACTGTGATTTAGCTTCATTGCTGGCAGTATCATTTACTTCGTTTATAACAGGTTAAAATTTACCTCCAAAGGTATAAGGGAGTGTTCGGATGCTTAATTGAATTGAATTACAAAGTTTTGATAGATCAATGGAAAATACTGGATTGGGCTAGCTCCATTCTGTTCATATTGTGGGCCGGGCACCCAAACTTGAGGTAGTGTTCATTGTTTTGGGCCAACTTGAAACGCATGGGATTGTAATTAGGGTTTTTTTGGTCCTTGTGAATAAAAAATGGCGGCACTTCCTCTTTGGTCATTTATTTTGTGTTGAACTGGATTATTGTATTTCAGTTCAATTGAGCACTCAAATGTAACCAAAGCCTCTGATTTCTTCAATATTATGGCCCAACCTCCAAGATCAGGACACCTTTTGGCTGAATGAGAAGTAACTTTGGCCGAGTCTTTTTCCACAATGAGACTGTTCCATTTTGAGGTTTCAGTTTAAACCTTGAAGGGACACTTCAGCTGCAGCCTTAGCTTCAGATAGAAACTCTGAAATTGATGGGGTCATATACATGAACTTTACTAAAGTTTGGGTGATAGTCCAAAAATTAGTTTTCGAAAGCTCCATTACTTGAAAATGCAGTAATGGGAATAAAGGTTTTGAAAACTCATTTTATTTAGAAATGCTATGTGGAATGATAATGTCTGTTTATCTTTAAAAAAAATGATAGTGTCTGTTTTTCTATAAACATGGCATATTTGTATAACAGTCCAAACTGTCCAAATTGCTGGCACAACCATGTATATAGAGTATAACCCGTAAATTACATGGACAAATAAAATGTAATCATTGAGTTTGACCTGGAATCAGAACTACACAACATTTAACTCCATTTGATAACCATCAATTGGATGTTTAGAATTGGTTTATTACTTTGATTTTCGAGACATGCTTCATGCAAATGTGCCCCACAATTTGAATGGTCTGAATAACAGTACATTAGTGCCACAATTGCCATGGATTAGCCATTCCCATTTTAAAGATGGCTTCGTACTATCATAGGAACATACTCATAGACTCCTATGATTGTTCACCACAATTTAAAAAATGGTGGTACCTCTTCCACTGTACACATGGCATAGTTGTATGACAACCATACAAATCACCAGCCCAATTGTGGATTGGAGAGTGAGCAAAAATCAAATGGTAGTCATCATCTAATTGTGCCCTTGGAAATTGAGCTACTCAACTTTTAAACATACATTTGATAGCCATCAATTGGATGGTTGGGATTTGTATTGTGATCTCTGACACATGCTCCACCCAAAACATGCGAGGAGAGTACCGAGGTATTTTGCAACAACAACAGTGGCTGTAATGGCCACCCTTGATACTGTTAACCTTACAAGGCATAACAGTTTTATGCCTCCTGTAACGGTCAATTTTTTAAAAAAGAAAAACAAAAAAAATATAGAAAAAAAATCCTAAATATTTAGGATTCCAATTATGAATTCTTTTTTGGCTTCGAACATGTTTATAATGTGTAACGGTCCATTATTTGGTAAGAATGTTGTCACGGCCTATATAATGCTTTTATTAATTCGACAGCAAATTTGAAAGACTATATACCCATTAGCCTAATTGGCAGTATTTATAAAATCCTTGCTATGGTGTTGGCGAAATCTCCAAGTTTCAGGGTGCTTTTGTCAAGGATAGGTAAATTCTCAACGGCGCCTTAATAGCTCATGAGTATCTTGATTTCAGGTAAAAGGAAAGGTTGAGACTTGAGAGGCATTGCTTGTAAGTTAGATATTGAGAAAGCTTACAACCATGTGGATTCATGTTTTTTTTTTTTTTTTTTTTTTTTTTTTTTTTTCAGACTACATACTTGGGAGGATCGATTGTGGGGCGAAGTGGAGGGGATGAGTAAAGGAGTGCATTAATTCCGCTAGATTTTTGGTAATGATTAATGGGTCACCGAAAGGGTTTCTTCAAAGTTCGAGAGAAATTAGGCAAGGGGATCCACTTCCCCCCTCCTCCTCCTCCTTCTTCTTCTTTTCATGGTGAATGCCGAAGCAGTAAACAAAATGTTGGAACATGGGCAAAAAGTTGGTCTTTTTTTTTTTTTTTTTTGCAGCTTTTGTGTTGATAGGATGAGCTCCCCGATCTCTCACATCCAGTTTGCCGACAACACACCTCTATTCTACAATGTGGATGTAGGTATGGTGGAAAAGTTGAGGATGGTTATCCGTTGTTTTGAAGTTTTGTCAAGTACTCGGGTTGAAGGCGAATATTGCCAAGTGTGATGTTGTGTCCGTATGCCAAGGGGGGATCTATTGGAGCTGGCTACCTTGTTTGGATGTGAAGCGGGTGAATTTCCATCCACTTACATTGGGTTGCCTCTTTGTATTGGCAAGTTGACGAAACATTTGTGGGATGTAGTAGTAGAAATGTTTGTAAGGAAATTAGCTAAGTGGAAGTGGCGGCATCTCTCATTTGGGGGTTATGTAAGTCTAATTAAAACAATATTATCAAATTTGCTTGTTTACTTTATGCCATTATTTCGATGCTCAAAGTTGGTTATGGTTAGACTGAAAAAGCTAAGGCGATATTTTCTGTGGCAAGGAGTGGAAGGAACAAATAAGTTTCATTTGCTAAGATGGGGAGTGTTGTATAAAGATTATGACAAATCGGCAGGAATTAGAGACTTGGAATAGGGTGTTGGTGGGTAAGCGGTTATGGATACTTGGGATGGAAGAAGGCACATTATAGAGGGATAAAATTACTAGCAAATATGGATGTGATGTTGGTGGATGGTGCATTAGGGATTCCTCCATGTATAGAGCGGCCTTGGCGATTTGGAAGAGGATTGTCTCTATAAAGTCATGCTTTGCCGAAGGGATTGGTTTTGTGTTTGGGGATGGGGAGAAGATTTGGTTTTGGGAGGATGTGTGGGTTGGGGAGGAGTCCTTGCAATCGTTGTTCCTGAGAATTGCTTGATTGTTTGTGGGCCGAAATATCTTAGCAACGCGTTGTTTCTTGGTATGTGGCGATTCTGTGGTATGGTCCCCTTGTGCCATTTATTTCTTACAAATGAAGAGGTGGTAGAACTGGCTTTGTTGCTAAACCACATTTAGTTATGTCACCTGATTAGTGGGGAAAGGGATAGGGGATGATATGGCAAAGGGATAAATCTGGGTGCAAGTTAGTGCAATCATTCTACAAGATGCTTCACAAGTAAGGGATGGGCGGGGAATTAAAAAAATACTAAGCATGTATGGACCTACAGTGCTTCCCTGAAGGTTGGAGCCTTTGGTTGACTAGTTGGAAGGGAAAGGGTTTTGACCGTGGATAACCTCTGGAAACGAGGGATGGTGCTTTTTAATGTTTGTTTGATGCGTGTGGTAAGGCTTTTTAATGTTTGTTTGATGTGTGTGGTAAGCTTCAAGTTGATCGATCATCTCTTCATCTACTGCCCGTTTGCTATTAAGGTGCGGAATGGATTCTTTACCAAGTTTAATGTCTCTTGGGTGTTGCTAAGCTCTATTGGGTGTTTCCTTATTGCTTGGCATGGTGTGGAGATAAGGAAGGAAGTGAGGGCAATTTGGCGGTTGTATTTGTTGGCAGGCCCGTAGGCAGTTTGGGAAGAAAGGAATAGGAGGTGTTTTCGAAATATGAGACACAAGCTTGATTTGGTGATAATGAGGGTGATGGGTTTTGTTATTGAATGGGTTTTGTTTATGGAGGGGGAGAATGATTAATAGCCATCAATTGGATGGTTAGGATTTGTAGCGTGATCTCTGACATATGCTCCACCTACAGGCCACAACATGGCCCACAAATTTGATGGTCTGGATAGCCTTGCATGAGTGCCACATGCGAGGAGAGTACCAAGGTATTCTATAACGACAACGGTGGCTATAATGGCCACCCTTGAAACTGCTAACCTTACGGGGTGTAACGGCCATTATGCTTCCTGTAACGGTCAATTTTCTTTTAAGAAAAACATAAAAAAATATAGAAAAAATCCTAAATATTGAGGATTCCAATTATGAATTCTTTTTTGCCTTTGAACATGTTTATGATGTGTAACAGTCCATAATTTGGTAAGAATGCTGTCTCGGACTGTCTAATGTTTTTATTAACCCAATAAATTTTGAAAGACTATATACCCAATAGCCTAATTGGGAGTATTTATAAAATCCTTGCTGACGTGTTAGCGATGTGATTCAAAGCTAGCAAGATATGGCTGATTTGGTGTTGTAATGATGATTCTGATTATTTCAAGTTAGAAAGAACCAAAGGAATTGAATTTTTACCTCTATTTTCAAAATTTCCTAAATTTGGTTCCCAGAGCTTTGATTCTTCCAAAACAAATTGATTTCTCGTTTTCGTTTCCAAAGATGGCACCAGAGTTGTTGAAATTACCTTAGAATTACTCCCACAAATGAAAAATCATGAGAAAACTCTAAGAAATGTGTTAACGAAAAAAAAAAAAAATGCTGTTTTAAATTAAAAGGAGCCATTTTTACTGTTACGGTCGATTTTTCGGTTGGGGTGTTACACCTTGTAATGTACCGTTAGGTAGCCGATATTGCCATTACTGTTATGTAACTGACTTTGAATACCGTGAGAATAACGCAATAATTACAACGAGCAAAGGGGAGTTATCATTTAATTTCGCCCTTTGAATTTGAGCCAGTCACTATCTTACATTAAAATATCCATTTATTAACAATCAATTGGATGGTTAGGATTTGTTGATTAGTGTGATTTTTTATGTATGGTCCACCTAAAATGCACGCCACAATTTTGATGGTTTGAATACCTGTGCATGGGTGCGACATGTGAGGAGAATGTCCAACTGCCATTTAAAAAAATGGTCGTTAAATATCATAAGAGTGTAGCCATGTTGCCATAATCCATAAAGGAGTTTGTTTTACCTTGCCTCTTGGGATTGGCAGCTTGTGTCATCCCTTGGGTCCACATGTAGAGATGGTTTGATGACTGCAACCATCCATCTTCTTTGTTCCGCCATAATTGAGCTGTGTCAATAACCATGGTTGAAAATGATCTTGAACTTTGATTGTTGGAGTTGAGCGCAAGCAATTGACATCATTCTTTTGTAATGTTCTACATTCACCTATGTATAATGGTCATAAAAAATTCATTCATTTAGCACAGTTTTCTAAAGGCAGGCAGACCAAATGGATTGGGAATGGTTCTACTCATCTTGCCATCTCGGAGGAACATGAGCCTTTAGAAACGTGCGCATGCAAGCTATGAGAACGACATTGACATCAATGAGAGAGAGCTTTAGTTCAAATTTTCAATTGCTTGTAGCCCCTTACATGGAACGTCCGACCCTTGGGCTCTTATATAGATAACTTCCTATTTCCTAATTCTACCAACACACCAACTCACTGATGGCAGTATCTTTAATTCAATTGCTTGTAGCCCCTTACATGAAACTTCCAACCTTGGGGTTCTTATATAAATAACTCCCTATTTCCTAATTCTACCAACACATGAACTCACTTAAGGTAAGTTCCTAAATTAATAACTCTCCTAATTTGATTTGAACAGTACTTTAATGACTTTTCTAATTTGACAATGATTCTCAATACTCCCCCTCATTTTCAAGTCTCACCTACATCGATCATTCCCAAGGTTTGCTTGAATAGCTCAAACTTGTCAATACTCGGTATTAGCTGCTTAGTCACTTGTTGATATGTGTATCAACTCAACCTCTTTGCTCATGACCTTTTAACGAATAAACTGGTAGTGGACTTCCACATGCTTCATTCGAGCAAGAAACATCAAATTTGACACCAAAATGATCTAAGTTTATCACTTGTGATAGAAACATGATAGTTGACTTGTTCTCCAAAGTCTCTTGGTTGTGTCAACAACATGCTTTCACATGTAGCTAACATTGGAGCTGGATATTTGGCCTTTTTAGCAGACAACACTATGGTTAGTTGCTTTTTGCTTAAGGTGATGCTTATTTATTTATTTATTTTTTTTTTTGAAAGTTTTGTAAGGTGATGTTACCTTTATCTTCAACTTTACGAGAGGTGTTGTCCTTAGCGATAACACCTGATGCACTAGGCTTTGGGCCTTTGTTAATGAGAGATCTTCCTATAGTGTCTTGTCATTTGAGTATGTCAAATTTATATACACTTGTCTACACCCGATTTTAAAGGTCGCATTGCACTGCATATAGAGCTCTTTTGGTCTTTTCTTCATTATCCTTTTGCTTCCTTCAGCAGTGTAATTTCTTTGATTGAATCTACATTGTTTTGCGTAGTGGTCTCATTTTCCATAATAACACAAGTCGGTTTGACCATACCTTTTTAAGAGTTTTCTTGATTATTGTTGTTGGTGGGTGGTTGGGATTGTTGGCAATTTTAGAATTGTCGGTGATTTTGGTGAAAATTTTAGGGATACCTTCTTGAGCCATGACTTCTCCCCCTTCTATGGGGTTGATAACGTGTTTGTGAAAACAAAACATCATTGCTTTTCATCATCTCTCTAAAACCACTTTGGGCCGCCAATCTTCTCTTTTCTAGAAGAGTCTCTTTTTGCAGCAACATGCTCACCATGCCCTCCATAAGAGGCTTGTTTTGTTGAATTAACACTTTAATAGCATCAAACTCAACTTGAAGATTTTCCTAGATGATAGCTACTTGAGTGTCATATTCCATCTTGACGCCTATTCCCTCTGTTTGATCACATAAATCCTTTATACTTCTGGAAACATCATTCGTTCCACGAGGTTGACCATATGTTTGTGAAAACAAAACATCATTGCTTATCTTCACCTTTTTAGAGCCACTTTGGGCTGCTAGAATTTTCCTTTCTAGATGAGCCTCTTCTTGTAGTAATATACTCACTGCCTCCTTCATATGAGGTTTATTATGTTGAATTAACACTTTCATATCTTCAAATTTGATTCATAAATTTTCTGAGATGAGCGTTACTTAAGTGTCGTTTTCCATCTTGATGTCAATTCCCTCTGCATGATTGTATAGATCCTTTCCTTTTTTCGAGAAAATTCTGTCATGGAGTTGTAGCCTTGCTCGATCAACCTCAATTCTGCTTCCAAAAAATGCCATCCTAGCACAGTAGCACTGCTTGCTTTTTTGTGTTTTGTGGCCATGCAATCTCATGCTTCTTTCACTGATTCCAAAATTTTAACATAGAAATGCATATATGATCCACACAAAATTTGAATTGTGCGTAGAACCTTCCATTATTCTTCCTTCAATTTACTAGTCCTAGCTAGTCAGCCGCTGAGTTGGGATTTCCACTATCGACAATATCTGGGAGGCTCTAGCCCATCAAATAGTTCCGTAGTTACACTTTCCAATTTCTGTAGTTCATATTAACAACTTTAGGAATAATAGCATTCAATGTCAACATGATCGAGCCTTTCACAAAAAAGAAAAAAAGACAACACAATAAAGCTTAGAAATGGCAATGTAGTCACCCCCCCCCCCCCCCCCCCAAAAAAAAAAAAAAAAAAAAAAAAAAAATGCAGAGGAGAACTAACATATCGTAGAATTGAAAAAACTTAGAAATGGCAATGTAGTCACCAACCAGGCTCTAAGACATGTAGAAATTTTGCACAAGCAAGGCTTAAGAGATTCTTTTCTACTCTGTTCTCCGTGACATTTTCATTTATTTATTTATTTTTTTAAAAGCTTGGAGACGCGGTTTCTCCAAACCACCTTTAGAAGCCATGTCATCCAAACATGTTGTAGATCCAGTTTTCTGACCACAATGCCATTCAAAAGTGTTGAACAACATTTTGGTTGTCATCCAAGCAGGCGCTAAATCCTTGTCGCCCCTAAAATCAGCACAAATACAGGATGGACTTGGACTCATCTAGGAGTTCTCACTAGAGTTGAGGTCAGTGGCATAGGCTGGGGGAGCCTCTCAAGGGTCTTTCCTCACGGTCACAGCCTTCAGCTATATTCCATTTCAATCTGATGTCTTGAATTGGTAGAAAAAAGTAGTTCAAACTGATGCCTTAGAAACTAACCTCCCGATGCTAACTCCTGGCGGATGAGGATGGGTTAGATTCTTTCCACTGTTCTTGAAACGTGGCAACATTGTGATGCTGATTTCTACCATCTCTATTCAAATACCCCATCTGATGGCATAAAAAAGCATCTTGCAAAGCAATGAAGCATTCTCCTCATGCCCAATGGGCCACCCATTCCCTCAATACTAAATTAAGTTTGTTGTAGGAGAATTGCTTTGTTTACAACTGAAATTGCAGTTCGAAGCAACTTTAAATCGTTTATGTCGTATTGCTTATTCTGATTTTATCCTTTTGAAATGTCTTTCATCATGCGCCTGTTGCTGATGCTGTTACTTTGATGAGAATTACATTCTGTGCATTTTCCTTTGGATGCTTAGGTCACCGAAGAACAGCTTGCAGCTCTCTTCCAAAGCTGTGGACAGGTTTCTTTTCATTCTTTCTGTCTTTTTTGGTGGGTGTAAGGTTTTCTGTTAAGCCTTATGTTGCTGATCTTTTGCCCGTTGCACCAAAGGTTGTTGACTGCCGTGTATGTGGGGATCCAAATTCTGTTCTTCGTTTTGCTTTTATAGAGTTCACGGATGAGGGTAATTTCGCTACTTACATGGGCTGTCAATGTGTTTTACTGAACCATATGTTTTGAAGCAATGTTTTTAATGTCTAAATGGATTTGTGCGACTCCAGAAGGTGCAAGGGCTGCTTTGAGCCTGGCGGGCACCATGCTTGGATACTACCCAGTAAGAGTGCTGCCTTCAAAAACTGCAATTGCACCAGTCAATCCAACATTTTTGCCAAGGGTGAGAAAATCTTGTGGTTGATGATAATGCATCTCAACATAAGGGCGATATTTCATTCTTTTATCTTTTATCTTTAATAGATAAGCATCAAAGCATATACCTGATATACAATGATTTCTTTCTTGTAAGTTTGATGGCTAACTGTCACTTTGGTCTTTAGTCTGAAGATGAACGCGAGATGTGTGCAAGAACTATTTATTGTACAAACATTGATAAAAAGGTAGAATCGAGGTTGCATATTATGCTGTAATTCCTTGCAGAATGAATGTGAACTGGCAAACCCACATGTGTTTTCTCTTTTGGTTTGGTGTAGGTTACTCAAGCTGATGTCAAGCTCTTCTTTGAGTCAATATGTGGAGAGGTCTGTACCTGCAATTTTAACAAAACTAAGTGTTTTTTTTTTTTCCTTAAAAAATTCTTCACTTTGAGAAAGGGAAGAACTGATGTGACATTTTGCCTTGTGTAGGTTTATCGCTTGAGACTTCTAGGGGACTATCATCATTCTACACGTATTGCTTTTGTTGAGTTTGTAATGGTAAGCATCTCTAGCTCTTTATTCATACTTACTGCAAAACTTTTTTTCTTCTTCAAAAACATGTCTAAATATTATAGAAGGGCCAAATAGCCAAAAAAAAGTGAAAACAGAAAGGATCCCCATTGGTGAGCAACCATCTTATCACTCCATTGCGAGGACACTAGAAGCAAAGAAAAAAGAATATCATCTAAAGCACATCGGAGCCCACAACCACAAAGCCCCATCCCCAAACCAAGAGCCTATTTACAACCAGGTACCCCGTTCCCCGAAATTGATAGATCCCCAGTCTCTAAACAAGTCACCTTGGAAATCCCCGTAAACTGATTCTAGTCGAACACTTTAAGGATCCAATCATTGCACGTAGTCATAAAAAAATCTTGTCATTTCCACAATATTGTGAACCATCTTATGTATTGCATTACCAAGGGGGTCAAAAGGACCATACGTCAACCCCACTACAACTTGGAATATGCATTCATTTAAGACCTGAAAAATCTCAAGTAACTTGAAGAAATGGGTATATAGTCATGATGTGAGTGGCCTGCAATGCAAAAATGGGTGACAGATTCCTCGTCCTTCCTACACATAATAGTAAGTCCCGATGTTTCTCTCATTTAGATTATTGATTATGAGGACTTTGTTTTACATGGTGACAAGTAAAACCTGGCCCCTAGGCGGGATTGGAGTCATCCAAAAAATTTCACCTTGATTGGGAGACTCACTATTTTGTAAGGGTAAAAATAATTTCATTAGAGAGAAACTAAAACAAATACAATCATCGATGAGTGTTGCACTGCTAAAAGGCCGAATAGAAAAATGAAATAGATGAGTAGCTAGAACAGCCAATGCGGAACAAAACAGAGACTGAGTAGAAATCAACCAACACAAAACAACACCTAGCACGGAGCACTTGGAAAGATCAACGGGATGTCGAATAAACAGTATAGTGGGCCTTGGGAGGATTTTAATGGTGGATATCCAATCATTATTGTTTTTTTGTAGTATGGTCCACCTAAAATTTATATATATAATTTTTTGTATAAAGCTTTAAAATGATATGTAAAAATGTATGAACGGAATGGATGAAACAAATGAATCATGGTGGGCCTTGGGAGGATCAACCAACACAACACAACACCTAGCACGGAGCACTTGGAAAGATCAACGGGATCTTGTCTTCCACTAAAAGATCGACTCGAAGGGCCTCGACCTTTGGTAAACAATCAAGCATGTTGTTGGGTTCCTGTGGCACACTTTTACTCCACCTACCGATGCCTGCATAATCCACGGGCCTCATCTACCAAACTAGTAACTCTCTAGGGGCAAACACCAAAGTGAGTCCACCTGATAGCGTTGTGGGAGTCACCTTGCACAATGGCCGAGAACACCTCTAAGTGGGAGAGGACCTTAATGGTTTGACCTTTGCAAAAGAGGAATCCTTGATACCAATTTGACAAAAAAAATTCAATAAGCGTGTTTCCAATATCATCATGCAGTACCCCCCCCCAATCAGGGTATTCAATAATGGTAACAGTGGCTATAACAGTCTTGTAATGGTCTTTTTTTTTTTCCCAAAGGAAGAAAATGTATCGGCCATATGTCAAATCGTTATGGCCTCGTATCAGCCGTTATAGGGCCATTTGGGCTTCTTTTTTTTTTTTTAATTTTTAATAATCCAAAATGGTTGTTTCGTTTTTGAGAGATAACAAAGAATTTTATTGAAGACCGCAAAAGCAGGAAAAAATACCGGGATCAAAAAGAAAACCAAGAGGACAGATCAACGTGCAAAGATGACTTTACAAAAGAAGCCCATTTTGAGACCAAAACAACATTTGTAACCATATGAATAGTTTCCATAATAGAGCAATCCTTGTTCTGAAAGTAATGACTATTATGAGCTCTCCAAATGTACTATAAAGCTCTCGTCGCAATGAGTCTCCAAATGGATTTCTTGGACTTTCCCACTCCACTCTCATGCGAAGCCCACAAGTGCTGGTCAACCGACTTTGGCATCACCCACAAGATACGAAAAATGCAGAAGAAGTGCTCCTAAACTTGCCGGGTGAAATCACAATGAATGAAGAGATGATCAATAGATTCCGCTTCCCTCATACAAATGAGACATGTTCGGGAGGATGAGAGGCCTCCTTTGAAGATTAAGAACTCTTTTCATACCCACAAGCCAAGCGAACGCCGTAATCCTCGGGGGAGCACCATTAGACCAATGGAAATAAGGGAAGTGATGCGACTGACTGGAATGGGAAGACTCATTCCCAAAGAGAAAGAAATTCCTGAGTGAAAGAGATGATCAATAGCGACTATTTCCTTCCATATATGAGATGCACGATAAAGCGAAGAGGATTTAATACTCCAATCGCTAGGCGGAACATCGTATTTGGAAACAATTATCTCTCTTCACAACTTCCCCCCTCGGAAGCGAACCTCCATTGCCATTTACCGAGAAGGGCAACATTCATAAGATCCAGACACTTCAAACCAGCCCCTCCCTCTGTTATTGGCTTACAAACTTCCTCCCATTTGAGCAAATGAAACTTGGTAGAATCCCCGGTCCCTTTCCACAAGAAACTCCTCATCGATTTGTCTAATATGTCCACAACAGACTTAGTACACTTGAAAAGAGACACTTCAAACCAGCCCCTCCCTCCGTTATTGGCTTACAAACTTCCTCCCATTTGAGCAAATGAAACTTGGCAGAATCCCCGGTCCTTTTTTAAAAGAAATTCCTCATCAATTTGTCTAATATGTCCAAAACAGACTTAGTACACTTGAAAAGAGACACTTCAAACTAGCCCCTCCCTCCGTTATTGGCTTACAAACTTCCTCCCATTTGAGCAAATGAAACTTGGCAGAATCCCCGGTTCCTTTCCAAAAGAAATTCCTCATCAATTTGTCTAATATGTCCAAAACAGACTTAGTACACTTAAAAAGAGACATGAAATAAATCGGCATATTGGAGAAGGCCGATTTGATGAGAGTCAGACGGGCCCCCTAAGGAAAGACATCGATACTTCCACCTGGATAAATTCCTCTCGATTCTTTTCACATATGCTCTCAACTAGAAAGCCAAAAATCTGACCTTTTTTTGTCGTTTTTCCGGAGTGTGCTGGAGCAAATTTCCCTTTGAAAAATGTGAGAATTTTGTTCTGCGCAAATAACGCACAATGTTAGATGATCGATCAATTTCCAAAAAAAAAAAAACCAACCAAATGGGCCCCACCTAATAATATGCCTCAAAACTGAGCCAAGGGTCACCGAAGTCAACTAAGTCTTAGAAACTACCTCTACCTGAATGGCTCTGGTCATCGGACAATGAACAATTGTTCATTGTCTCTTCTGCCTTGTAGCATAGAAGCTCTCTATTAGGAAGTTGTATCCTCGCTTCAGGTTATCCATCGTTAAAACTTCTTCAAGGATGTGACCCAAACAAAGGCTTTAAGGGAGTTGTAACAATTCGTATATGAGAAAGACAGGTTTGTCTCTTGAATCTGGTGCATGGTTCTGAATATCAGTATCGGCCTTGCCAAAATCCGATATGATACGGAGTCATGTATCCGTGACGACCTGTATCAGACAATTTTTTTAAGGTAAAAAAAAAAATAAAAAAAAAATAAAAATACAAAACAAAACAAAACAAAAAATATGAGAGATAAGAATCCATCCTTTTTTTTTTTGGGTGTTTTGAACATGTATGCAATAGTGTATCCAGTGTTTCAAATAGCGCCCGTAGCGCTACGTAGTGTCTCAAATAGGTGCACGCTATAGCTACGTAGCGCGTAGTGTCCGTAGCGTAAGCTACAATGTATTTTTTTACTATTCTATTTTTTTCACGTTTTCCTTTTTTCTAATATCGAGGAATGCGACACTTGTATTATACTTGATACTTTTAACCTATAGAATTTTTATTTCTTTTCATAATTGTGACTTGTGGTTTCAATTGGACATTATTAATTAAAGTGGTTTGCTTAGAAAGTTGTTGATGTGATAATTATTTAATTTGGTTTATATATGTAGATTGGCTTTTGATAAATGATAACTAATAACTTTTTTAAACATGCTTATAATTGATAAAATGAATAATCTTTTAGGCATTTTTATATTATATATATATATATATATATATATATATATATATATATATATATATATATTCACTATCTATGATATTTGTCCTATTTTTAAATTAAAAAATAGAAGTATCGTGTAGCTTACACTGCACGCTACGTATTTACGCTACACGCTATAGAGGGCTGAGCGCTACGCGTCACGCCATCGCTATTTAAAACACTGAGCGTATCAGACCATTCTTTGGTAAGAATGTTGTCCGTTGGGTTGACCTGTTGTTAAGGTGTGATGTTGAGTATTTTGGGTATAAATTCTTGATTTATGTCATAAATTGATATGATATCAATACAATTATCTATAAACTATTGGACTATCAAATGATTCAAACCATAATGGTAAAACACACCTGAACTCATAGTCCTTCACGCCTAAAGAGAAAGAACTTGGATTGGAAGCGCCTCCAGCTCATATACACTATCATGTGTTGAATTTCCCTAAACTTATTTTGGAAAAAACTTAAATTTTCAGTAAATGCCCCAAAAAAAGGCTGAAAATACAAAAAAAGCTGTGAAATAATCTGTAGATCTATAGTATTAACATTGTCTTTGTGCATCATTATAACAATTAGTTGAGAAAAGTTAAAAAAAAACAAGGAACATTTTGAAAATTTTAAAGAAATACCAACTAAAATAGAAAAATAAAATAAAATATGCAAATATCTCCAAATCAAAAACAAACCAAGTATGATTTGATCGATTTGGGGTTATCATGCTGGTTTGTCAAGATTACAGCTAGATTAAACAAAAAAGGTTTATTTATTTATTTTTTAAAAAAATTTTCTGCAAATTAGGCACCTAGTGTTTGATGCTTTCATTTGAGTTTCAAAATACTTGTTTTGATCTTTGGAACAAGTGTAGATCTGATCGGAATTGGGTAGAGAACAATCCCTAAGTAAGGAAAAACGAAATGAGAAGGAAAATAGGGGAAAAAAAGTGAAAAATCTTACCCGGCTATGTTTTTATATGTGTATCGGTCTGATGATATGTGCATAATGTATCAATGTCGACACGTGCCATATCATCCTGATTCAAACCATATTGTGTATCATACCATGCTGATATGGATTTGATATGGCCGTATTGGTAGATACGATATCAATATTCATATCTGTGATTTGGCATCAAAGAGTTAGCAAGTAGCTTAACTGAGAAAATTATGGAAGGATTGCAGTCCCAACTTGAGGATATTTACTAGCTGTCTAATAAAACAGGCCTAGTTTATTGATATTGTTTTGAGAGTGTTGAATGGCTGGTTGTATGGTGTTAAAAAATGTTGTATGAGTTTGAGGGACGAAGCAACTGGTAGGTCGGCAGATCCTTTACATTTTTCAGAGAGGTTTTGCTCCAAAAGAAGGATTGGATTGTCAGTTATGGTTGTTGAAGTCGGAAAATTTCTTTCTTTTTTGATTGGCAAGACAGACGGTTTCTTGGTCCAGTCAAGGTTTTTGTTGGCGGTTGTTCAGTCTTGAACTCTTGGGTCTCTTGGCTCTATCTAGGAAGTTATAGTTAGGTTGCATTTGTGCTAGGATTTTTTTTTTTTTTTTTTCTCCCTGTCGTTAGATACCAAAATGCTCATCGGAGGTCATCTTCATAACAGAAGACATTGTTTCGCAAATCGATTCCTTTCGTGTTGTTCAATGAAGGAGATGGTTCATTGCCTTATTCTACATTGCTCCTCCCACTAAGGATGATTTATTTATTTTAAAGAAAGTGAATGCAAATTTTATTGGAGAAAAATTGCAAGGGGAATGGATACCCTAAAGAAAGAGCTACTGCTTGGCTAACACTGTCTTTTGCTAGAGCCTCAATGATGTTCTTGGCCTCTTCTACTTGGGCAATTGAAATGTTTAGCCTAGAGGCAAAGTCATGGATCTCAATAAGTTGTCATCATCACCACCATCATAGCTAGTCCCATCTTTTTTCGGTTAGCTGTATGAATCCTATTTCGCCTATCAACCCATTTAAGGTCCTATCCTCGTTAAGTGAACCAGCTTTCATATTGCCTCAATCCAAGTCCTCTTATGTCTTCTTCTCATCCTGCTAAGGTGTCCCGTATCGATATCAGTTGGCGTAACGGTGCCCTCCGAAACCGATACGGATACGGGGGCGTAACGGCGATACGGGGGAGTAACGGGCCGTAACGGCGCAAAATTTTTTTTTTGCCAAAAAAATATGAAAAAATATGGATTAAATCCGGAATATTTTAAGCATTCCAAATATGCATTCATTTATAAATTGGAACATGTTTATGGTGGTGTAACGGTCCACTCTTTGGTGAGAAGTTGTATCGGACTGTCTGATGAATTTATGAACCAGATAACCTGAATTTGACTACAAAATTCATATATTTCGTTTTCTAACTATCTACTATCAATGATAGATATATTACAATGAATGTAATATGAAAATATCTTACATTTAGGTATTTGCAATTATTTTTGAAGGCCAAAATTCATGTGTAAATAGAAAAAAATATTTAAAAAATATAAAATGGCACCCCAAATATGTAAAATACACATTAACATGTTCTACTATGATTAACACATCATATGACATCATTAAAACAGCAAAAGAATCATTAAAAAATGATTTTTTGAATTTTCAAAAAAAGGGCCAAAAATGCGTAAATCGAAAAAAATAAAAAAATAAAATAAAATGGCACCCCAAATATGTAAAATGCACATTAACATGTTCTACTATGATTAACACATCATATGACATCATTAAAACAGCAAAAGAATCATTAAAAAATGATTTTTCGAATTTTCAAAAAAAGGCCCAAAATAAATGCGTAAATAGAAAAAAAATATTAAAAAAAATATAAAATAGCACCCCAAATCTGTAAAATGCACATTAACATGTTCTACTATGATTAACACATCATATGGCATGATTAAAACAGCAAAACAACTATTAAAAATTGATTTTTCGAATTTTAAAAAAAGGGGCCAAAATTCATGCGTAAATAGAAAAAAATATTTAAAAAATATAAAATGGCACCCCAAATATGTAAAATGCACATTAACATGTTCTACTATGATTAACACATCATATGGCATCATTAAAACAACAAAAGAATTATTAAAAAATGATTTTTCGAATTTTCAAAAAAAAGGCCAAAATAAATGCGTAAATAGAAAAAAAATATATATATATAAAATGGCACCCCAAATCTGTAAAATGCACATTAACATGTTCTACTATGATTAACACATCATATGGCATGATTAGTACAACAAAACAACTATTAAAAATTGATTTTTCGAATTTTAAAAAAATGAGCCAAAATTCATGCATAAATAGAAAAAAATATTAAAAAAATATCAAATGGCACCCCAAATATGTAAAATGCACATTAACATGTTCTACTATGATTAACACATCATATGGCATCATTAAAACAGCAAAAGAATTATTAAAAAATGATTTTTCGAATTTTCAAAAAAAGGACCAAAATAAATGCGTAAATAAAAAAAAATATAAAAAAAATATAAAATGGCACCCCAAATCTGTAAAATGCACATTAACATGTTCTACTATGATTAACACATCATATGGCATGATTAGAACAACAAAACAACTATTAAAAATTGATTTTTCGAATTTTAAAAGAAGGGGCCAAAATTCATGCGTAAATAGAAAAAAATATAAGAAAATATAAAATGGCACCCCAAATCTGTAAAATGCACGTTAACATGTTCTACTATGATTAACACATCATATGGCATCATTAAAACAGCAAAAGAATCATTAAAAAAATGATTTTTCGAATTTTCAAAAAAACGGCCAAAATAAATGCGTAAATAGAAAAAAATATTAAAAAAATATAAAATGGCACCCCAAATCTGCAAAATGCACATTAACATGTTCTACTATGATTAACACATCATATGGCATGATTAATACAACAAAACAACCATTAAAAAAAAAGTTACCGTTATTCGGCCGATACGGGTATAAAAAACAGTAACGGCCGATGCGACCCCGAATCGCGTATCGGCCGTTGCCGTTACCGTTATGTATCGGCCGATACGTAACCGATTTGGCATTCCTTGCATCCTGCCTTCATCTCTTATCAATGTGTAACTCCTAACCTAAGCAATCTTTGCTTGTCGCACATGACCAAGCCTTTCTTAATATGCTTTCCTCATTGTAACTTCTTGTTGGGACCACTCCTAGGCTGCTTTGAATGACCTCATTCTATATTCTATCCTTCGTAGTATACCCACACACCCATCTCAACATCCTCATCTCTTTAACACGCACTCTCGATTCGTTCTGCCTTGAATTGCCCAAAACTTGGCTTAGGATTTGGAGATGTCCCCTACGAGATGGCATTCTTAGGATTACCTTCAACAATAATTGCACCGACATATTCTTTGAGAAAATTCTCAAAGCTTCCCTAAGAGTCCTCACCTCCACCTTACAAGCCTCTCTCCAATCTAGGGGCCCAAAATGATATATCAATGATGGGGACACACACTGACACTTGATGAGTAATGACATTGGTATAATCTCTTAAAGATGCCTCCCATGCCACAATTACCTGAATTGTTCAGAGGAGCTATCAAAAATTCCAAACAGGGGTTTTAGACGTTGTTATTCCTGTTTGTAGCAATACAGGGGTCTGCAGGGCTTTTACTTTGTGCAATTGCCAGAACCCTAGAAGCAGATGAAGTGATTTTATGCTACATCTTTCTCTTACTTTTGACATGAGACTGAATGCGGGATATGCAAAACACGGCCTCAAATTGCTTCGTGAAAGAGGGATTACAGAGGAGGATTTGCTAGGAGTGGTGTTGGAGTTGATCATCATTTTGTTTGCCATGAGGACCTCGTTAGAGCTTGAGTTGGAGAGAGATTGTTGAAGTTGGCTTTGACTAAACCTTGCAAAAAAAGGAAAAAGGAAAAAATACATACCTACTTTTATAGGTGTCGAATGATCTCTTCCTATCCATACAACAGAAGAGACTTCTAAGGTTTGCTACCCCATTCAAAGGGTATTGTTCAGCCTGGTGCTGTACGCTTTGCATCAAAGCATATCTAGTCTCGGTGCTGAAAGAAGGGGAAAAACCTGCTGCTCAGGTTGCTGCCTACCTGATGAGTCTTGATCCAAGAAGACAGTGTTGCTGAAGAAAGTGGATATGTGTGTTTCCACCCTCTGCCATGCTGTTTGGTTATTGGGCCGTGTCACATGGGTCGGTGGCGAAGGGATGCTTTATGAGAAGAACAAGACAGATCGCAGAGATTGCAGTGAAGAGGAGGCCAGGGGATGAGGGCTTGGATTCAAATTTGAGCGAGGCTCCTTGTCCCTTTCTCTTCTTTTGTAGGAAGCTGGTGGGATCGATGAAGACTTTTTGGTACTCCTCGAAGGCCTTTAGAATTCACAGTTAGGAAGAATTAAGCAGCCCAGGGGAAGGTAGGGATAAGTGGTGATACGATTATAATCCTCTTTGGGCATTTCCGTCAATGTCTTTAAAGATGTAAATTGTTATTTCGAATTTTAGAGGAGAGTTACGACAAGCTGACCAATGTTGGCAAGATAGAAACTAGGGAAAGAAGAAATGTCCAGAATTTAGTGTGCTTGGTGAATTGTGCGTGGCACCCTCCAAGTGATGCCTACTAAGAAATATGGAGGTTCTAGAACAACAAACAAACAGTGTCTCCTAATGAAGATTCTTCGTATATTTGTGGGTTGGGGGAACTGGAGTCTGGAGAATAGGCTTGCCATTAAGGAGTTGAGTCACAAAGTTGACATTACCCTTATCCAAGAAACAAGAGTTGAGCAGATTTCAGATGCCGTAATTTATGGTCTAGGTAATCGGGGGTGTACACGTTGTCCTATTTCCCTCACATCGTAGGTTGGGCAGATGCTTGCTAGTGCGGGACAGTGAAGTGGTAGAGATGGAAGCAGAAAATATTGGGAATTCTCTTTGTTGATTAAATTTAGAGGATGGTTTTGAATGGAGCCCTCAAGCTATTTGTGGCCCTAGTAATTCTTCTAAAAGAGAAGACTTTTGGTGGGAGCTTTCCTTGGTTGCCACTTCTTGGGATAGTCCTTGGTGTATAGGGGGGTGACTTTAGTGCCATTAGATTTTCTAATGAAAAATTGGGGGGAAGCTAGGTGGCCGCTATTATATGAAGGTTCTTAGATTTCATGAGAGGAAGTTGATTGATATCAATCTTGATGGAATTTTTTTCGTGGTCCAACAAACAAGAAATGGTTGTAATTTGTAATAAGAAAAGGTCGTAAGATGTATCTAAAGAGTGGGAAAAACATTGTCCTAATCTTGCAGGTGCCATTCTCTTGATGCCAACTTTTGTCCATGGTCCCGTACTTTTGGATTCATGTGGTTACAGTGGGGCCATCCCCTTTTAAATTTGAAAACATGTCGCTTGAAGACCCAGGTTTGTCAAATCAAAAGGAGGATTGTTTCGAGGATTGGGTGGGATTTACATTCATCATGAAACTTCAATATCTGTGTCAAAATAAAAGATGGGTAAAAATATATCTTAGGATCTTGGATGTGAAAGATCTGTGAAATGGTTATACCTTCAGCAAAAAGGACAGAGGGTAAGTATTAAAATGGAATATGTCAACATCCTTTGTAATGAAAAATCTCTTGGAGACAAATCCAGGGCGATATGGCTTGATGAAGGTGAAAGCAATATTACATCTCGTATCATTTCAGTAACACGAGGAATTGAAAAGGAGATTATTGGTTCCTTCCAATGACCATGTCGCGAGAGCTGAAGTCAAGAGGCCTGCTTGATGGAGCCTCTTTTGATGTCACCCCAGTGGAGAAAGCATTTTGGTTGGAGAGCGTTTGATTTGGAAGAAGAAAAAGGAGGTCATCGAGTTGAAGGGAGATGAAGTGCCAGGCATAGATGGGTTTCTATGGTTTCTTGTCATGCTTGTTATATAATTCAAGATCTATTTAGAATTCATGTGTTCGTACTCAACATGCTAGAGTTGCATAGTGGGAAAATCAATACTTAATTGTAGTTGCACATGCTTCATTGATACATATTAACTAAGGTGTTCCATAATGGTAAGGGTGGTCGTAACGGCCACTGCTATTACTGTTATGATACGGGCCATTATGGCTGTTATAACCTTTTTTTTTTTTTTTTTGAAAAAACCTGTTTCGAGACCGTTACGGACTGTTACAGACAGTTTTTTTATTTTTATTTTAAGTAACGGTCGTTTTAGCCCCGTAACGCATAACGGTTATGGCCGTTACGGTAATGACCATTACGTAACTATTTTTATATACCATGATAGTGACACATGAATGTTCTGAAGTATTATTGGAGAGATGCAATCTGAACTGAATGTATTTGATTTGATTGAATGCCGATCTGTTTTGAATGATCAATCTCCTCATTCAATGTTATTTCCTGGAATCACATGGTTCTCTTTGCCACCTAAAGTATTTGAATGTGTCAGCTTTGTTCATCGCTTGAAGTCTAGAAAGTGGCAGATTATAAATGTACCTTTCGTGGGTATTCTCGAACATAGACAAGATATCAATGTTGTAATCGGAGTCTCATCATCATCATCTAAGTTTTATCCCAATTAATTGGGGTCAGCTACATGAATCCTGTTATGCCATTCCGCTTTATCAATGGCTAATATCGGTCACTGATGCAGTGTGTTGCTTACAGGGAATGCCCTAGCATGAGTTTGAATGTCATGTTGTTTGGATTCATGATGAAAGTTATGGCATAATTTTGATGCCAGCTGTCAACCTGATGCAGCCCTCTTAATAGTAGATTATTACATAGATTCATTACAATCAAGCCCTATCAAATAGTCTATTACATAGGTTGATTACTGAAAGATTGGATGGAAGAAAAGAAAAGGGTAGGATGTTCTCGATCTCATCCTCTCTCCCTTAATCCTTAATTTTTAGATAATTAAATTACAATTCTGATTACAATTGGAGTCTAAAGGAGTAGAGACTAAAACAAATTAGGAAACATAAAGCCAAATCCTACTAATCTTAATCTTGTACACATGGTACATCCGGTGTTCACAAATTTGTGTGCACACAAACACTCCCCCTCAAGCTGGAGCATGGATATCATTCATGCCAAGCTTGATGCTAATGCTCTGGAGGCACACTGTGGATGTGTCTTTGGTGAAGACATCTGCTAGTTGATCTTTTGAACAAACAAAAGGTGTATGTAGAAGCTTGGCGATTAATTCGTCTTGAGGGGAATTTTTTACCGTACATATTTAATTTGGCCCACCATATTGACTGATCATGGAGTGTGTCCCACCAACAATTCATATGACATGTCATGGCGTTTATAGTGTGTGCTTTCATCCCACGCTATAATTTAGGACACTCTTATGATGTAAGCGCAAAAGGGGAATTTAGTGATATTTGTGTTTTTTTTTTTTAATAATATAATAAACAAAAGGGAGGGGTGTGATGTATATCCCACATTTTTTTTTCCTTCTCCCTTCTCATATTCCTCTAATATCTTTTCTGTTTTTGCTACTTTATTTTCATACATTCAATCACAAACTTACAAAATATAAGAAGATTTTGAGGGTGGGTCACAATTTAATGACAAACAATGTCGTCTGTATGGTAAATATATGCAAACATAATGTGGTTTTGCATGAATTGTGCACACATGTTTAGTACCCAACCCAGTGGTCAGGATATGGCATGAATACAGCATGAATTACAACAACTACGCTTACATGTTGCTTGCTTTTGAAGTACTCAGTGTCATAGGATCATGCACATGTGCACGCATGTTTGGAACTCTGATATGGCCTGGATATGTCATGAACACAGCTTGAGTTATGGCTTCTACAGTCTCCTGTTTTGAAGTACTCAGTATCATTTTATTTTGATTGGTGAAGCACTCATGTCATAGGTGCATACATGTACATGATAGTATGCGCATATCCCATATCATTAGACTTAATGCCATAGCATCCTTCAATGTTGTTCGCTATGCTGAGGAACATTCCCGGAAAAGAAGAGTCTCCTCGGCTATGGAAACCTTCTCTGATTGGATTCAGGCGCAGGAGCTTGTCGACATCCCTCTGCTTGGGGCCAGATACACATGGTCCAATGGGCGTAGTTCCCAAATTCAATCAAGGTTGGATAGGTTCCTTCTATCCACGGATTGGGTAGAGGCCTTTCATTCCCTTGTCCAGCAAGCTCTCCCTAGAACCACTTCGGACCACTGTCCTATCCTCCTTTCTTTACAACAGGAAAATTGGGGTCCAAAACCCTTCAAGTTCAATTCTTCATGGCTCAATATCAAAGGTTTCCACTAGAAGATTGTGGAATGGTGGTTCTCCTTCTCGCCTGATGGTTTTGCTGGTCACAAGCTGCTCTCTAAACTCAGATTTCTGAAGGAGAAAATTAAGAAATGGAAGGAAGAGGAACTGCATAAGCGGAAAGCTGATTCGGATGCTCTCTTTGAAGAACTGCACCGTATCGATTCGGAAGCTGAAGGTCAGCCCATCTCTACTGAAACTCTGACTAGACATTCAAATTATCCACTCCATTTCCTCCAGGGTCTTGGAAGACGAATTATCCTGGAAGCTAAAGTCTTGGGCCAGATGGATCGCTGAGGGAGACAAAAATACTAGATATTTTCATTGCATTGCCAATATGCGACAACGGGGTAATGCCATTCTTAGTATCACCGCCAATGGTAGACAAATTGATGACAAACATCAGATCTCTGATCACACTGTGTCCCACTTCAAGTCCCTCCTTACTGCTGAACATTAGCTTAGGCCCCAGTTTGATGACATATCTTTTAATTCTCTCGAGCAATCCGACATCCAACTTCTGGAGGCTGCTTTCTCAGAAGAAGAGACAAAAAAAGCCATCGACTCCTTAGGAGGAGATAAATCTCCCGGTCCTGACGGATACCCAATGGTCTGTTTCCAGACTTTCCGGGACGTCATCAAGCAGGATATTATGGACTTTCTGCATGAATTTCATAGCAGAGGCATTATTTCCAAAGGCATCGGTGCCTCCTTCATCGCGCTTATTCCAAAAGTAGCCGGCGCGAACAACTTTGCAGATTTTCGCCCCATTAGCCTAATTGGGGGGCCATATAAAATTCTCGCCAAAATCCTCTCCTTGAGACTATCGGCAGTCATGGGGAAGTTGATTTCGAAAAATCAAAATGCTTTTCTAAAAGGTAGACAAATCATCGCCAATGAATGCCTTCATTCATGTTATACATCCGGGCTGAAGAGCATTTTTTGTAAGCTGGATATCGAGAAGGCTTATGATCACATCGACTGGAAATTTCTTTACTACATTCTTCTGCGTATGGGTTTTGGCGATCGATGGAGAAGTTGGATATCTGTGTGCATGGGATCGGCTCATTTCTCGGTTCTTATCAATGGTGCGCCCCATGGTTTCTTTAAAAGTTCGAGAGGCATCCGCCACGGGGATCCTTTATCCCCGCTCCTCTTTCTTTTCGTGGGTGAGGCTTTCTCGCAAATGCTTGCTAGCGGTCAAAGTGCTGGCATCCTCAAAGGGATCCCTATGCCAGGTGTCCCTCTCCCTATCTCGCATGTTCAATATGCGGATGACATCCTTATTTTATCTGTTGTGGATCCGCTGATCACCGACAATTTGCGAACCACCATTAGGTGTTTTGAAGCAGTTTCGGGTCTTCGAATCAACATGCCTAAGTCAAAGCTTCTCAGGATCAACATAACTGATGACGAGCTGCGAAGTTTCTCTGACGCTCTTGGCTGTCCAACGGCCTCGTTTCCCACTTCTTTCATAGGCCTCCCTCTCTGCATTGGCTCTCCTCCAAAAGCCATGTGGGACAGAATTGTCATCAAAACTAAAAAATATTTAGCCTCGTGGAAATGCCAGTATCTGTCCATGGTTGGCAGAATGACCCTTATCAAGGCTGCCTTATCCAACCTTCCTATCTATTATATGTCTTATTCAGATGTCCGTCTTCGGTTTTGGTGCGTATGGACAACCTCAGGCGTGATTTCCTCTGGACCGGGAAGGCGAATCAGAAGAAGTTTCACCTCCTGGATTGGAAACAAGTTTGCAAGCATATACAAGATGGGTTGCCAATATTAAGAATCTGAAAGTGATGAATCAAGCTCTGCTTGGGAAGTGGACCTGGAGACTGGCCACTGAAGATGGGGTTCTCTGGAACGATATTATTAAAGGAAAGTATGGGAAATCTTCAGGGGGCTGGTGGACCAAAAATTCCACAACCTACAAGGCTTCCGTCATCTGGCGAGGAATATTACGAGCCAAACAACCCGTCCTCGACAATATCAGGTTCCAGCTTGGGAATGGATCAACGATTACTTTCTGGGAGGATCACTGGACTGGTGACGTGCCTCTCAAAGTTCTCTTCCCGAATATTTATCGTCTGGCCCCAGATAAGATGATTTCAGTTTCTAACTGCTTAAATGTTGTCGGCTCTTCTGTTACCTGGGAGGTGAGGTGTTTTAGAAATCTTCATGACTGGGAGATATCGGAATTTGCGGCTCTTCTTGAGTGCATTTCTAAGATGGATCCTGATGTGAGGACTGCCGATAGGATCATATGGACCAAGGAAAAGTCTAGTTTATTCTCGGTTAAATCTCTCTACTCCGTTGTAAGCCTTCATCCCACCCCTGCGTACCCTACTGCCCTGTCCATTTGGAAATTTTCTGCCCCTCCCAAATACATTTGTTTTGGTTGGTTGGTAGGAAAAAACTGCATCCTTACGATTGATAACCTTCGCAAACGCGGAATGCAGTTAGTTAATATTTGCTTATGCTGTATGAATGATGAAGAATCAGTAGATCACCTCTTCTCGCATTGCCCGTTCATCTCTGCCATCTGGTCTGAATTTTTCCTCAGGTTTAACATCAGCAGGTGTATCCCGGGCTCCTCCTCGTCTATGGTACCGTTTTGGCACGGCTTCAAGATGGGTAAAGTCAAGAATCGCATCTGGAGAATGACCCTTCTTGCCATTTGGTGGTCTGTTTGGGAGGAAAGAAACGATAGATGTTTTAACGATTCCAAGTCCTCGGTTCAAGGGGTGATTTCTAAAGCTAAGAAGAAGATTATAGAATGGGTCGTTGATGTTCATGGGCTTAAGGATGTGGATCTTTTGTTTCTCGGTCTTTAGTTTTTCCTGTTGTTTGTTTTCCTTTTCTTTTCCTTTGCTGCTATCTCAGCAGCTGCCCCTTTGTTTCCCTCCTTTTCTCTTTAATGCAATTTCGTTATCTTTGAAAAAAAAATAATGCCATAGCATCCTGAAATTTAGTTGGTTATCCTTAAGGAACCATTGTGTCAGTGGCTACCCAAGGTGATGTTACGTTCAGTAGGAATTAAGTTCATTACATTGGTGCTCGTATGTTTAAGACCTAAGTTTCCTAGGATCAGGAATGTGATGTTGGTGGGAATCTTATGGGGTAGAAACCACTGGTTGTGCTCGTAATCCCACCAGGTTCAGAGCCAGACCGACGACTCCAATAAACCGCTGGTTAGCACTCATCCATAAACTGCTTACTGGTACAAATAACAGAAATAAATGTAACTAACGTTTATTAGAAAAACCAACCCCAAAGGTTTGGGACCAAAAAGCAGTTATCAGTGACCATCTAACAAGTCTCTTTAGCTTGAGTTGGGGAATGTATTTTCACCATAACCATATTCGAATAAAGTATTTTCTATTGTAGCACCATGAATAGCTCACAACAAAGCAGTGCCCAATACTCTGGTTCAACCTCCCACTATGAAACCCTGTGAGTGTCGATCCTCTCAGAACTCTTGGTTGAGCCATTTTACCTTGCCTGCAAGCGTACTTTATCTGATGTCTTTTTTACTGAGTATTGTCTTGTATTTTCATTCAAGACAGTATTCTTCCTTGCCAGGACCTGTATCACAGTCATAGCTATGTTGTACCCTTGTAGTGTGTAGTCAGTCTCTGATGCTGTAAAACATGGAGTCAGTTTTGGAGACTTTCTTCAAACAATATATATTCCAGTTAACGTGCATATATGCCGGCATCTCAATGATATTGAATGCTATGCTATCTGGATATGGGCCTGTATGTTGGTCTTCCAAAAATCAAGATGCACATACATGGGGGATTGTGCACGGCATTTTTCTATTACCAAAACTGAATTCTGTGGCGTGCCATTGTGAAGTTGCATGTGTTCATCCACTGAAAGATGGTGGGAAACATAAGATGAATAAAATCAATTCCGTGGGCCCAGCAGGTAGGTTTAGCATGGACTCAACAACTAAAGAATCTAGTTAATTAGATCTCTTCATGGTTCTCCTTGGCCCAAATATGTAGGCCATATGTGTGTGTATGGAGTTTCCCTCAAGTACACTTGAATAGCTATTGAGCCTGCAGTGGTGCTCTTATCGTGGGTCCAATCTGAATGTTGTTTAAAGACAGTCTTATACAATGAATTTTCTTGCTTTAGGATGGAAAATACATTCAAAACTAATTTATTTCACATAACTTAATTTTGATATAGGGACTAGGGAGATTCCTTAACATTTCCTCCAATTTGTGGAATACAAGCAACCTAGTTACCAAAGAGGCATTATGTGATGCTGGTTCAAGAGAATGGTGTTTTTTTTTTTTTCAAGCCAGCAACGGTACAGGTGGGGCCTGCCATTCAATAATCTAAGCCATTGGATCCAGTGGGGCGCATGGCATGACAGGCCTTGCCCTAGTAGATCTTCTGTGTTGATCCTAGCTATCCAACAGAAATGGACAATTACAACCAAAGGTCCACTTTTGATGGGGCCCCAATTGGATCATTGTGATCATTGGAGAGGGGAGTTCTTTGGGGTATCTGCCATCCACCATGGTGCCCACCATACTGATGATTTTGGATAAATAAAAGGTAGGCTCCACAGGTACAGTTAATTGGCCCGAGCAAATATCTAACATTTCCCTATTTTCCAAAATGCTGTAAGAATGCTGTTGTCATCTGGAATATTTCCTATTGCAGGCTGACAGTGCAATTGCTGCTCTCAACTGTAGTGGAGTGGTGCTGGGATCCTTGCCCATAAGGTATTTGTTATTAGATGACATCCCTCCTTGTTTATTCTGCCTGTCTGCAAGTTTTTCCAAATATTCCTATCATTTCTTGTATACAGGGTCAGCCCATCAAAGACACCAGTCCGACCACGTGCTCCTCGCCCACCACCGCACTGAATTGTCGCAGGTCCTGAGGCGGCTAATCTTACCTCTATCTATACATATATATACAGAGATATTTAAGGTATTTCTTTGGTCTTCTATCTATTTTGTTTAGTCGTTTTGTTTCATCATAGGCGGATCTCAGTGTATTCTAGGGGGAACATGAATTGTTCTTGCTAGCATGTAGAGGTGGTTGGAACTTCGAGGCTTTGAAGTTTTATCTCTCAGTTCACGTCAAAACGAAAAGGGAAAAAATTTTCAGATGTTTTCTGACATCCAAATTTAAACTACTTTCAGCGACTGATCCAATCGCTCGTTGATTGGTTTTTATGGCATTCAGCTGTTATATGCTTCATTTACTGATCCTTGCACTGGCTTTTTTGTTGATGATTCAAACACTTGCTGTATTGTAGGCTTCTGATGCAGATTAGTTGCTTTCAGTAGATGACTTTTGGCAAGTGACAATGAAAGACCGGACCATCATAACCATCCCATCAATAGGATGCGAAAAATGGACGGTCAAGATCAACTTGAAACGTGTATTCGAGATGCGCCGCTTCGAATTGATTATCAGTCTAAGAGCATTGCTAAGCAATAAAGCTCGTTTACACTCCACATGTGCCAGCATGGTGCGTGGGTGCAAGATCTAATGCATCCATCAGTTTGGTCTGATTTGTACATGTTTTCTCAAAATATTTTTTTCCAATCAGCAAGTGGGCCCCAATATTGGAAACCAGTGATGGGTTAGAAAACTTCAGCCAAGTTTTTCAGAGCCATATATTCGTTTTCCAAAATGTGGCCCGCATGACCAGTGGATCAACCTGATTCTTGGGTAGGGCATCAATATAGTGATGCTGGTCTTTTGGATGGATTGGATCTCAGACCTTTCTTGCCATTTTGGCATGTGTGGCATGTACATGAGCTTTATCGCACATGCCTGTGGGCTTAACAAAGCTCTTATTCTAAAGAAAACGCAATGTTAATCTTCCAATCTATAGCTTATGATGGCTATAATGAAATGACCAACAAAAAGGGTTCGGGATCATTCCATCAGTTGCATTTTTGCATCATGGCGAGTCAACAGTAGTATGTAGTGAATGGACAGATCTACGATTGTATCATCCAATGTCTAGGAGAATATAGGAAAATTCAAAAACAGTCTTGTAGTTTTAACCCCATTTCTCTGTTGGGAGTCAGGTAGAAGATGAAGGATGCAACTTCGTCAGTTGTATGTGTTTGCTGATGATGCATTACTGTTGGTATTTGCTACTTGAAGAGTGTTGTGGGTTCTTCTGGGTTGCATTCTATGGAGCTTCTTGTTTTGAAATAGACCTAGTGTCATTTGTGGCTGTTTGTGAGATCTGGGCTGCGCAGGTGTTCACTAAAAAGGATGGGCAAAAAGAATTTCGTCGACCTTTCATGCGTCTGTGTGGCCCATCTAAAGATAGTGTGGTTGGGTTTTCTGGCTGTGGTGGATACATGCTGGGGTTCATGCGATGAACGGTTTAGATCTTCCAAATGGCCATAATAGGAGGCTTTAGTACAAAACTTAGGTACAAAGGATGAGAGCTTGGGTGGCCATACCCCATCGTCTCACCTTGGGTGTGGTTCCTTTGCCCGGAGCCTGTTTGGGTGTAAAGATAGTGCACTTACTGTCGTTGATATGTTGCCTCAAATTCTCGTGAGGTGATTTATCCACCATACACAGCACATGCTATCCAGATGTCCAGATTTTAGGGCCACCAATTTGAAGATGGTGGTTTTCTCGAGTAATTGCTTTAGATCGTTTAAGCTGCATGCAGGGGTATGGTGTTTATACAAGTGGGGCTGGCTTATGTGATCTGAACCATTGAGAAATAGGTCCCATTGATGGCCCATGCACTGAAAACTTCTCAGATGGGAATATGCTCTTCTTTCAATTGGTAGCCCAACAAATAGACTGCAAGGAAAGAAATACACCAACGGTGGTGAAATATTCTCATTTCCACTATCTAGTGGCAGGCCATAAATTAGAATTGTTATATAGGGCATGGTCCATCGAAGGCAGGGCATTGGATAAACGGTCTGGATCATGAACAATGGACTCCACTTGTACAAATGAAAACCCAAACATGCAATGAATTTGGTTTGTAGAGTCCTCGGCCGCAGAATCTACTAACCAAAAGCCGGTCCTCATCCCAATTTGGCCTTGTATTACTCTTTTACTGGTTTTTATTTTATTTTTATTAATCAATATTAAAATGTGCGTTCGTAACAGTTTAATAAGTTGTAGACATCCATCCAACTTATCTGAAATACACGCTGCATAAGTGGACGGCAATCAAGACCATCCGGATTGTAGGTCTCTCATGAGCCTGGCTATCTGATTTGCCAATTGATTTTGGACCGTTGATCATTTTAGTCGAATTGTCCATTTGGCAGGCACCATCTATATGTTATCGGGTCAGTGTGACTACCATTTGGGCGGTCTAGATGGTATTTCATGTGTGATGCTGTATGACACTTGCCAAAATTTTGTGAATTGTGATAGATGTTTGTTACAGTTAACTGCAGTATCTTCTCTTGAGCAGCGAGAGAAAGATCGAACTTGTGTACCACTAGATGGGTCCCACACGGCTACATGTACGGATATCTGAATCATTCATCTGATGGGCCGATCTATGATAGTCCTGTTCGAATAACACCAATCGGATTCTTTGAATCATCCCAACGCCTGGTGTCGGAAGGTGTTAGGGCCCGTTTGGCCGGGTGGATTGGAAGGGATTGAATGGTATTAGGATGGATGGCGTGGATTTCTAGGTAATGATGGTGTTGTCAGTGGATTGTCTTGAGATCCATGGGATTGGATATATCCTTGTATTGCTATACCCAGTCCGGTTGGGACGCCCGGCCAATCCGGGATTCAACCTTCCCATCCCTTCCAATCCCACCAACCAAACACGTCCCAGGCAAATTTCAACGGATTAGGGTGGATTGGATGGGATTTAAAGGTAATGATGGTGTTGTCAGTGGATTGTCTAAAGATCCATGGGATTGGAATCAGATCACCGACCGTGTTTGGCAGGCCCGGCCATTCCTGGGATTTAACTTCCAATCCCTTCCATTACCATCCAATCCCTTCCAATCCAACCGGCCAAACGGGAGTGTTTTGTACAGATTTTGTTTTCAAAAATGCTAAAACTGTCCTCTAAGTAAAGTCAACCAGCACCCTTTACTAAGAATGCGGATCGGTGGTGTTGAAGGCAGGAGCAAATTGGATGGCTAGGGCTGTGTTGGGTCCATAGAGATGTCTGTGACAAATCCACTTCCTCCATTTGTTTTTAAAGACCACTATTTGGACAGGATTCTAAAAACTCATGTGGGCAACACCAACAAAACAGTCCAACAATAACATCCATAGTTGAAACCTTCCCAGAGTTGACCATGATATTTATATGTCATCCAAACCATTTATAAAACTATTACCACTCACATAAACTATAGGAAAAAAATAGCATACTAATACAAAACTTCAATCACGGCCAAGCATTCAATCCCTATTCTTTCGTGTGGTATGGCCCCCATGAGTTTTGGATCTTCCTGAATTTTAAAATCCTATCTTATTTTGTGTTGGGATTTTTGGCCTGCGGAATCACACAGATCTAGATCTAGGATGGTAATCCAATGGCACCAATCACATACACAAGAAAAGAGAACACACAGATTTAACGTGGAAAACCCTTGCAGGAAAAAACCACGGCACAAAGCGACAAATCACCACTATGAAAGCATCAATTACAAAGAGAAAGGACTTACCCGATTCGAACAACCTCGAATCTCACCCTTGCTACACCCTTTGATAACCCTAGAACCCTTTAGAATACCTTTAGGAAGTCTTAAAATAATAATAAGAATAGCCCTAGGGACCCCAATTTATAGTTTTGGCAACTTCCCTTTCGTATCCCAGTTGTGAAAGGACTTGCGTCACAAAATCCGCGAAACTCCTTTCGCATCCCAGTTGCGAAAGGACTTGCGTCACAAAATCCGCGAAACTCCTTTCGCATCCCAGTTGCGAAAGGACTTGCGACACAAAATCCGCGAAACTCCTTTCTGCATCCCAGTTGCGAAAGGACTTGGATTTAAGACATCTCGCAACAATCTCCACCATGTCTTCAATCTTCAACCGTGTAGCTTCTTGACCTCTTCTCTTATTTCTGCATCACATCATAGCTCAAGATCACATTGGCCAACCAGCGCCAATCACGGATCTGATAGATACCTGCTATACCGTCGGCGCGAATATCTCTGAGAAGCCGATCTCTTCTCTCTGAGAATAACTCCTCGCTACCAACCTCGCCTTGTATCTATACTGTATCCTCTTGAAGGTCCACCTGCATCCAACTGCTCACTAGCCCACTGGAAGCTCCACCCGCTCCCATATGTCGGTCTGGTACAACGAATCCATCACATCGCCCATAGTCACCTTCCACTTCTCAGCACCAGGCTCACCTAGAGCCATCAGAATAGAAGATGAATCCCCTGCAATATTGGAGTCGTCCATGTACCTTGCCGATATCCTGCAATCATGCCATGTGGTTCTTCTCACAGGTGGCTGCTCCACCTGCTCTGTATCCCTGTCCGCACGTCTCAGCCTTCCTGCCCTGCCCGCTCATGTGGCCATGCCCATCATGCCACATACGTGCAGAGGTGGAATTCGCTACATCCACTGTAGCTCCACCTTTTGAAGTGCTCCCGATCAACCTGTAAACATGATCGAGTCGTTGCGCTTTCATGACTACCCGTGCCCCCTTGGATACCTTAAGAGCACCATCAATACCTGTGTACTTGCATCCCTTTGCCTCAAGCACACCAAGAGAAATCAGATTTTGTTTCAAATCAGGAACGTGCCTGACATCAGTCAAAGTACGCTCCACCCCATCAAACATCCTGATGCGTACCGTACCAATAGCCACAACATTACAGGCAATGTCATTGCCCATAAATACCTGTCCACCATCGCACTCCCTATAGCTGGTGAACCAACTCCGATGAGGAGTCATGTGAAAAGATGCCCCTGTGTCTAGCATCCACTCGTCCTTACGATCATCGTATGACCGTCTGAGCGAAGACACAGACAAAACATCACCATCACATCCACTCGATTCATCTGACGTGGCAGTGTTAGCCTCCCTGCATGAAGCCTCAGAATCTTCCCTCTTAGATTTAGGATTTTCACAATCCCTTTTCACATGTCCTTCCTTCCCACAATTCCAGCACTTTACCTTTCCTTTGCCCTTACCCTTGGATTTGGATCTAGAACCTGAAGAACCTGTACTGTGTTCAGAATTCCTACCCACTGTAAACAGTGCATCAGAAGATGTCCCTATGTTGCTGTCTAGCTGTCTCATAGCCTTCCCTTGAAGGGCTGAGATAACAGTGTCGACACTCAGGGTTTTGTTCATGCTGCACATAGTATCCTTGAATGACTCATAGGACGCCGGGAGAGAATTCAGCAACATACATGCTTGTTCTTCATCTTTTATCACTTCATCCATATCGAGCAATTTGCAAACCAATTTATTAAAATTGCTGATGTGAGCCTCCGGATTTCCACCCTCTGCCATCTTGAAGTTATACCACTGTCGCTTCAAGTGCAGACGATTTTCAGAGGATTTCTTCGCATAAACATCCTCCAACTTCGCCCATAAATTAGCCGCAGTTTTCTCCCTCATGACGTTGTAGAGAACCTCATCCGTGAGACATAAACGGATCGATGATAAGGCTTTCTTATCAAGAGTATTCCAATCATCATCTTTCATGGTGGACTTCCGCTCCTCAAGAGCACCATCTTCGCCTTGCTTAATTAAGGAACTCATCATCTTGATCTTCCATAACTCAAAATTATTTTTCCCTGAGTACTTCTCAATCTCATACCTGGCGCTCGCCATTATTACTAATCCCTCAGATTCAGATCTGTGTCCCAACCGATTGCTTTGATACCACTTGTTGGGATTTTTGGCCTGCGGAATCACACAGATCTAGATCTAGGATGGTAATCCAATGGCACCAATCACATACACAAGAAAAGAGAACACACAGATTTAACGTGGAAAACCCTTGCAGGAAAAAACCACGGCACAAAGCGACAAATCACCACTATGAAAGCATCAATTACAAAGAAAAAGGACTTACCCGATTCGAACAACCTCGAATCTCACCCTTGCTACACCCTTTGATAACCCTAGAACCCTTTAGAATACCTTTAGAAAGTCTTAAAATAATAATAAGAATAGCCCTAGGGACCCCAATTTATAGTTTTGGCAACTTCCCTTTCGTATCCCAGTTGCGAAAGGACTTGCGTCACAAAATCCGCGAAACTCCTTTCGCATCCCAGTTGCGAAAGGACTTGCGTCACAAAATCCGCGAAACTCCTTTCGCATCCCAGTTGCGAAAGGACTTGCGACACAAAATCCACGAAACTCCTTTCTGCATCCCAGTTGCGAAAGGACTTGGATTTAAGACATCTCGCAACATTTTGGACTCTCAAAACAGATGTACAGTGTGGATTGTCATGGACATCTTTGTGGCCTAACATAGCCCCGGCCACAGAGATATCTCTATGCATGGGGTCATAAAATCTGCTCTCGTCGAAGGCACACTGAAATTCAGTGCAGTCACTTATAGTTAGCCCATGTCACTGCTGATGACACAGTCTCCCAAAATGCACTGATTTTCTCTCCTCGATACATATACATTGCGTACTATACAATACAAATTTTCTAGAGCTCAAAATTGAGGCACATCCAAAGCTCAAATGGATCATCAAAGAGGATTGAACAACTACCATTGAAACCTTCTTAGGGTCCACCATAAGATTTATTTGTCATCTAATCTCTTCATAAGATCACATGGACCTAGATGAAAAGAAAACACAAATATCAGCTGGATGAAAGCTTTCCGTGGCCCCAAAAAGTTAGGCATCCAATTCCTATTATTTCCTAGTGCGGTCCACTTCAGACTGGAATCTACCTCATTTTTTTGTCAAATGCCTTAAAATGATATGGAAAAATGGCTGAATAGTGTGAATCTGACACATACAACATGATAGGGCCCATGGAAATTCCACATGTCAACACTTTTCGATTTTCTTCTCTCTTCCCCAAATGTGTTGCACAGGCAATGAAATTTCTTCGGACTCAAGTCAAGACTGTACTATTTACCACGGAACGAATGCTTGCTACGTTTTGTTTTCTGTTTTTTGTTTTTTTTTTTTTTTTTTTTTTTTTTTCTTCCTTACGAAGTTTCATGAAAAAGTAGGGGCAATTTCCGGCCTTTGCCAAAATAACGTCTTTTGTCCTGACCGGGCTTTATCCGAATGAGTTCGTTTTACCTACTCAGGATCCAGCGTCTGTGGCCGACCACTGGCCCCACATGCTGACTGCTCCGATAATCCCAACCCTCCATTTTCTAGAGTCTAATCTATAAGAGACTTAGAGTAGATGGTGGACGATTTTGACAATCAGTAACTGTGGATGAATTTAAAACAATGATAAGAAAAGTTTCAATGGCTTGAATTCAAGTCTTAAATCAGAGGTTAAACAATAAACGAAGATTAATTACAGAATATTAGCTTACTAATTGTAGTTACGAGAATATGGTCGGTTCAAATCATCAGACCATCTCAACGTCCTGGCCAGCGGCGACGTACGGTGGATACTGAGTCGCGACAGAGGCGAAACGAACTCTATCCGGATTGGAGGAAAAAGTCACGACCAGAGAGAGAGAGGGAAAGACGAATCGCTCTTGGAGTCGGAGACGGAATGGCTACTCCCCCTTACGCCAGCCAATGGCTGGTGGTCGGTGCTTTGTGGGCTCCACCATGATGTATGTGTTTCATCCATGCCGTCCATCTATTTTTATAAATCATTTGATATTATTAGAGAAAAAAATAAGTAATATCTAAATCTCAAGTGGACCACATTACAGGAAACAGTGTTGAATGAACGGTGACCATTAAAAACGTTTTGGGGGCCATAAAAGTTTTGGATCAAGCTGATATTTATTTTTTCCCTTCATCTGGGTCTTTATGACCCAATCAACAGATTGGATGTCAAATAAACAGTACAGTAGGCCTCAGGAGGATTTTAATGGTGGATATCCAATCATTATTGTTCTCCTGTGGTGTGGTCCACCTGAGATTTATATGACTATCAATTTTTTCATTACTCCATAAAATGATCTGTAAAAATGGATGAACGGAATGGATGTAACAAATACATCATAGTGGGGTCCACATAGCACCGACCACCAGCCACGGGGCTGGTGTCAGGGGGAGTAGCCAATCCGCCTTCTTCGTTGAGTCATGTCATGTGGGGCCCACCTGTCGCGGACAAGTCTGATCCGATGATAACGACGTCCAAAACCGGGAGGGATCATTGCCGGTCGAAAGGGGTGGCGTACCGTTAGTGGGGTTTGGTAGCCGTGGATGGGTTGGCTTGACTGGTGGGGCCCACCTGAATTGGATATACTTGAGTGGTGGCGAGTTGTCCAAAAAGGTTTCAATGGTTCTTGTAGTGTGGTCCACTTAGTTTTTTATTAGCTTCTTTGCTGATGAATGGAGTGGATTCCGAACGGACACTGTTAAGGTGTGTGTGGCATCATTAATTTCCATCCATCATTTGAGCTAGCTCCTGATAAGATCTGGACCAAGAAAAAAAGGGCCAATCTAGAACTCCAAGTGGGCGAAACGACCAAATAGATAACTTTTTAATTTACTAAGTTAACAAGTTACTTTAAATATATATATATATATATATATATATATATATATATATATATATATATATATATATATATATATATATTTAGTTTGGTCATTAATTAAAATTAAATAAATTCTTTTTAGAAAAAAGAAATTTATTTTTATTGCTTTTCAATTTTTAAAAGTGACTTATTTACTTCATTTTAATGGATGACACAACAACCTATGAAATTATTTAAGGGAATATGCTTTATGTAGCTACAAACTTCTTCTAAGTTCATCGTATTGGAAAAATCATCCAATGAGTGAATTAATGGGTAGATGATCTAGCGAGCCCCACATGATGATGGCCCATATTGAGGTGGTCTCGCATGATGGACGATCCACATCAAATGTCTGCCTCTAATGATGAATGACCCACATCTAAGAAGAGCCCTGCATAATGGGTAACCCATGTTGAAGGTGTGGCCCACACGATGGGCAACCCACATTAGAGGTGGGCATCACATGATGAGAAATTAATAATGGTGGGCCCCACATGATGGATAGTCCACATCAAAGGTCAGCCAAATGATGAGTGCCCAATATCTAAGGTGGGTCCTGCATGATGGACGGTCCACATTAAAGGTGGGTTCCACAAGATGAGCAATGAATATTGAAGATGGGCCTCACATGATGGCCAATAACATTGATGGTGGGCCCCACATGATGAGTGACTAACATTAAAGGCGGGCCGCCCCTAATGATAAATGCCTCACAGTTAAGGTGGGCCTTGCATGATGGACGACCCATGTCAAAGGTAGGACTCACACAATGAATTATCCAAATCGAAGATTGCCTCGCATGATGGAAGGTAGATGTGAAGGGGACCAAACCGACTTTCGAGATAATTACTTGTATGTTGGAAACCAAATATATATTTTTACTTTTTAAATGATTAGTATTAGGGCTGAAAGTCAGGCCGGTTCAACTGGACCGACCCGACATTGGGTTGGGCTCAGGCAGGATGTATCGGGTTTGGTCTCGAGCTTGGGTTGTACAAACACTAACCCGATAAAACTTGGGTCAGGCTTGGATTGAGGTCTTGGATTGCCTGACCCAACTTACTTATAAATTATAATTGAGTGTGGATTATTTGTGTTGACGGCACAAGAAATTCCATTGGGTGTCATTGATCCATGTCATTTCCGACGACTCAAGCTAACATGATACGTTAGATTTCTCTCTCCTCTCCCAAATAGATTGTGTGCTACACAATAGGGCTTTTAGAGCACTTGTCCTATATTTTAGCTCATTCGGTTAGAAAAAAATGAAGTTCTTTTTGATAAATAACTACATATATAATTAATAAAATTATAAGTATAAAAAATAAGATGTGTATTGAAAATATGATAGACTAATTAATGTAATAACAAAAATATTAGCGTGTATCAACTCAATTAACCTGAGCAACCTGATTGAGCCCACTTGAATTAGGCTTGGGTTGAGAATTCCTAACCTGAAGTTGGGTTGGGTTGGGTTGGGTTGGGTTGGGTTGAGGTATAGGAACCTTGCGTTGAGCTAGGGTTGTGCATCAACCCGGCTTCTAGCCCTAATAAGTATATTATTTACCAAACATACCTATCATATTAAGTAGAAACTAAGATAAGCCACTTATGGCATAAGTAGTTTATCTAAAGTAACCTACGTTCCAAACACCCCATATACACCGTGCCTTTGTTAAATAGGAACACCAATGTGTGATCTAATCCATCCATTCATGTGGGGCTGACCAAGAAAATGCCCTTTTCTAGGGTGTACCCGACTTGAAATGTGACAAAACTCGAAACCATCATCAGGGCCCACCCTTGGATGGGCCATATCCCTAAAATCATGCCACTTTGACCATCTTAGTAGCCAGGGACTTTTTAGAGGCACTAAGCCGATAAAGAGAAGCCAACACCGCGAGATCGGAAGGAAAGGCAGGCGTTATTTTTTATTTTTTTGAAAAAAAAAAAAAAAAAAAAAAAAAAAAGCAACATGAGAGAGAGAAGTTTGACCGACCTCTCAACAGTCCAACCCACTCTGTGGTAGCGACAGTCATGATTCAGTTTCAGGGTTTTTAATGAGAAGACGTCTAGGATCCACGACCAGAGCCCAGAGACTTTATACATCATGCTCGGCTTTTCAGTTTTGAAAAGTGTGGTCCACCGGTTTATAATCTATAGCCATTCACATGTTGACTGTGGAAGGATCATTACCCAACAATCACAATAACCTTTCCATTTTCGGCCTAAGAGTTGGACGGTTCATCAGAGAAATTCAATATTCGTCCACATTCAACTCATTGAATCCCAACAACGTTGGCTACGATTTTCCTGACGGTGGCAGACACAACGGTCTGGATTTATGATCGCTGGGTCCTGGAACTCAATTCACACCCACACACACACACACACACACACACACACACACACACACATATATATATATATATATATATATATATATATATATATATAGGATCCTATAATTCCTCTTTTAATAATTTAGAGTGGTAAGGAACTTGCTCTCATTGGCTGCCTCGATACATCCAGACGTACTACAACATGATACGTGGGGACTTTACCCTTTGAATATGAGTCATCTTCCATTGATCTATTGTTATATGACGACTCTCACTTTGCAGGGTGGGAAACAATAAATAAAAGTTCTCAGTTCGATTATATCAATGCTTTGTTAATTTGGCTCTTTTGATGAACGGCCATCGTAGACTTTGTACAACCAAAAGTGTCCAAATATTCAAAAGAAGATTCGTTTTGGGCATCCCAAATCCAATGGGAGCCCTACCAAATAAACGGCTTAGGTCATCGGATAAAAAACCGATATCCAACGGCTATGATTCCCGAGGTATCATAAAGAGATGTGGCAAAGGGCGGCGGGTAAGTCGCTGTAAGACCGAAATTTTTGGTTCTCAAGACGTCCACCTTCGATTATTGTAACTGTTTATCAGGTGGGCCCCACCTTTTATGATTTATTGGACATCACCGTGATTTGCGAAAGTGAAAGAAAAAAAAAAAAAGAAAAAAAAAAGTGCGATGGATGATGATGTGTAGGTACTTGTAATTAGTTATAAATTGCACTCATGGCATATAAATAAGTCAAAATAAACTGTTCATGTTAGATGTATTATGAACCAAAAACGATTATTAAATCATTTGACCAAAGATGGGTGGACATTCATGGGACGGTTGGAAATAAAAGATGGAAATTGTAAACACCTCCTCTGTTGCTAATGACAATTGAAAAGATTTCCCTGTGTTTTTTATAATTGTAAACACCTCCCCCTCTCGTTAACGACAATTGTAAACATTACCCCTTATTTTTGGTAAATTGTAACTACCTCCCTTCCAATTTTATTTTATTTTCTTTTTTCTTTATCTTCATTTTCTTGACATAATCATAGAGCTAATAGCAAGTTTTGTTTAGAATGACATAGATACGGGCCCGTTTGGAAACTACCAAATAATTTAATTTTTCTACTTAGAGTAATAGATAAGTTACTTATTTCAGATGACTAAGTTTGGTTTATGATTAGTTATAAGTAACTTTTTTACTTGAAAGTACTTGATAATTATTTCAGTTAATTTTTTTAGCTTTTCTATTTTTCATAAGTTGCTGAAGAGAGCCGCAAGGAGGGAGATGGCTGATAAGTATGTTGTTTGCCAAACAAACTTATCTTAAGTTACTTGTAGAATAAGTAGCTTATCTTAAGCAACTTATGTTCCAAACGGGCCCTTAACTTACAGAAGGTGACTTCTTGTCAATGTACGTCATATGGTGGACCTCGCTTTACTTGTACACATGGCATGCGGGTGAAAACGATGGGCCTTTGCTTGTACATGTGATCTATAAATGCATGGCAGCCCAACCTTTCTTATACACATGGCATGTAAATGTAAATGGTGGGCCTGTCTTATTTATCCACATATTACGTAATTCATGTATGAGCACATGGTAGACCAGCTGTAGAGGACAAACACGTACTTGGTGGGGTAGTTTTGAAACTTAAATTCTTCAAAAGAACGTAGGAGTAAAGCAAGAGAAGATAGCAGTGAAAATAAATGAGTCTTTGGTCGGAATTTGAGAGGAGGTATTTATAAGAATGAGATCTAAGAAACTTGTTTGCAATTGTCATAAACCAAAAGGGAAATGGTTTCATTTTAACAAATAAGTGTTGAGGTTAGCATAGTTTCAACAAACTGATTTTGATTTTTGGGACTGTATAGTGGATTGCACAATTTAATCTTTTTTACTTGAGGTAATGTATGCGATATGTACTATAATTATTGTTGATGCAGTTTTCCTGTAGACCTCCGCGATAGACCCTCTTATACCTGCACATGTGTAAAAGAGAAACAAAGGAGACACTAGCTAGTGCAAGGGACTCTCCGATGCCTAAGTCAAGAACGAGATCTTTTTTGTAGGGTAGGGTCTTCAAAAAAGAGACACTAGTCGAATGCTAGGATTAGAATATGCGTACCTTTGATGATTAGGGATATATATATATATATATATATATATATATATATATGTATACATACATATATATATATATATATATATATATGTATATATATATATATATATATATATATAGGGAAAAGAGTCTAATCGTACGAGGATTCGTCCCGATATCTTGGAGATCCATCCGGATCTGGGATCTTTACAAGATTATCGGATTCTGATGTTATCGGGATTTGATCTTATCCCCCGAAGATTTGGGGAGAGATCTTTGGGATTATAGGAGATTCCTTGAATCTATAGCTTGGATTTAGGTCGGCTCCCATAGGCGAGTGATGGCTTGGGAATAAGCGACTTTGATCTTATTGACAGATCAACATTCACGATCTTCGACTAATGGTTGGATTGGAGGGTCCGTGTTCCCTTCAACTGGGCGCTAATGGTACTTGACCTTGTCATGAGACATCATAGACATGTAACCGGACGTTAGCTGATCCATGGCCATCTAATGGCCGAGCTATGACTGATCTATAACCGGGTAGTAGGCGATTTGGGGTTGATCTATGGTTAGGCTTTATCCGACCTATGACCGCTCTAAGGTCGATTTGTAATCGACCTATTAGGTCAGAATATGGCTTATCGGAATGGGCTAGTAGCCATGTTCTTAAAGTGTCGTTATAATTGCATCAACCTGCTAGAAGGTTGGCCTGTTTCTGGACGTAAATGCCTCATCAGGCTCAAGTTTTACTGGGCCTGTGCTAATTAAGTAGAGTTGGTCAATTCCATAAGCCGACTTATAGACTTGTCAATTTTTTACCCCAAAAATTATCAAGTTTCATGCGTTGCCCACCACGATGGGCTCCTCATGTGGAGGTAGGGGTGCACACGGTTTGGTTCGGTCCGGTTCTTGGGTAAAACCGGAACAGAACCGTTCCCAACTGTTCTGGGATTTTCGGAACGGGAACTGGACCGTTAACATACTAGAACCGAACCAGAACCGGACCGTGAAAACCAGTTCGGTTCCAGATCGGTTCTACGGTTCTAGGTTTTTAGAAAATTCAACAATGAATGCCAAAGAGCTTATTTAACTGACAGAGTTGATTGCTGTTCTTCAGAATCACTTCAGAATTCACAAATCCTCTTAGACGAAACAAAGCCTACAGGAAATGTTTGTAATGTAGTTTCCGATATACATGCTCCAGCTGCACGAAATCCAATGAACCTATCGTCTACAACATCGGATTGTTTGGAACAAACACATCTGCCAGATGAGCAGTCAGATTATGTCTCTAAGTTTCAAAAGGATTTGCTTGGAGAGCCCCATCTTTCAATAGGTAGTAAAGGTAATGGGTCCACAGAATTAGAAACAGATGTTTCTAACATAGAACACAGCAAGCAAGAACATAATTCTGGATCATTCATTTAGAAGTGGGTTCCCATACCAAAAAAAAAAAAAAAAAAAAAAAAAAAAGATGCACTGTTGTTGAACACAAGCAGAAAAAAGATGCCTCTTTGGTTCTTAAACGAACATACAGTGTTTAAAACTGCGGGACTTGTTCAGGAGATCAGCTAATAGGAGATTCTTTGTGCATGCATCAGATACCTAATGTTTCTCTGGGAAACTTTTGGCAGTGGTACAAAGGACCTGGGAGTTATGGACTGGAAGTGAAGGCAGAGGAGTATCGGAATCCAAAGAGATAGTCATACATGAACGATGGGATTAATAGGGCTGTAAATGGGCCGAGGAAGCAAGGTATAAAAAAATGGAATGGTTCTGGATCAACTGTTCGGATCCAAGGTTCAGATCCACGGTTCTGGGCCACGGTTCAACAGATCGGTTCCACGGTTCGATTAATGGTTCGGTTCGGTTCTACATACCCCTAAACCGGAACCGAACCGTATCCAACGGTTCTTGCAATTTTGGAACTGGAACTAGAACCGGTGCTGTCTAGAACCGGACCAAACCGAACCGATGCAACGGTTCCGGTCCGGTTCCACGGTTCTACCGGTTAAATGTGCACCCCTATGTGGAGGCCACCATAAATCGTTTGATGTGTGATGTTTTTGCATTGAAGTCCTTTGGGCCCATTTGAACTATTCCAACTTCCTGCCCCAGCTTGGAGTAAGGTTGCAACTAGGTTGGACTAATGGGCATAAGCATGTTTGAGCCCAATGGTTGGTTTGGTAGCTTATTTTTGGAATCAATTAGAATCCAAATCATAATTACATTGGAGTCGATGTGAAACGATTCCTCAATTGTGTTGGGTTGGAATGCGTTGGAATTCATACCATCCGTTTTGGAGCTTGTATTTGAAATGCATTGGAAGGCTTTAATATACTCATAAGACCTTAATTTGATTAACTAAATTAACTTTAATGTCTCAAATTAATATATGTATGTGATATTTGATAGAATGATTGTAATAAGCCCATTAAAATATATACTTTACACATAAATAAGGAAATTTTAAACCTTTAGTGGGCCTCGAATGTTAGGATCACAAATGAGCAATTCACTAATGTTTTTTTAACCGTTAATAATGTTGCAGCTGATAATTTGATTATTTTAGGATATCACTAGCATTCCACATGTATAATAGATTAGTAGCCTAGTGACACATTTTTAATGTGTGTGACTCTCTTACCTTTAAAAGAGAGACAAAAAGTGCATATGCCCAACTTAAGGGTCACAAATTGCCTAAAGCCTCCAAAATTATAATGTATGTGGTATACTTATTAGGTGGATTCATTTTCTTGGCTCATTTTTAGAATATAAGCCCAAACATGAGACAAATTAATCCAAAGCTTAAGTGATCACTCCATAGGAATAAAGTCAGCAATGGTCGAAACCTTGCTAGTACTGCCATGCAAGGAAAAGACAAATATTAGCTTGATTCAAAACTTTTGGCATTTTCAACCACGTGCATTCAAATTCCAGAGTTTTGTTGTAGTGTGGTTCACTTGAGCTTTATATCTGCCTTACGTTTGGGCTTATAGACTAAGAGGTTTTGGCATGATGGATTTGGGGGATTTGATGGGATTTTAAATTTCGAGAAGATTTAAAATCCAAGGTGGAAGCTAGATTGCATTTAAAATCCTCCCATGAGTTGCATGTGTAACATGTGTGTCACTTGGCTACTAATCAATTGGGCATGTGACTCATTGATGATATTCCAAAATAATTAGATTATCAACTGCATCACTAAAATTACTTTAATTGAATATTTTGCACAATCCAAATATTGTCAATATAAATTAATGGTGAAAATTTGTTGGTTGGTTGCTCTGATGTGATCCTATGCTAGTGGCCCATGTAGGACTTAGAATTTCATCATTTACAATCAAAGTATATATTTCAACCAACTTATTATAATCATTGTGTCACATTACATAAGTACACTAATTAAGAATATTAAAATTTATCTAGTTTGGTGTGGCTCGGCCTCACCCATGATAATGTGGCCCTTAGCAAGGAGCTCACCTTGATGCATGTATTGTAGATACACTCCATCCATATGTTTTTCTAGATCATTCCAGTGCAGAGTCAGGATCCTCTGTTATCGGGTCAACAGGATTTTCCTGTTACCCTAGTGGTTCGGCGTCCGAAGCTTTTTTTTAATTTTTTCAGTGAGTGTTGACGTGGACCAATGAATTTCAGGGTATTAGGAATTCTCTGTTGACCGGGTAACAGAGGATCCGGACTCGAGCATTACCCCGAAAATGAAGATCCAAATCTCAGGTCCACCGTACTATAAGAAAAACAGTGGTGATCAAATGCTTTTACCATTAAAAACTTCCAGCGCTGATCATAATGTTGCCTTAATGTTTATTTTCCATCCAACCCATCGATAAGGTCACATAAACCTGTATGAAGGGAAAAAAAACAAATATCAGCTTCATCCAAAACTTGTATGGCCCATTAATGTTCAATCACCAGTGTTTCCTATGGTGTGGTCCACCTCAGAATTGGATCTGCTTCAATTTTAAGCTCATGCCCTAAAATGATCAGGAGAAGGACGGCATGGATATAGAATAAATACATCAAGGTGGGCCCCACAGTAAGGAGCTCGCCTAATCCGTTCCCTCGGCCCAGTAGTGATAAATAAGTGGGGTCCACTGGATCAATCTGTCGCGCTTTAGGAAGACCTGACCATAGGTCAGACCCAGCCAGTAAAATGACGCGCAGGCCTTTACATCAGGTCAGACGCAGCCATACTGCAATTTCGTTTAGCCCCCGTACCGGAAAACCGAACCTCACTTGATAGACTCGGTTTTGGAGGGGCCTTCGAAAGGCAAGAAGAAGAAGGGAGGTTTCCTACTTCCCAAAACGGCAAAAAACAACCACTCTGTACAGACTCCAGAGAGTCTATCGTCTCCTTTTTCTTCCTTTAGATTATAATAATCTAATCTTCCTGGAAGAGCGAGCCAGGAGAGATGAGTAGGCGAGCCGTTCTTGCAAGACCCTTCACCCCACTTTTTCAGTTACGGGTGTAGCTGCTGCAGATACTGCACAGTCAGACGAGAGCGACTTGAATTAATATATGAATAATTAAAGGAAATTAATAAGTCGTGATACAGTCATATTATAATATCGTATCCATAGAAAATGTGGGCCATACCATGATTATCACCTGGCATGAAAATCGAGCTTCTCTTTGACTGGACCACACCGGTACATATTCATTCCATCGGCCGTCCGTTGATATTGACGGTGTGGCTTTCTTTAAGTGTGGATCGAACTGAATTTTTCACTAGGTGTTGATCATGATGTGACCCACATTTTGTACCGATAGGATATTCTATACATTGATGCATTTGTAGGAATAAAACGGCTGTATCATAAGTTATGATACAGCCGTTGTATCCTGTACGAGTGTCAGGAGGCAGAGGGAGACGGTCAGGCTCGGACGCGGACCGGGTCCTGCGGGCTATGTGGGGCCACCGTGATACACGTGTTTTATCCGCACAGTCCTTTATTTTACCGTGTCATTTTAGGTCGGAACTTCTAAGGCTGCGAGTAAGTTTTTAATGGTGGACGTTCAATCCTTGTTTTATAGTCCACTTATGCCTTGGATCTGCCACGTTTTTTTGGTTCAGCTTAAAAATGATATCTAAACTGGATGGATAAAACACATACATTACATTGGCCCCACAAATCCCTCAGGCTATCTTATTACCTTCTCGCCACCGCACTACATCATATACATAGATTCGTTTAACGCAGAAATTACTATGCTGGAAACCTATGTGGGGCCTACCGTAATGTTTAAGAGAAATTTACTGCATTCATACGTATTTTGAGATCATTTTAATAATTAAGATGAAAAATGAGCAGATCCAAATCTCAAATGGGCCGCAATAAAAGAAAAGATGGTTAGAGAAATTCTTACCATTGAAACCTCCCTACGTCGAGAATGATATTTACGGGAAGGATTCATCAGAAACATCACCGTCCCCACATAGGTTTCTAGTGCAGGAACTTCTTTGGAAGGCTTTAGCAGGAAATCCGAGTCCGATGCTACTTACCGGTCGGCCAAGGGTGGCTAGTACTATTAAGTTGTATTAAATAGGATTGCAATGCTAATCCCACTTTAAAATTAAAAATAATATGTTTGGATGAAGTGTGAGATAGGATTAAAATTAACTTTATATGCTTTAAAAAATGAGCCTTTTGTGAAAAAGTGTGAGATCGATTACAAATATAAGGACGATGAATTTTTGTTTTATTCAAGTCCAATGCTAGTGTAATTTGAAAAAGAATTTATATTTTAATGCATACATTCCAAACATGTATTAGAAAATATAGGATACACCCAATACAAAAATAATACGTTACACATGCGTTTACTACCGTAACTTTTACGATACCATCCACCTTAATCCACCTAATGCAGTTGGCCAAACAGGCCCTAATGTATGGAAATATTTACTTGCACTAAGTTGTATTTAGACTTGCTGGCATCCACATCTTCTATCTGGACCGTCCATTAAATCTAGTCGGGAAAATCATACTTATGATTCGAACAGTAAATCAGAGGCACGCAAAAATGGATGTACAAGATCGCTTGCAAATTCTCTGTCCAGATACCGATGCTTACGACCTCTAATTGCTGCGATTTTTGGATGACATTAGCGAAGAGTGGACTGAACTTGACGGACGGTCTAGAAAGGTGATGCCGAAACCAACGTGTACAAATGCAACTAGATCCATGGAAAGGTTTCCATGCACTGATTTTCTCTGTCTTCTACCGTTCATCTTCTTCTTAGAGTGTGGCCCACCTGATAAGCGATTGACTTTATCAATGAACCAGGCCACATTTACAGTCAGTCCCACCTGATAAACGGATCGATTGTCCTACCATTGATAAGGCGGACCAACCATTTAAAGATCTACTCAAAAAGTCAACAACCAGTTTTCTATGACCGTCAAACTTTTATGGCCTGTCTGGTGTAATGCATGAGTGGACCAACTGAGGACACGTTGACGGTGGACCCACGTAATAAAAGCTTAGATAGCACATACGTGTGTTGCGAATATCTCTTCAATTTTTCTTCACGCGCGCGCATCTCCTTACCATTCTTTAGACCAACAGGCGTACATGTTTATCTGGGGACCGTCTCTCTTTATAATAAATTACAGGAAGAAAAAGGAAGGTTGAAGCCAGCGAAGCAGATATCCAAACCAAACATAAGTATAGAAAGTGCTTCGATTAAGAGAGCGAAGAAAAAGAAAACGACGACTCTGATCATGTTGTCGTGGGCCCCACAACCTCTTCCCTTCTTTCAGTTCTTAGAAAATTAAATAAATAAATCTCCTTTTCCTCCCTTTATTCTACTTCGCCTCTTCTTCTCCTCTTTTTCTCCCTTTCCACTCTCCACACCAGCAATCATTTCTTTCGTTATAGTTGTTACAGAATCTTCGTAAAAAGAGTAGAACATTGTTTCGTAGTAGTAGTAGTTGTTGTTGTTGCTGAGAGAGAGAGAGAGAGAGAGAGAGAGAGAGAGAGAGAGAGAGAGAGAGAGAGAGAGAGAGAGAGGACTTTCCCTTCTTTTTCTTTGTTGGGTGTTTCACATCTCCTTCTTTTGTGATTCTTCATGTCTCATCAGCACCGGCAATTCCAGATGAACAGCAGCGGAGGCAATGTCGGATACGGTGGCAGCGATACAACGCATACGAAGATCTTCGTAGGAGGTTTGGCTTGGGAGACGCAGAGAGATACCATGAAGCGGTATTTCGAGCAGTTTGGGGAGATTCAGGAAGCTGTAGTTATTACAGATAAGAACACTGGAAGATCCAAAGGCTATGGTTTTGTAATTCCTCTTCTCTTTTCTCTTCTTCTTCGCTTTTCTCACCTTCTTCAAATCTTCTTATTTTGATTTTATTTGTCTTTAAAAAAAAAAAAAAAAAAAAAAAAATCTTTTAGGTGACTTTCAAGGATCCAGACTCGGCAACGAGAGCTTGTCAAGATCCATCCCCTGTGATCGACGGAAGGCGGGCGAATTGCAATCTTGCATCTCTCGGTGTAACCCATCGCTCCCGCCCGTCCACCCCTCAACATGGTCTGTAATTTTCTTTTATCTTCTTGATGATGGTGGTGAATCGAGGAAGAGAACTGTACGCAGCTAATCAATGGTTATCTTCTTTTGCAAATTTTCAGGAATTGGACGGTTTCGATCAGTACCTGGATCAGCTCCTTCCACCTACAATGGAACCCAATCGAAGACGGCCTACTTCAATCAATCTGCTCAATACCCATTTCATTATTCAGCATACGGGTAAGAGATCAGAGCAATTTGAAAAATAAAAACAACCCAATTTATTTATTTATTTATTTATTTTTTCTGTATTTTCATTCCCCGCAAAACGATTCGATTCTTTCTCAGGTATTCTGGGTATTCTCAAGAAAACATGTATCCCATGGTATGCATTTTTCTCATTTATCTTACAATTCAATTCGATAATAGTAGCAATTCAACGGTAAAAAGAAAAAATAAAAATGAGAATTTGAGATTGTGTTGATACAGAACTACTACAGCATATATGGCGGACAGCAATTTTCGCCTTACTACGCTGCCGCTGCGGCTGCTGGGATGTATCAAAATTTCTATCCTTACTACGCCCAATACGGGCAGAGTAGTAGCCAGGCACAGAGCTTGGGAATTCAATATCCTCAAATGCTACAATACCCTTATTTGCCTCAGCAGCAATATGGTGCCGGGATTCTTTCTCTTCCGACTTCGGCTGCATCGACTGCAGGTCAGATTTTCTAACTCAAAACTCATTACGATTTGCTGGGTTTGTGTTGCTGATGCAATCTACAGCAGCACTGAAATCAGTAACAGATGTTGGCCCATTGAAACAGGTGCGACGGTGGCAACAGGATCTGGTTCCTTACAAACTGGTCCTGTAACTGCAACAGAAGAGAATCGGGCTACTTAGTTTGGAAAATGAGAAAATTCCAGTTTGGGTCGATACTAACATAGTCGATAAACAAGAAAAAGGAAGGAAAAAAGAAAAAGAGTAGACATCATAGATGGTGGTTCAAATGCACATGAGCAGTAGAGATCATTGGAGATTGCTCTGCTAATCATGTTCAGACCCTTGATCAAGGTCATTGTCATCACCAATCATCATATAAATATCAATGGATATCATCCATACATTGTTCTGCATCAGTATTAATAGGTGTTTAGTTTAGATGATTAGGATATTTAGGCTGCGTTTGGATGGTCTATCGAATTGAATTGCGATAATCACTTAAATTCAACGGAATTGATCAGATTGTAGTTAGCTTCCTTAGTATTCATATTGGGGGAAACTATTATGCCCCGTTTGCAAATTGAGTTTTCTCCAATTTGAATTTGAAAGGAATGGAACTGTGATTTTTGGGCCAATTTCCACCTCAGAATCCTGAGTAAGCCAAGTAAATTTTGGTGATTTCCGCTTCATTGAACTAGTTATTGCAATTCAATTGGATAGCACATCCAAACGCATGGAAACCATATTTGATCTAACCCGAGGTTGACGAATGGATAATTGGTGTCCGGTTCGACCTTTGAAACAAACTTCTAGTGTCCCCAAATGGATTTGTGGACACCCATCTCTTGTATGATCGGAAATCGGAGAATGCTTTTAAATCTCTGAACCGACTAAATCTTTAAATTAGCAAGAAAGCTGAGCTTGGATAGCTCTGCTGATTAACATGTATTCTTTTCTTTTGTGTTCTTCTCATCATTCATGATTATTAATATATTTTAAAGTAGGATTGGTTAGGAAAATGATCTCTCTTTCTTTCCTTTTCATCTATCTTTTCTTTGGGCTATCACTTTCAGTTGCTTTATTTTTCTTTTGATTTTTATAGTATTTTGCTTTTGGGTGTGGAGAGAATGTCTGGAATCCAAGGTTCTTAGAAGGTGATGGGCCTTGGATCCTTTTTCTTCTTGCAAAAGCAACTGCATGCGGGTGCTGTTGCATTGAGTCCTTTCCCATGCAACTGTGATGATAGAGAAAAGGATCCGAGGTGAGAAAAGCAGTATTTGAAAATCTCCTTGTTATTTTCATGAGAGCTCCATCTAGCCCTTGGATTTGTCTCCTCAGCCTTAGGATTTAGGATCCAGGCCGTTTATTGCTTGGACCATGTTGTGTGCATGCTGTGGTCCTGAGTCCAGGCTGGTCCAGTCATTTGGTGGGATGTAAATAGGGTTGAATGGACCTGGGTTGGCTCAGGCTTGGATTTTAAGCATTGTGATGGCATTTTTTGGAATTTTGATTTTTATTCGAAACTCTCCTGGCATGACTTTGGGCTGTCGTACTTGGTGGGTCCCCCTTTCTTTTCCCTGGATGCATGATCATGTGAATAGCTTGGGAAGTGAAGGCTATAGCAGCGATCATCCCAACCTATCGTCATGAGCCCCTCTTAACCAAATTTCCTTTGGATTTGATATCTTAACCATCCAATAAATGGGCCTTTTCTCAATGGGAGCTGTTGCTGATTTTCTCTTTGATGGTTTGTATGCCTGTAAAATCTTCATCCATGTAGGTCGGATGACATATAAATACCACTGTGGGCCCTAGAAAGGTTTCTTCACTGTTTCCTGTGGTGTGGTCCACTTAAGCTTTGGATATACTTTAATTTTGAAGCTCGTCGCATAAAATGAGCCTGGAGAAACGGATCGATGGTGTGGATAAGACGCACGCATCACAAATGGGCCTCACAGAGTTTACTCAGCACGCTTTAGTGAGTAGACAATCCGCATCCGAGAAACCATATGATTCACCACCAAGCATATGGACGGTGTACCCTGGTTTTGACGTTGTACAAGAGGGTCTCAAGGACTATTGATCCAGGCCGTTGGTCTATTGCGACCCGCCATGGATGGACCATATCATATAATGGAAGACCCTATCCCAATCTTAAGGACTTTCTTGTTTTATTATTTCTTTTCTTAACCGTGTTTTCGCTGCCCCCAAGTGGGTCCCCCCAAGTGGGTCCAACGGGAAAGATGGTGCAATAAAAAGCTCTGTGGGGCCCACCATGATGCCTGTTTGACATCCACTCCGTCCATCAGTTGGATCCGCTAATATTAGGACGTGGGCTCAAAAAAGAAAGGTAACCTAAAAGTCAGAGTCAGGTAGGCCAAAGGAAAAAGTGGGGATGAGACGCCACCGTTGCTTGGGCTAATCAAGTTTTCGATCGTGATGATATTTGGTTTTGCCTTCATCCCTTGCTTACTCATGCGGTTTATGCCTGCGTAGCAGCATGACCTGGCACAATTGATTGATGGACGTAGGTGGATATCATATAAACATGACGCCTGCCCATGGCTTTTTCTTGCACTTATCCTAACAAACGATACTAGGCATTGGCTTCCTACTTAAGAACACGTGTCATGTGAAAAGGAGGGTTTTGCTGGCACGGTCCATCCAGGTACCTTGGTTGGTACTCGTCAGTTCTATGTGGCCATTATCATGCATGTGTTTTATCACGCTGAATATTTATTTTTGAGCTTATTTTAAGTGCATGAGACAAAAAAAAAATGAAGTAGATTCAAAACGTGGCTGAATTACATTATAGGAAATAGTGGGGATTGAACACCTTCTGTAAAACTTCTTGGGGGCACAAAACTGATGGGTCGAGCTGATATTAATGTTTTCTGTTAACCTAGGTCTGTGTGACCCAAACAACAGGTTGGATGGTGACTGGACATTATAGTCAGCGCTATTAAGTTTTCAATAGTGAGCGTTCAATCATCAAAGTTTTTCTGTGGTGCGGTCCACCTGAGATTTGTATCTGCCTTATTTTTTGGAATTATGTCATGGAATCAGCATTTAAACTGGATAGACAGTGTGGATAAAACACAGGCAAGATGATGAGGGTCTCGTATAACACTCATGGTTAGGGCGGTACACGAGCCGAGCTAGTTTGAAAAGCATCTGACCCACTTTGTCAGAAGTGAAAAGTGGGCAGTTAGTCCAAGCGTGCACAAGTGGAGCCTAGCTGCAGATGCTTGTGATAATTGGCAAGAGTTCTCGCTTTGGTTTTAGCATCAATGAGGGCACCCCAGATTGGGACACGTGGTCCATCACCTAGGAGCTAATAGACATGGTGGTCAGATGATCCGGACCATTTATCTAGGGGATCGTCCTTTAAAAAACCCACAACAATTGAATATATAGATTTTTTTGGCGTGGCTGCACATTGATGCCCGTGGTGTGTCCCACCTCCGTTTTGAATTTGGATGATTTTTGGGATGTGCGGTAAACATGCGGAAGCACACCAGATGTACGATGTGACACATGATAGGCGTGGCCCCCACAAAATTCGAACGTACGTTACATTCCCCCTCCCTTTAGACGCTGCCTCGGTGGATCCCTGACCGTGGGTCCCACTCTAATGTATATGTCTTACATCCACGCCGTCCATCCGTTTTGCCAGCTCATTTTTGGGCATGATTCGAAGATGAAGCAGATCCAAATCTCGGGTCCACCACACCACATGAAAGAGAGTGGTGATTGAACGGTCACCACTAAAAACTTCTTAGGGCCTGCAAATGTTTTGGATGTGTGGTCCCTTTATCCAGGTCTGCATAACCTTATCAACATATTGGATGGCAAATAAAGATACTGGTGGCCCCCATGACGTTTTTAATGGTGGGCATTCACTCATCACCGTTTCCTGTGGTGTGGTTCTCCTTAGATTTGGATTGGTTTCATTTCTAGGCTTACACCCTAAAATGAGTTGTAAAAAAGGATGTACGGCATGGATATAAGATATATACAACACGGTGGGCCCCACAGTCAGGGATCCACTCGACCAACCTGCATCTCCTTCTCTTTATCCCATATCGATCACAACATGTACGTTTTCAAGTTCATATAAAGTGTGCGGAGATGATAGAACGAGTCTTTGGCCCTTCCATTTCACAGGCAGGCTTTGGAAAGTCCCCGGGCCTTCTCTCTGGAGAGATGCAGCCTCCGCAAGGAGGATATTCCGTGTAGGACTCGACGGGCTGAGAGACGTGTGGAGCTTATGGAGTCCTTGCCGGAAGATCTTGGCCGATAGTTACAGGTATCCGCTCAACCCGATGGGTTAACAGAATGGGGCTTATGATCTCGTGGCTCACCCTTTTTTTTAAACCGGCCAATGCAGGTTACACCATAGAAAACACCAACCGTTGAAAACTTCCAAAGGACTACACAAGTTTTGGATCTAGATGTTATTTTTGTTTTTCCTTCATCCATGTAGGTTGGATGACATATAAATATTGTTGGGCTTTTTCAAAATAAGAAGAAGAGAAAATTGGGAAAAGAGTTATGGTTTTGGTGATTGTTGGTGTGAATGGTGATGCTTGTTGGTAAAGGGAGCATTTTTTGAATTTGAAATGGAGGGATGCCATTGTTGAAAAGACACCACCATTGATGAAAAGACACAATGGAAGAAGATGTCTTTTCATGAAAAGGAAAGATGATATCCTTTTATGAAAAGGACCTTAAGCATCCTTTATGATTCTATATAAACTCATCTCTGGGTTAATCCGAATTCACAATTTCCAACAATCTCTTCTCCATTTTCGTTTTTAGATGTTCTTTTGAAAAATATAGTTTTTAGGTGTTAAACTGCAAATAATTTTTCAAATAATAAATTACAAACAGTTTTCAGAGGGTAAATTGTAACAGCACAGAAGTCAGGGTTGTACGCTGTAAAAGTATGTTCGGGGTGTGGTTTTTCGGTTTTGCAGGCCAAAATCCACATTTCTCCAGTCTTGAAGAAGAGGCTTATTGTATCCTGGAGGCAGATTTGTTGTAACCCTCTTGCAAATTGGTTTAATCACCAATAGGGTGCGAATATCGTCTTAAAGATAGCGACATCGTAACGCGCCTTAAGCCTATCTTTAAGTGATTTATTTTCTAATTTTTCACCTCAAAAATAACAATTTTAAGGCGATATTATGGCCTCTTGAATGGGTCATCCTGACTTTATTTGAATTACGTCGTTCGATGGCTCAAATTTTCTTCGATGACAATCGAGGGTCCATCTGTTCCTCACATCGCTCAAGTTGGATCACGTGCTCACTCTAAATCCTTCTTCGCCACCATCTGACAATGATACATTAGAAAATATTCAAAAGAGACAAAATCGGGAGCGTAACGACTACCTATACAAAAGTTACATCTTCAACGCTCTTTCCGATTCATTATACGTTGTTTACCGTCAAAAGTAGACTGTTAAGGATTTGTGACAGGCGCTGCTCACCAAATACACATCAGAGGATGAAGACAACAAAAAATTCCTAGTAAGTCAATTTTTAGAATTCAAAATGTTGGATGAAAAACCTATCCTTGATCAAGTACATAAGTTACAGGTCATCATCCAACAGATTATTGCTGATGGCAATAATCTCGACGAATCTTTCCAAGTATCCACCATTATTGCTAAACTTCCACCTAAATGAAAGGATACTAGAAAATCATTGAAACAGAAAAAAGAGAAAATGTCCTTGGAGGACCTCCTAATGTTTCTTCGAATAGAAGAAGAATCTAGGCTCCGTGACAAAAATGAAGAACAATAGGAGGCCCTAAGTAACGCTAATATAGTCGAGAATAGTGTGAATCGGGAATTAGAGAAGTCATCTTTCAAGAAAGATGATTGGCTCAAAACTAATAACCAAGGGTTCAAAAAGAACACATCCAAGAAAGGTTCATGCTTCTTTTGCAAAATTCCTGGTCACTTTAAAAAATATTGCCGAAAATACAAAAAGAAAATGCAAGAAAAGAAACGGCAAGTCAATATGACGGAAGACATGAATCTGACAGATGTCGTATCTGAAGTTAATATGTTAAATGAGGATTTTGAATGGTGGATAGATTTTGGTGCTACCAGACATGTTTGTAGAAATTACAACATGTTCAATCCCTACGAATTAGTGGGGGATAATCAAGAACTATATATGAGGAATGCCTCCACATGAAAGGTTGTAGGAAAAGGGAAGGTACGTCTTAATCTAACTTTCGGAAAAATTCTTACGCTAAACGATGTGCTGCATGTACTGTAAGCCCCGTATCCTAGACCGTACCATTCTGTAGGTTTCGGCGGTCTTCCCGGTCGAATTCTGGTAACCTTCGACCCTTAACCGGCATTTGCGCGCGACCCTGCGTCACACGCCGTTAACCTGAATCGATTCAACCTAAGACTAGTACCTTAGCGACCGCGCCGTCGCCGCGGTTCTGATGTCGCGTCTCGCGCGCCGATCCGATACTCTGGCCAGGAGATGTGGGCCAGCGTTCGGTACGAGGAAAACGACGCGCGTGTAAAAATCGAAGAGAATCTCTATGACTTGTCACGTCCATCAATCAATCAATTAACCCCATCATGTCAAGTACACATCACCTCTCACCCTTCCCCAAGCAACCCCTAAAGTCAAAAAGCTCTTACACAAGCCATACTTTTCTTACACCTTTTACCCCAAAAGTTAAAAAGTCTCTTACACACCCATCACTTACCACATCCATCACCCATCACTCCTCTCTCTTTACAACCCTCTCTCTCCATTTTCAAACTCACCTTCCAAGCAACCCCAAAGAACCTCCATACATCCAAGCTCCTCCACTTCAAGAGAGCCACAAGTGTGGCCCACCTTTCCTACCCTTTCATCTCCCATCTAAACCATCCAAACCTCATCTCCTCCGTTGGAATCAAAGCTAAGGATCTAAGGAAGCCTAGGGTGCAAGAAGAAGTCGGTGGGTGATCTTCGATCTCCACTCTTTTTTCTTTTTTTTTGTCTTTGTGATGTAAGGGCTCACTTATGTGAGACCCACCTTGATGTAGGTTTTATATCAAAGAGGGGCCCATAGTAGCGGGGCCCCTTCATCGTCGCCGATGTCTCCCTCTTTCTCTGTCTCTTTCTATGATTATGGCCCACCTAATGTGTGTGTATCATCCATGCCATCTACCGGTGGACCCCACCTATGTGGGACACACCATGATGTTGTTATACCATCCCAACCGTCCATAAGGGACCCACCTTGAGGTGGCTATCAGTGGGAGTGGCTGCCAGTGAAGGATGATCTGGTGTGGGCCCACCCAGCTGCATAGCTCAGGTGGTAGACCGGGTGAAAGATGCCTCGTTTCAAACACTGAAGGTCTTGGTATCGCACCCTGTGGAGGTGGCTAACATGGAGTGTGCACTGACAGTGGGTGTGGACTGGCATGGGGTCCACGGGACCCATCCACACCGTCCATCCTTTTTTATGGGGCCCACCATGGCATGCGTGCTCCCTCCAAACCGTCCACCACCCAAGACGGTGGGGCCCACGTTCGTGTGGGGCCCTCCTTGCACGCCAAACCCATAGATCAACTGGCAGGCGGAGTGGAGATACCTCACTGCAACATTGAGGTCTTGGTACGATCCTCTAGTGAGGGTGGCCTCCACGTGGGACCCACCTAAGTTTTTTTGGATGCGGCTGAAACTTGGTCCGACCCTTCATTCAAGTGGGACACCCACGATGGGTGAGCTGGATTTGTGGACCCCATCTCAGTGGGCCTAATAAATGATCTTGAATGTTTTCAATGGAGGGTAGCCCTCTCAACTGTTGTATCTGGTGCGGCCCACACAAGTCACGGATTGACGTGATTTTTGAGAACTAGGCCCACGCTGGAATGGGGCATTTAACTGATGGGTTTGATGTTTGGCAAACATCAACGGTGGGGCCCTCCCTGGTTTGTGTGACCATCCAAGCCGTCCAGGGCATGGACGTCATGCATATAATATATGTATTATATTATATAATATATATATTATACCTAATAGTTATAGCTATTGTGGTGGGCCCTAATAGTTATAGCTATTGTATCTATGTCGTCCAATCAATTGCGAGATCATTATTACAGCATGGGAAAATAGTGGTGAGCCAGATCTAAAGTTCATGTAGACCCCACCATTTAAATAAGGGACCGTGATATCCACCGTTCAAAAACTTCTATGGGCCCACTTGATTCGATTCGGCTCATTCGACTTGGCCCATTTGATCGACCCATATGTTTAGGCCCATCTTGATGTAGTTATGGTCAATCCGTTGGGGCCCACCTTGATATATATGAAGCCATGTTAGGAGGCCCATTTGATGTAACTAAGGCCTATGGGTCGACGCCCAATAGGATGTACACAAGTCCATTACAATGTATAACCCTACCATGGTTTGAGTAATGATGTTTATGATAGTCATGTCTTGGGAACAATGATGGTTTGACGTCCACATTGTAAGAATAATGTTGGTTAAATGTCCGCATTATAATTCTCCCTAGGGCCCATTGTTAGGTCATACTTGTTGGCCATCTAGGCCCATCTTTGTTATAAACAGCATCCATCACCGTATAACATGTTTAGTATAGTTCCTGATTCATGATCATACGCATCATATGTATGCTTGATATGAGAAGTGACTGATCATAGCATATGCTTTCGGGCAGATTGTTTAGGGGCTCCTGGTTAGGCGGTGTTGCCCCACATGAGCGCACGATACGCGTAAGATTTTTACATGATTGGATAGTGTGATTCATGCATTTCGCATTGTGTGACATGGTTACCGTACGCCCTAGCGACATCAGGGTCGTAGCCTCCACAAGCATATCGTGGTTGGTAGGATTGGATACCGAAAATCGTGTTCTACATGGGGTGTTATAGATATCCTTGGGTGAAAATTCCTAAACCCTTATGGTACCAAGAGGTTGCTCCAACGTCTAGATCGAGTGGGTACATGAGCACCGAGTGCCGATTACCAGATGACCGCGCTTTCCACTGTGTCGTGGTCGGTTGGAAGGGGGTGCGGCCTTACCTGCCCAAGAGGAGGGGCAAAACTAGGCTGAGTTTGACCAGCTCGAGGAATGGGTCAGCTATCGACAAGCCGAGCCTGATATTGGCAGGCGGGTAGTGAGGTCTCTTTCACTTACCTTATTGCGCGCGATGGAGCGGCAATCTGGTTTAGAGTGTACTAGACCCCAATGATATTCCAAATTTGAGTCATATTGATATGTGGACTTAGATGAGGATTTGTATGCTTGAGTTACATTTTACATCGCATGGCCTTGTTATGGCCGACATCATTCATGTCTTGCCTCGCATAGCCTTGGTACAGCTAGTGGTATTCATGGATTCATCAGCATGTTCCGCATTACTCTGATATTGCATATCTGCATTACTACCTTGCGCACACACTTTCACTACCCTCTAAGCTTTCTATAAGCTTATGCACGACCGTTGCGTGCAGGTGATGTTGGAACACAGCAGTGCTGAGGCAGGAGCGCAGAGCAGATCACCTTGGAACTTTTTGTCTATCATCATTGTATTTCCTTTTATGCTCATTGTACTTGTAAAGTTTTTTATCATAGTGAAAATGTGATGAAGTTTTTTGTTGTTGTTTGTGGGTTATGTCTTTGGTTATGCTTATTACAAATCAAACTGATGTTGAAAATTCTCCTCGTAGTATCCAAGGATCGGAACCTGGAGAATGGGCGCTGGGAGCCAAGAATGGGGTACTACGGAGGCTGTCGGTGCCGGATTCGGCGATCGAGAATTTTGTGAGCCCTGTTTTAGAGTTTGGGGCGTGACATGTACCGGATATTAGGAAAAATCTTATATCAACTAGTCTACTGACTAAGTTTGGATTCAGACTCCTATTTGAATCCGATAAATTGATTGTGTCTAAAAATGGGGTATATGTAGGGAAGGGCTATGTATCCAATAGAATGTTCAAATTGAACTTCATATATGAAAATTCTTCTTCAGTTTATATGCTTGATTCATATGATGTTTGACATGATATATTAGGATATATTAGTTATCGTAGAATGGATAATATGTCTAATCTTAATCTAATTCCTAAGTATGCAAAACCTAATAGCAAATGTAGTATTTGTGTACAATCCAAAATAACTAGAAAACCGTTTCCAAAGGTAGAACGAGAATCTCAACTCTTAGACCTAGTTTATAGTGACATATGTGAAATGAGTGGTTTAATAACAAGAGGGGGAAAGAGGTACTTCATAACCTTTATAGATGATTTCTCCCGTTATACTTTAATATACCTATTAAAGAATAAAGATGAGGCACTACAAATATTCAAGATATACAAGGCAGAAGTTGAGATCCAATTAGACCGAAAGATTAAAATTCTAAAGTTGGACAGGGGAGAAGAATATTTGCCTTTAGAATTCTCGAAGTTTTGTAAAACTCATGGTATAATTCACCAAATTATAGCTCCCTATTCACCCCCAACAAAATGGGATAGCAGAACGGAAAAACAGGTCTCTCATAGACATGGTAAACTCTATGCTCAATAATGCGGGTTTAAGTTCAGGATTTTGGGGAGAAACCCTATTGACTGTCTGTCATATCTTTAATAGGATACCTTACTCTAAGACTTGTAAGACTCCATATGAACTATGGAAGAATAGGATTCCTAATATCTCATACTTAAAGGTATGGGGTTGTAGAGCCTTAGTTAGGCTTACTGATCCTAAAAGGCCCAAGATAGGGTTAAGATCTCTTGAGTGTATTTTCATAGGATATGCACAAAATAGTAAGGCTTATAGGTTTCTAGTTGTAGAGTCTAATCATACGATACTGATAAACACCATAATAGAATCTAGAGATGCCAAGTTTTATGAAAACTCATTCTCTTCTATAACTAGAAAAGAGACAAGACCTCAAGATCCTAGTACAAACAGTAGTTCTCAAATACCTGATCGAGATATCAGCAATCTCGATAAAGAGGACATAGAACCTAGAATGACCAAGAGAATTAGAAAAGGTACATCTTTCGGACCCGACTTCTACCTTCTGCTAATAGAAGGAGATAAAGATAACTTAACAGAGGAAACTATGTTGATATATAACATAGAAAATGATCCAGTAACAATAGATGATGCCCTTAGATCTCAGAATGCTTCTTTTTGGAAAGAAGCCATAAACGATTAGATGGATTTTATATTGCAAAATGGAACATGAAAACTTGTAGATCTGCCCCCAGGATCAAAATCAATAAGCTATAAATGGATTTTCAAAAGAAAATTAAGACTAGATGGAACTACAGAAAGATTTAAGGCCAGATTAGTGGCTAAAGGATTTACACAAAAAGAATGTATTGATTTTTTCGATACTTATGATCCAGTAGCAAGGATATCAACTATCCGAGTTTTAGTTGCTCTAGCATCTATTCATAAGTTAGAAATTCATTAGATGGATCTGAAGACAGCCTTTTAAAATGGTGACCTCGATGAAGAGGTTTACATGGAGCAATCAGAAGGTTTTATAATTCCAAGACAGGAAAATAAAGTGTGTAAATTGATCAAGTCACTATATGGACTTAAACAGGCATCTAAGTAATGGTATGAAAATTTTGATAAAGTAGTCACCTCATATGGTTTTAAAATTAATGAATCAGATAAGTGTGTATATTCAAAATTCTCTGATAATAAAGGAGTAATTATATGTCTCTATGTAGATGATATGCTAATCTTTGGTACATGTTTAGAAGTTATAAATAACACTAAAAGATTCTTATCATCTAGTTTTGACATGAAAGATATGGGTGAAGCTCATGTGATTTTCGGTATCAAGCTATTAAGAAACAATGATGGTATAACTCTATCTCAATCACATTATATTAAAAAAATACTCAAAAGTTTGATCACTATGATAAGAACCCAGTTTCTACTCCTTTTGATTCTAATATAAAGTTAATTAAAAATGAAGGTCGTGGTGTATCTCAGTTAGAGTATTCCAAGGTGATTAGCAGTCTTATGTATGCCATGATTTCTACTCGATTTGATATTGCTTTTGCAGTAGATAAATTGAGTAGGTTTACAAGTAATCCAAGTTTAGATCATTGAAATGTTGTTTCTAGAGTACTCAGATACTTGAGAAAAATTATTAACTATGGTTTACATTTTTCTGGTTACCCTAGTGTACTTGAAGGGTATAGTGATGCAAGTTGGGTCACTGATTCTAATGAATCCAAGTCTATCAGTGGATGAATTTTTACACTTGGAAGAGCTGCCATATTTTGGGGATCCAAGAAGCAAACTTGCATATCTCACTCTACCATGGAATCTGAATTCATAGATTTGGCGGCTAGTAGTAAAGAGGAAGAATGGTTAAGAAACCTGTTATTAGAAATACCATTATTAGTTGGGTCTTTACCACCGGTCTCTATCTACTGTAATAGTGAAGCGACACTATCAAAGGCATATAACAAGACTTATAATGAAAAATCCAGACATATTAGTCTAAGGCACAGTTTTGTGCCGCAACTACTTGGTGACGGTGTTATAACAATACAATATGTACGATCTATCCAGAATCTAGCGGATCCGTTCACCAAGGGACTGGCAAGGGATGTTGTCAGTAGAACATCAAGAGGAATGAGACTTAAGCCAATTTCACAGACACCGGATGAGGAAAACCCAACCTAAGTTAATAGGTTCAATGGGCAAAGTACCTCACAGGAAGTGGCTGAAGCAGCACTGTACGTTTTCTATCTGTCTCATTCCTGAATGTATGTATAGTGTTGGAAACCTGTAATGATAAAAAGGAGGATGAGCTGCTGCTTTTAATGAGTTCTTTCAAGGGTGCTATTGTTACAAGGGCATTCATAAGGACTCACATATATGAGTATTGGAAGTGGGGCCGCTTCCTGATGTTCAAGAGTTTTTGGTTACTCTCATGAACTCATGAATCCAGGACAGAGCACAAGGCCGTTAATGTACTATAATTTTAGAACACATGACAATTGAAATATATGTGTGTGTAACATGTCCGGTTGTGTCATGTAGAATACTTAGTTCAAGACCATAGTCACTAAGGATACTGATTCAACTTTGATTTGTTTACACTAAGTGAAAGTACAAGTCCATAAGACACCTTCTCCTATGCACATATTTTCCTTACATACCCTGACCTCTGTATTTTGAAAAATAATGGGGGATTGTTGGGTTTTTTCAAAATAAAAAGAAAAGAAAATTGGGAAAAGGGTTATGGTTTTGGTGATTGTTAGTGTGAATGGTGATGCCTCTTGATAAATGAAGCATTTTTTGAATTTGAAATGGAGGGATGTCATTGTTGAAAAGACACCACCATTGATGAAAAGGCACCATGGAAGAAGATGTCTTTTCATGAAAATGGAAGATGATGTCTTTTCATGAAAAGGGCCTTAAGCATCTTTTATGATTCTATATAAACCCATCTCTGGGTCAATCCGAATTCACAATTTCCAACAATCTCTTCTCCATTTTCGTTTTTAGACGTTCTTTTGAAAAATACAGTTTTCAGGCGCTAAACTGCAAATAGTTTTTCAGGCAGTAAATTACAAACAGTTTTTAGGGGGTAAATTGTAACAGCACAGAAGTCAGGGTTGTACGCTGTAAAAGTGTGTTCGGGGTGCGGTTTTTCGATTTTGCAGGTCGAAACCCACATTTCTCCGGTCTTGGAGAAGAGGCTTATTGGATCATGGAGGCAGATTTGTTGTAACCCTCTTGCAAATTGGTTTAATCACCAATAGGGTGCAAATATCGCCTTAAAGATAGCGACATCGTAACGCGCCTTAAGCTTATCTTTAAGTGATTTATTTTCTAATTTTCCGCCTCAAAAATAACAAATATCACTGTGGGCCATAAAAAGGTTTCCTCACTGTTTCCTGTGGTGTGGTGTGGTCCACTTAAGCTTTGGATATACTTTAATTTTGAAGCTCGTGGTATAAAATGAGCATGGAGAAATGGATTGATGGTGTAGATAAGACACATGCATCACAAATGGGCCCCACAGAGTTTACTCAGCACGCTTTAGTGAGTAGAGACAATCTGCATCTGAGAAACCATATGATTCACCACCAAGCATATGGAGAGTGTACCCTGGTTTTGAGGTTGTATAAGAGGGTCTATTGATCCAGGCCATTGGTCTAATGCGACCCGCCATGGATGGACCATGTCCCATAGTGGAAGACCCTATCCCAATCTTGAGGACTTTCTTGTTTTATTATTTCTTTTCTTAACCGTGTTTTTGCTGCCCCCAAGTGGGTCCAACGGGAAAGATCGTGCAATAAAAAGCTCTGTGGGGCCCACCGTGATGCCTGTTTGACATCCACTCCATCCAACAGTTGCACCCGCTAATATTAGGACGTGGACTTAAAAAATAAAGCTAACCTAAAAGCCAGAGTCAGGTAGGCCAAAGGAAAAAGTGGGGATGAGACACCACCGTTGCTTGGGCTAACCAAGTTTTGGATCGTGATGATATTTGGTTTTACCTTCATCCCGTGGGTGCTCATGCGGTTTATGCCTGCGTAGCAACATGACCTGGGACAACTGATTGATGGACGGAGGTGGATATCATATAAACATGACGCCTGCCCCATGGCTTTATCTTGCACTTGTCCTAACAAACGATACCAGGCATTGATTTCCTACTTAAAAACACGTGTCATGTAAAAAGGAGGGTTTTGTTGGCACAGTCCATCCAGGCACCTTGGTCGGTATTGGTTAGTTCTATGTGGCTATCACCATGCATGTGTTTTATCACGCTGTAAATCTATTTTTCCAGCTTATTTTAAGAGCATGAGACAAAAATTGAGGTAGATCCAAAACTTGGTTGGACCACGTCATAAGAAATAGTGGGGATTGAAAGCCTACTGTTAAAACTTCTTGAGGGCACAAAACTTATGGGTCGAGCTGATATTAATGTTTTCCGTTACTTCAAGCCTGTGTGACCCAGACGATAGGTTGGATGGTGAATGGACATTATAGTGAATGCAATTAAGTTTTCAATGGTGGGTGTTCAATCATCAAAATTTCTTGTGGTGTGGTCCACCTGAGATTTGTATTTGACTCATTTTTTGGAATTATGTCCAGAAATCAATTGGAAAAATGGATGGACAACGTCGATAAAACACATGCAAGATGATAATTCTCATATAACACTCACGGTTAGGGCTAGAGGTGTACACGAGTTGAACTGAGTCGAGCTTAGCACAGCTCGGCCACTAGCTGACCCCATCTCGAACTTGGGTCAGTCCTTAAGCCTAATTGGCTAGCTCGGCTCGGTTTGGTCAGCGGCTCGGGCTAGTTCGAGCCAAGATCGAGCATGTGCGGCATTTTCACAAACACATGAAGTGCACTTTCAATGTCTTAATATATGTAAAACAGCAGCAACTGTTTATAGGGATTTCATCAAACACTTTGTAGGCAACATCAAAATCAATAAAAATGGTATTTGTTTCATATACAAACATTCCTTGCCACCTGTTGACACTTCGTTGAGTCATTTCATCAAACACTTGGTAAACAACATCAATATTAAAGTAACGAGTCACCGAACTGGTTCGATTCGAGTTCGATTTGAGTTCTGGTTTGATCCGAGTCATGTTGAGCTCGAGCGAGCACGAACTCGATTCAAAATTTTTTCAAGCTAAAAAAATCAGTTTGACTCGGCTCGAACCCAGTTTCGAAACAAGTCAAATCAGGATTTTTTAGTCAAGTTGAGCGAGCTAACCGAGCTAATTTGGTTCATGTACAACCTTGACTGTGCAACCCTAGTCAGGGCTGTACATGAGCCAAGCTAACTCGAAAAGCTCGCTCAGCTTAGCTCGATCTAGCTCAACTTGACTCGACTTGAGTGATGATTTGAGGCGAGCCAAGCTTCATATGACCCAGATCGTTTTGAAAACGAGCCGATTTCAAGCATAGTGGAGCTTGACTCGACTCGACTCGAATATATATATATATATATATATATATATATATATATATATATATATATATATATATATATATGTTAAAACTTTAATTATATCCTACTTGTTCGTCCATTTCTTACCATTTCCATTCCTCACTCAACTCACTGCACCCGACCTCCTCTCTCTCTTACGCCCGAGCTACAATCACTCTCTCTCTCTCTCTCTCTCTCTCTCTCTCTCTCTCTCTCTCTCTCTCTCTCTCTCTCTCTCTCTCTCTCTCTCTTAACACCAACGACAAGGTACATCTATGGCTCTATCTAATATATATAAATTAATTGAATATTTGATTTTAGGGTTGGGTTGGGCGTGGGTTGGGTGCTGGGTTGGGTTAGGTTGCCAGGTTGAGTCAAGTGCGGGTTGGGAGCAAGCTCATCAACTCAATTCGAGGTAAGTTCGTTTCAACTCGATCCACTAGCTCTCCTTGAGCTTAACTCGAAAGGTTTAGCAAACAAGCCAAGCTCCAATTGTAAGCTTAAGGTCGAGCTTGAACTCAAGGAGAGTAAGGACAAGTCAAGCCAAGCTTGGCCTACCTTGACTCGACTTGGCTCGACGTACAGCCCTACTTGCGATGACCTAACTCTATGGGCACACCTATTTATTTTAGGTATGAGCTTAAAATCCAACGCTCAAGTGGACCACACCTACGAGAGAGCGGATTAGGTGAAATGTGTTTAAATTCCAATGCTCAAGTGGACCACACCTGCAAGAGAGCGTATTAGGTGAGACCCCGCCTCATCAAAAGACAGTGCAAACCTTACCGTGGGGTTACAGTGGGGCCCACATTGATGATGTATGTATTATATATCCATGTTGTCCATCCATTTTTTTAGATAATTTTAAGGCATTATTCTAAAAATGAAGCAAAATCAATTATCAACTGGACCATACCACAAGAAACAGTGATGATTGACCATCCTACCATTAAAAACTTCTTAGGGCGCACCTTAATTTTTCTGCAATGTTTATTTTTCATCAAATCTGTTGATAAGGTCACATAAGCCTGGATTAAGTTAAAAAGACAAATATCAGCTTGATCTAAAACTTTTGTGGCCCATTAATGGTCAATTACCATTGTTTCTTATGGTATGGTCCATCTGATAATTGGACTTGCTTCATTTTCGGAATCATCCCCTGAAATGATATGAAAAGACAAATGAACAACATGCAAACATAATATATACATCAATGTGGGCCCCATGGTAAACCTATGGTAAGGGCCTCACCTTATTGGGTGAGGTCTTGGGTATGGCCGAGGTCTCTCCTAATCTGCTCTCTTTTCACCAAGAGTGGAAACCTTCTTAGGCTACCATGATGTTTAACATGTTCAAAGGAGGAAGAAGCTTTGGGTACCGAGTAAACTCTATGATGTTCATCGTGATTTATGTATTTTATCCACTCTGTCATTCATTTTATCAGATAACTCTAGGGTTTGAACCTAAAAATGAAGCGCATCTAAAGTTGAAGTGGACCATACCATAGGAAACAGTGTGAATTAAACATCTACCATTGAAATTTTCTTAATGGTTGTTTGGATGCCTGTAAAATTATTAAATTGTAATCTAATTATAGATAATTTGATAATTACTAGTGTAAAGTGTTTACATGCAATCCTGTTTGGCTTTAAGTTGTAATTTGATTATAGAAAACTAGTTGTCCATGTTTGGATAACTTAAAACTTATTTACAACCTGTAATTCACTCACAACAGAGCTTGGAGTGTGAATCTTTTAAAAATAATCAAATGACATATAAAGTTTTTATGTAAAATAGTTCATTGAGATAAACCCAACTCAATAAAGCTTGTAGCTAATTTTTACAATAAACAAATTTTTTGGTGGGCCACAGAAGTGGGCCCACTAATTCAAACATGATACTAAGGTTTGATAACATTTAAACATACGAGAAGTTTCAACCTTAGCAACAGTATCAAAGAGAGAGGCCTGTATTCTTTTCTTCTTCTTCTTCTTCTTTTATTTTTGGTCCTTTTAGTCGTTGGAAGATGATATGTGACTTTCTTTGCTTTGAAAACTTTTAAAAAAATTATAGTGATTACATGAAATCTCTTTATCTGTAATATGAAACATGACTTTTTCTCATGTTTCATATTGCAACTAATCGGATTACTGCCTATAATCTGATTACATGTAGATATAGCCATCCGAACACTCCCCGTAATCTAATTACCTGGAAATAGATTTCTACTTAAAGATTTGACAGGCATTCAAGCAACCCTTTGGGAGTTATAAATTTTTTGGATCAAGCTGATATTTGTGTTTTTCTTTCATTAATGTCCCATCTTAAGAGCTGCTTAGATGACAAATAAACATCACTACGGGCCCTAGCAAGGTTTCAACAGTGGAAATAATCATTCCCACTGTTTCCTTTGTGGTACAGTTGACCTTTTGATATACTTCAATCTAGGGCTCAACCTCTAAAATGAACTGAAAAAAAAAAACGGACGAACAGCATGGATAAACCAGGCCCAACACAGTTCACTCAGTGCAATAAAAGCGTATTGAGTAACTTAGTAAGCAATACGATTTCTTATTAGGATAAGAAAGAAGTAAACGAACGGAAGAAATTGAAATTAAGGTTTCGTGTGGTGTGGTCCACTTGAGCTTTGGAAGTCATGCCCTAAAATAAGCTTGCAAAACTGATGGACGACATAGGCAAAGCACGTACACTACGGTGGGCCCACAGAGTGGGGTCACCAGGCAATCAGTGTCCCAAACCGTGGGGCCCACTTGTAAAAACTGAAAACCATAGTATATCGTACACACCCTCGGGCCCGAGGATGTGGAGAAGAAAGGAGCTCCTGGAAGAAAAAAGAAGGAGAGAGGCGAGCAGACAGTCACAAGGGAGGCCATGACAGACCTAACCTATTGGTCGGGCTGAGAGATTATACAAAGGTGGACCACTCGGGTTTTCCGTTTTTGCAAGTGGGGCCATTGTTTAGCGATCCAAACCATGGATATTCTCGGACCATCCGATGGAAAAAAAAAAAAAAAAAAAATCTTAAAACCCTTTCGATAGGTTAGCGGAAAAGAGAGCATTAAGAAAGAAGACAAAGCGACGGTTCATATTCAACGAATAAAAGGAAGAATTCTTCTAGGGCTAGGATTTTCAGTGAAAGGACCATCCACGGTGCGTCCCGTCACATCAGCGTTCAGAAGCACTGAACCGTTGGCCCACGAGGCTTGCCACTGCAAGGCAAGGGGTTCAACGGCCCAAATCACGAGAATCGATGAAAGCCAAGACGAGAAAGCAGTGCTGGGCATGTGTGACACGATGGTGGGTGGAAAAGACAGGACCGATGCTTATGATGGATGGGACATGTGGTATGGATGGGACATGTGGTAGGTCCCACCCTTGTATTGGACGGAAGCATTTGCACGTGAGCCCATCTAACAATCCGATCCGCTTCTGCAGTTGAAGATAAAGACCAATATGGAAGACTGTGTTGTTTGACTAAAGGACATTCATATCATACTATTTTTTTGGCAACTGAACAAACACACACAAGCCGACGCGGTTTGGGTACTGTACCCGGCCTGTAACCAGCTCGGGGCAGGCAGCGCCTCTGTGTCTCTGAGGGGCCGCGCACCGTTATGTTTGGGTTTATCTAAACCGTCCATCCATTTTTTCCATATAATTTAAGGGTAAAGGTCTAAAACTGAGGCAGGTCCAAGGCTCAAGTGGACCACACCAAAGGAAGCAGCACTGATAATGATGCCCACCGTTGAAATCTTTCTACGACCACCATGATGTTTATTTGTCATCTAACCTGTTCATAAGGTCACATAGACCTGGATGAAGACAAAACACAAATATCAGCTTCATCCGAAACTTCTACGACTCTCAAGAAGTTTTTAATGGTGAAAGTTTAATCTCCATTGTGCGGTCCACTTAAGCCTTGAATCTCCCTAATTTTTTCGCTTACATCCTAAAATGATATGGAAAAACGGATGGACGGTGTGGATAAACCATACATCAGGGTGGACCCTTCAGATATCCAGCCTGTGACAGGCGGGGTAGTACCCAATCCGCGTCTGAAGCAGGGTACCGTACGCCATTCCCGCTAATGTAAGACAACAGTGCCATTAGAGCAGTAGAGCCCACCAGAATGATTACCTGTCACAGTAGGTTCATCAGGTGGGCCACACTAATAAAATAAAGAGAAACAAACAAATATAGGCCAGCTAGGGGGAGTGGATGGGTCTGATCTTTAAGAAAGGTGGTCCTAATGGCAGGGCATATCGTTTTCATGGTATTGATGTGGGAACGATGTGAGGGTACGAAAAGTGGTCCTAATGGCTGTAGTTGATCAGTTGTTTTGTTTATTGAGAATGGGAAGGTGTCACACGTGCGCATTTTCTCGCTATCTGCCCCTGAAATAGGTGGGCCAGAATGCAGGATGAATGTAGAATGTTCAGTCATCCCTTGTAGTGGAGTGAGGAGACTTGACTTCTGTTCAGGTCATCTTCGACCGTAAAAGCCAGTCTTTTTTTTACACACCACATGAGGTGCGGCTTCGGTGACTGTGAGGCCCACCTTGATGTATGTGACTTACATCTACGCCGTCCATCCGTTTTGAAAGCTCATTCTAGGGCATGATCCCAAAAATGAAGCAGATCCAAATCTCAGGTGGACCACACCGCAGGAAACAGTGGTGATTGAATACTCACCGTTAAAAACTTCTTGGGTCCACCATCTGGCCTGTTGATAAGGTCACAAAGATCCAGATGAAGGGAAACGGATTGGCTACTCCCCCTGCCACCAGCTCCGTGGCTGGTGGTCGGTGCTTGTGGGCCCCACCATAACGTATGTATTTCATCCATTCCGTTCATCCATTTTTACATATCATTTTATGGCTTGATCCCAAAAATGAGAGGGATATAAATCTCATGTGGACCACACCACATGAAAAAAAATAGTGATTGGATATCCACCATTAAAATCCTCCTAAGGCCCACTATACTGTTTATTTGACATCCAATCTGTTGATTAGGTCATACAGGCCCAGATGAAGAGAAAAAACAAAGATCAGCTCGATCCAAAACTTTTATGGCCCCCAAAATGCTTTTAATGGTCGACCCTCATTCAACACTGTTTCCTGTAATGTGGTCCACTTGAGATTTGGATATACCTAATTTTTGGAGTCATACTGTAAAATGATCTGTAAAAATAGATGGACGGCATGGATGAAACACATACATCATGTTCGGGCCCACATAGCACCCACCACCAGCCATTGGCTGGTGTCAGGGGTAGTAGCCAATCCGTTTCCCGGATGAAGGGAATATCAGCTTGATGCCCATGAAAAGTGTTAATGTTCAATCACCACAGTTTCCTGCGGTATCGTCCACCTGAGATATGAATCTGCTTCATTACATTACAGGGATCATGCTGTAAAGATGGATGGACGTCAAGGCACATACATCACGGTGGGTCCAATAGTCAGGCATCCACTAAAGACACGGCCTCCACACCACATGGGCACTCTTGCCCATAATCTAACCTGCTACCTAACCATTCGTTCCACCCCTATTCCTTCTTTTAGCCATTGTTAGCCCCTAGTTTCCGATCTAACTAGGAGTGAAAAGCAAAAATTCATTCAGCGCATGCGGCCTTTATTGGGAATCAGTGCTCTGCTGCCAATAGTCTATTGATGGGGATGGTGGTATCACTACCAAAGACAATAATCCATGCATTCTCATTCTCAAGATTCAACGCTATTTCTTTTACACCCAGCTTGAATCTAGTTCAATCCATAAACACATACAATATCCCATCTCTCTCCCACCCTTCTAGTAAGCGCCTTCTATCAATAAGGAATCTAATAGATGCCAGCTTCCAAGGTATGCCACGAGGTCCTTATGGACAAGGGGACAAGTGAATGCGCGGGCAGCCCTCTACTATCCATCCCATTGCATTCTCGTATTGTACTGTACCATGTCAGACCAGAAACGTCTACTGAGAGAATGTTGAATTGAGAAAGAAATTCTACTTCTTTCGACGGCCTAGGAATGGATAGGGTGGGGTTGGGGAGAATAAGTTTACAGCTTATACATTCTGACTCCCATATTGATTTAATGACTGACGGAAGGTTCTTATTCCCACCCTCCCGTTGGTATTTTCACGGGAGCCCGTATGATGTGAGAGTGTCACATACCGTTCCTTTGAAAAGGGTGTGATACCACCTCCTATTAGGCCCAACGAGCGGTCCGAGGAGCTGCATCCCTACTCACCTGGTCCATGCACTGTGTTGAAACGCACTTCAGCCTATCACTGAGCCATGGATTGGGAAGCCCGTAAAACCCAACTTATGCACACATGCAAAGGGTCAGCACTAATGAGGCAGCCAACACGTGCTAGGAAATCCATACCGTTCAAACCGTGGAAGTTATGGCATGTAATCTGACCCCTAACTAGTTCTAAATCAGGGCCATAAGTTCAGAACGTATAGCCTGCCAGCATGCCCACTTGTGCCACATTCGTCTCATTTAAATGGGTAGGCCCATACAGATGCGGGGCAAGACACCGTTTGGCATCAATGGACAACCACCGGTCTACTTCAAGATACAGGCCGTGGCACACCTAATGTGAGATGAGAGATCTTTCTTCGTAATGGATGGAGCCTACCAACAGGTGGCATGGCATGTCGGTCAGGTAGATAAATCTGCATGATTAGCTGTCATGCCTTTACCTGTAGGTGATCACTTCTCCAGGATGAGAAAGAAAAGCTTATATGAGAATATACAACTAACTGTGCCAACAGAACCATCTCCTTGAACTTTCGGCCTGGTGGGCTGTCTCAGATCTAAAAGTATAGTTCATTCACTGATCGGGCCGCACTCCAATCAAATAAATTTTAACTGGAATGGGGCATGGGCCTAGATTACCTAACCTTCCTGATTGTATATAGGGCCTAGTGAGATGTGGTTTAGACATCCAGCCCATCCATTGTGTGTTCCACTTGGATGAGGGGTCACAACAAATTTTGGGCCATTCTGAAACTCAGGTGGGCTCCAACAAGTGCTTTTAGATGTTTTAGGCATGATCTCCCGTGGCGTAAGATGGTGTGGTCCACCTGAGTTCTGTATACGGCTGATTTTTGGCACAACCCATAACCTAAAGGGGACCTACCAAATGCACAGCATGGATGTCCATCACACATCACGGTGGAGCCCACAGAGCTCGACCTCATAGTACCATTGCCATGTGTGTGTGTGTGTGTGTGTGTGTGTGAGAGAGAGAGAGAGAGAGAGAGAGAGAGAGAGAATAAAAGCTCATTTTGAAATCAAATATACATGACAAAACCATGTTTTTGAAGAAGACATCTGGGTTCTCGGCAAATCTGAGTTGCGAGATTTCAAGCAAAAAAGGCAAGGTAACAAACAGCCAACAATCAGGGAAAGGAACAGGCATTATATAATGTTCCTCCCAATTACAACACCAAAAGAGAGAAAACACTGAATTTTCGAAAAAGAAAAGGGGGAAAAAGAAAAGAAAAGGCAAACCATAATTACATTTTTCAGAGAGACAAAAATATACAAATGAGGGACCTGAATTTACAGAACGGTGTTGATATGGAGCGCTTTGAGTAGTGCTGTTGCCATCTGTTTCACCAAGACTTGGCCTCCAGAGCGCTGACCATCTCTGCGCTCCTCAATCAGATTCTGAAGCTTCTGAGGAAGATCATTCTCCACTATGAGCTGCTTTGGTCGAGGGTGGTGCTCATAGACAGCCTGCAAAAAAATAATAATAATAATAATAAAATAAAATGTAAAAGCAGCATGAAGCCGTGTAGCCTCAAGGGACCAAATCATATGAATGACAGAATTTCAACTCCCAAACATAAGTCCTAACATGATCTTGCATGTGAATCAGCCTCCAGTTTAATATCGACCAAGTTGGATGAAAATGACTTCAGACAACACTCAATCCTTGCATGGTGGATACATTATCAAGAGTTCACCATCAAAAAGATTGTTTAGGAATTGTCGGGATGCGCTACCAAATTTTGATTTGCTTCACGTACAAGGCCAATTTAATGCACCTAGTATTCAAGAGGGCATGAAAAATGCAACCTGGATTGCGCAGGCTAGTTTTCCCAAAATTTTCCACTCTAAAACAGGGTTGAGATCAGAAAGGAGAGGTTCTGTGCTTATCCTACCATGATTCGGCACCAGCACATCTTGTCAGTTTTGGGAACCATGAATGCACAATAAAATGGAATATCTTCCACCTCACCTTAATTAATTTAAGCAGGTTGAGACGAGCAATAGCATCTTGATGGTCAAGTCTTGCAATGAGTAATGCTGTCAGACCATTAACAGCCAATGTAGTGTTTATTCGAGACGATTTCCTGCATTTGAAATTGCATCCATGAATTCCACAAAAGCATTAGAGAAATAAAAGGCATCCATCAATTAAAATAGAAGGGAATTTGCATGTGAGACATCTCAAGTGTTAAGGTGAGAAGAATGGAAGTGTCGCGTACGTAATGATCTTCAAGAAGGGCTCCAATATGTGCACAAAGTATTGTGCTGGACAGCACTGGAAGAACTTCACCAACTTCTGCACCGCTTCCTTTTTCAGCAGCGCTTGTTCCACTTTCCTGTGGTCATTATCATGTGCTAAGCAGATAGCGAGAGAATCCAATGCAGTCACTGACCAAATTTCATCATCCAAAAGGCTCAAGTACACATCCAACCCTCCATGTACCCTTAATTGTTCCCTTGAGTTACGGGATGCATGGGCCATATCACATAGTAGAGGCAATGCATACTGTTTCAGTGGTGAATCCGACATGATGAAGTGCATCAAGTGTGGAATAATTCCATTTTCAGCTGCTTGCTCCTGTCTTCTCTTGTTTATCTTGCAAAGGTTGAACAGTGCGTTGAGGACCTTCAACAGAAAAACAGTAAGAATGAATTCGAAAATGGATCTTTGGCTGAAATTCATAGTTCAGAAAAAAAAAAAAATCAAGGCAGACAGGCAGATCCTTAGATCAGCTTCATAATTGAACTCAATTTTAATTAACCAAAATAAATTTTGGATTTTTTCATTGATATATACATGGATCTATGTATATCAGCGTAGTGCCAGGCTCTAGGCAAGGCATAGGAGTGGGAGATTGCTGAAACTGCCATTTTATTTTTATTTTTATTCAAATTATTGTCTCCATCATTTACCAGAACTTCACGAAGAGTCGACTTTTCCTCTTACCATAATGATTCTCATGTGCTTCCCTTTGCAACTGCATTGAGGCACAGGTCTAACACAACAACTGTGTAGGCATACATCACTGTTCAACTAAGGGGTCAGTTGAATGCTGGAACTCTCCCCTTACAAACCATGAGTTCCGTTGCACTTGAGGGTTCTGGCACCCAAGAGATCCATGAAACTCTTCACTTCAGTTCCAAGAAAACACCTAAAATAGAAAAGATGAGTTCTTCCAGATTCCACTATGGACTTGAAACTCAGCATTCATGGAACTTAGTAATTAGGTCATGCGTCCAAACGACCCCTAAATTTCTATTATTTCAGAAAATGGGGACCATTCCTCATCTAACTTATGGCTGAAGGAGGGAAAACGGTGTTTTTAAAGGTAGCTGAGAGAGGAGAATCGCTAATGGCAGCTATAACTAAAGCTTTTGATTCATTTTATTCAAAAAATTCATTTTGCATATAGATATGAAATTATTTGTATTCGGTCATCTACTCATGCATAAATACTTTTAAATTTGCTGGTGGAACATCCAAGCCATGAAAAGGGTGGACCATACCAAAATTGGTAAAACCCACTCATCATGTGGTCAACACACATGTTGGTTGGACCATCAGCTATAAACTAATTTCAGTGGTGTAGCCTGCCTGATAAATGGACCATCCTAGTTTGTCCCAGGTGTTTTTGTGATGCAGCACAACTTTTGCATGGCCCGTATGTTATATAGAAGTGAAACATCAGCAGAAAATAAAAATGTTAAACATATGATGTCATATATGATCATTTCTGTTTTGGTCAATGGCACGTTTAAGGAAAGCTTATGATGAATTAATGGTTTGGATCATCATATACGTATGCCACATGTCAGTACAAAACCGGAGGAAGAAAAATTCATCCTCCCAGTCCCAGGTAGCTGGGCTCCTCCCACAGTTGATTCCTCTTAACTAAAGTAACTCCAGAGGGACCCTCAATACTTTGTAACTTTTTTTATAATTAAATAATGTTATATTAGAAGAAAGCCCACATGCCATCTAAAGGGTAAAGCATTACAAAAGAACCAACCAACAAGAGGCCACAATCTTGGAACTAACAGAGAGAAAAACCCAAAGCCTCTCTGCCCAGGAGTAGACAAGACGTTTAACTCAAGCAAAAACAGCAGAGACCGGTTCACTAATACTACTGAAGGTGAAGTCATTTCTTTCCTTCCAGATAGCCGAAAATATAGCCACGAGCAAAGTTTCCATAAAGCTCTTCCTTTCCGCCAGAAAGGACCCATACTCCAAGCCTCAAACAGTTACTGAATGGCATTTGGCATGGACCACACCATTTTTTTATTATTATTGAAGAGTAGACCACAGCAGGTTAAACAAATCTAAGCACCAACCATATACAATGGGCGTAAAAGAGCAATGGATAAGGAGTACTTCTAGTATTTCTCAAACACAAGCAAAACCAATCAACTATTATCACGGTGTTTCAGTGGAGGTGACCAATCGTTACACCCACAAACCATGCAATTGTGATATAGGCCTTGGAGGTGCCTTTAATTTCCACATCTAGCCCATAGGCCGAACTTCAGCAAGGATTTTGTATGGACCCCATATAGGACTTGCAGATCAAAAAATTCTTCAAGACTTTTGCCTCCTTGGGAATCAGAGCAATAAAAGACGCTCCCATATCTACTTTACATTAGGACAGAGGGGTAAAGTTTCTGGATTTTTTCCAACAAAAGGGATAAGGAAATAAACTTGGGAAATTCACCAAATTTGATTTTACTCAATTTAGGAGCAGCCTCAAGGTAAGGACTTCTAATTACAGAGCAATCATCTTTCATGCCTAGAGAAGAAATTAGATAATAATTTAACATTTAGGAATTACCTATTTGTTCTTTTTCTTGATGGGTGCTTAGGACCTACTAATAATTCTCCAAAGTATTTTTTTTTTTTGTTCATGTTCCTCGATTTACATAATCGATAACATGTTACTACAACCAGTGAAATTATTTGGTAGAATTTCATTAATTTCTAAACTTCTGCTTCATCGAAATGATGCACATCCTGAGAATATGAATAAATCAGCAAAAAAATGTAAGCAATCAAATCACTAAGAAAAGATGAGTCCAATAAAAAAGTAAAAATGTATTGGATGGCAACAGAACAAGAGCAATCAAATTGCAAGGTAAAGGTAAGTCCAATAAAAAGTTTCAAAAAAAAAAAAAAAGAGCATTGGATGGCAAAGGAACAAGAGCAACTAATCAGTAGGTCTCACGAAGATACATCAACTGGCTTCATCAACACCATCAGTTTCCCAATTGCTATATATGGATCTTAAAACATTTGAACTTTGTATTCTTGTGCTTATACTGAGAGAATTTATACAATCAGTTTCTCCACAAGAGGGCATTAACATGAAATATAGAATGTAATCGGTCTGTTCCCCCAGATAATCTTATAGCTGATATGTGAACATGAACAAATGCAAGTATGGAAGACTCACTTCAGTATGTATTTGAGAGATAAGAGGCTCTTCACGGAATTCAAGATTCGGAATCAAATGCTTGATTGCATCAGCACGCTGAAGATTTTCTAAACAGTTTGGGTCAGTTGACAAATGATTGATGCACTTCAGAATCTACAAGGGACACAAGAACAGTATGAGTTGTTATTGGAACAAGAGCAAAAAAATGCAACTTTACTGTTACCTCCTGGATGGTCATACACACCTTCAGAAGAATAGGAGACTCAATCTTATTGAACATCTGGAAGAGACGACTGAGCAAGCTCTGGCTACACATGTACGATTTTACTGTTGTGTCTGCCCGGGCAAACTCTAGTAAAAGGTCCGCCACCTTTTCAAGATATTCCCTTGCTACATCAGCATTCATGGTTGCCACCATGTGTGAAAGTAGCCCTGATGATGTTGTACTTCCTGGTCTTGCATTTAGAACACCAGAGCCTGATAGAACTCCTGATGCTGTCTGAGATGCAATTCCAGATGTTGAAGCCGCACCATCATTATAAGTTGTTGACCCCATGCCAGGCGCTCCAATCTTCTTATTTGCTGTTTTATGTGAAATCCTTGGACTGGAATCTAGATTTCCATTTTCTCTTCCATGTCTAGATACCTCTGTAATTTCAAGGGCAAATGATTACCAACACAGACAGCAATTGAACCAATTACCCAGTATTCTGTGAATTTAATGGAACCCAAGTCAGCATTAGGAGGAATAGTATCAGTATTATAAACTATCAGTGCTATTATTCGTCTTTCAAGTAGGGAAGCTGACTATAAATTAAATGATGGAAGTAGATCACACTTTCAGGATCCAACATGTCAACAAACAGCCACTAAAAAATGACAAGATATTTCGAAGCAAACACAAAGAATAACTAACAACAAATTTAAATAGTGGAAACTGCAAATAAATGGGATCAGAATCATTAGATTTAGAGAAATGAATAGCAAAAACATTTTAACTTCCAACGTCATGCAATGACGGCACTTATCCTCCATGTATAGTTACATATTCGGGAAATGATAGTTCCCCAAATACTGAAGTGTAGAGTCATACATAAAACATCTGAACTAAATTCAACCAAAAAGAAATTCACGGTCCATTGTTTGGCAAAGAGAGAATGGATGTTAGCAACCAAGTTGAAAACCATAATTTACCAATGAGATGGACTGTCGATACAGAAAACATCGCATAGATAAGTAAGCAGGACAGCACATGAAAAAATCGTTGAACTTCTTGTCATTCAAATCCTCCTTGTATTGCATTCTTTGCTTGAGTAGCATCTCCTGGTCGGAAAGTTATGCTATGAAAATTTTTACTTTAATAAATCAATGAAAACCACCCAAGCAACCGTAAGTGACCAACTAACAATAAAAGAAGATGGATAATAGGAAGAAACCCATCATTAAGGAAAACCTAATAAAAGAGACAATAACACCAAGATCAAACGATAAATTCCAATGGTGGCCAAAGTAGAACCTCGCCTCAGAACTTAGGACATAATAGTTGCATGTTGAGATCGTGGGTTTGATACCTATCCCAGCTACCCGAGTACTAAGATTAAAAGTCACTCTTATTGTATGCCCCAGCCTCCCCAGGAAACTATTAGAATCCAACAAAAAGAAAAAGAAAAAAAAAAAAAAAAAGTTCAAAACAAAAACACAAAGACATTCACCTGCAAACTCTGCCATCAGGAAATCAAGTTCACCATTGGTTTTCCTTTCTGTGGATCCATGTAAAAGTGGCACTATACTTTCATGCCTCTCCAATCCAGAGAGGTGGCGTACATACTCAAGCTGACCAGAGACATGTCGAGAAGGAGGTTCCTTTTCTAACAAGCTCAGGAGTGGACGGACCTGATCATGCTGAAAACCCAATGTACTAGAACCATTTGATGCCAGCTCTATCTGTTTGAGAGGCTTGTCAGAAGGACCTCTATTAGCAGAATTTGCGGTTCGCTGTGGCCTATGTAGATCAATTTCTGCTCGGGAAGAATCAGGCTTCCGCAAATCCAAATGTTCCCCATCTTTAGAGGTAACAGCTGAAGGTTCTTTCGCTGTTGAATTCCCAACATCTTCTGCACTTGCAGATTCTGGCAACTTGACAGCTACTGAGGCTTCCAATAGACTATGTGATGGATGAGATTTATCCATCTCTCCTGGAAAGTACCTGGAGTCTGGTTGGTTTACATCTAACCTTTGGGGATGGGAAGCCGAAGCACATGATGTTTCTACAGTTCCCACCGGCAACGGATGATCACCAACCCCAAGCATAACCTTGGAGGGATCAAGTTGTCCAGATGAGGAAAGAGGTGTTTCACTCTGCGCTAACACAGCAGTTCGGCTAGGATCGAGCGGACCAGATCGTGGACGAAGAGCTGAACCATCTGCTGGAGCAGATCCACCACCAGATAAAGAAGCAAGTCGAGCTGCCTCATTCAAACTGTGAAGGGTGTTCACTAGCCTAATAAGTATTCCATTCTTTGCAGCAATACGACAAAAATCGTTTCTTGGTGTGGACCGCTGGAGCTTAAAAATCTGCCACATGCCATCAATAGCAAGATGTACCATTTCCCTGGAAATGTAGAAATCAATCAATATTCCGAGTAACAGGGGGGAACTTATATATATATATATATATATATATATATATATATATATATATATATATATATATATATATATATATATATATATTGGTGTTGTCAAAATCCTACGATTTTATTATTCGAATCCTATGATTTAGGATTCAAATTATACTTTTTTTTCTTCTATTTTAAGCTTCATTTGGCTTTCATTTTATGTTTTTAAATTATTGAGGGCTTTAAGAATCATTTAGAGAAAACCTTTCAAAAAAGAAGAAGAAGAAGAAGAAGAAGAATCGTTTAGAAAAGGTAAATTATTTTATTTTGTTATTTATTCATTTTGTTCTTTATAAGAGATTAAATGATATATATTCTCTTCAACATTTAATTATAGATTTTTTTTAAAAAAATGATTTTTACTTCTCAAGTGGTCGAAACACCAAATTGATGCATGACTAATCTGGAATGTTTTTATAGATGGTAACGATCATGTTGACTTACATGTATTGTGGAATGATGGTCCAATGTGATTCTACATTCAAGAAAGGTAACAAGAACATAAATGATTAAAGGATCCTTAAGGGCATGTTTGGATTCATGAAAAGCATGAGAAAGGAAAATGTTCCTTAGGAAACCTTATTTCCAAGAAACTGTAGTAGAGGAAATATTGTTTTTCCTTATTTGTTTTCTAACAAAGATTTTTGTAAAAATTTAGAATCTATTTTCAAGTTTGTTGTTTAGCAAAACAAAAACTTTTCTTGAAAAGATTTTAGGTAGTCACTAGCAGGTGCTAGATTAGCACATGTGGGATGGTTAGAGATGAATAGCGGCCCATGTGGCATACACGGCATATGTAGCCACTTGAAGCTGAATTGTGGCACACATGGTACATGTGAGGTGTTGGAAGTTGTATGGTAGCACATGTGGCACAAGACATGCATTGGCACATTTGACATGTGAGCACTAAGGCTAGATGATGGCACTTGTGCATGTTGGCACCATTGGCACGTGACATATTTGGAGAATTGATGATGGACAATGGCATATGTGGCACATTGGTGCATGTAGGGTGCTTTGGGCATTGGGGCATAAGTAAGATGAATAGTGGTACATGTGACACAATAGCAAATGTGGGGCACAAGAGAAGATGGATGGTGACACATGTGGCACATTAGCACATGTGGGGGCTCTTTACACATGCGAGGCATAAGAAAAGATGAATGGTGGCACATGTGGTATAGTGGCATGTGTGGGGCATGATTGAAGATGGACAATGTCTCATTTGGCACATGTGAGGCGATTGAACTTGTATGGTAGCGCATTTGGTCTTTAACCCTTGAGAAACACATTTTCCTTACACCATGGGAAAATGCATTTCTTAGGGATGGAGGTGGGAAAATAAGTTCTTTTAGTTTCCTACAAAAATAGAAAGTGGGAAATGGTGTTTCCCACAATTTCACACAAAGAAAGGCTTACCAAACAATGGAAAGCGAGTTTCATGGGAAACACTATTTCATTTCCCATACTTTCCATGAATCCAAACAGGCCCTAAAAGTGTTTTAAGGAAAATTTCTTGAAAGACAAAAAGAAGGAAAGATAAGAATCCTTGAACACTATCATGACATTGTATTACTTGGTGCATATTGATGCAAAAAGGATGATTGCCACGTTTTTTTTTTTTTCTGATTTATTTATATTTTTCATATTTATTAGAAAATCGTAAAAATAATCTTACGATAACGATTTTGATAGCACACGCACGCACATCGAGAGAGAGAGAGAGAGAGAGAGAGAGAGAGAGAGAGAGAGGAGAGGGAGACTCAAGTCCAAGAAGGGGTAATAAATATGCTTCGGCAGTAAGGGGTCGTTGGCTTTGGTGGGCCTCACCTTGGTGTTTATGTGAAATCCACCCCATCCACCAGGTGTGTCACCCTATGTTAGGCCTCATCAATGATTCAAGTGGCCCACACAATTGGAAACAGTGTACAGGGCAATACTCGCCCCTCCAAACTGTTTCCCTTGTTGTGGCCCACCAAAATCCTGGATGGGCTTGCGTTTTGGGCCCCAAGCATACATTTTGGTGTGGCATCTAATCATTGGAGTGGATTTCATATATCATCATGGTGAGCCCTATGAAATTCAAGGGTGGACGTGTCTCTCTCAACTGTTTACCTTGATGTGGCCAACCTGAATCGCGGGTTAGCTTGATTTTTTGGCCCAAGGCCTAATGTGGGATTGCATGTCGAAAGGTCAAAGTACATTTCACAAACACATCGTGGTGGGTCCCATAAAAATCAAGGGTAGGCATCCTAAAAAATTCCTCCTCCTTTTTTTTCTTTTTTTTTTTGAAATATGAGTTACTTTATTAGAAAGGGGGCAAAAAATTAAAAAAAAAAAAAAAAACCCACAAAAGAAGACAAGTAGGAAGAGAGAAAGACAGAAAAAAGAAAACAAAACAAAACAAAAGAGGGAGCCATCACACAGAAGAAGCTGACAAGAGGGGAAGAAAACAAAGGCTACACCTCAGCCTCATCCCGGGCAGCCAGCCCAATAATGCCGCCCAATCCCTGAATAAAATTAAGACTTGGGAGAAAATCGCCGCAGAAGACAGAGAGATTCCTGAATATTCGATTGTTTCTCTCCGCCCTTGAATTCCTTTTTAATATAACAGCGGCAACAAATCTGTTGTAATTTCATGTTTCCTTTTTATAACGGGATGTCAGCCCTTGATTTTTTATGGGACCCACTGTGATGTATATGTGAAATCCACTTCAACCTTTCGACATGTAATCCAACATTAGGCTTGGGGCCAAAAAATCATGCTGGCCCGAGATTCAGGTGGGCCACGCCAAGGGAAACATTTGGGAGAGAAACATCCGCCTTGATTTTTATAGGACCCAACGTTATGATTATATGAAACCCACTCCAACCATTAAGATGCCACACCACAACTTTGGCTTGGGGCCCAAAACTCAAGCCCATCTGTGATTCTAGTGTGCCACACCAAGGGAAATATTTTGGAGGTTAAGCAGTGCCTTGTACACGGTTTCCAATCATGTGGCCCACCAGAATCACAGATGGCCCTGATTTTCCATGTGTCAAACCAGAATCACATGTCCCTGATTTTTGGGCCCTGTGCCTAACATAGGGTGAGGACCTTGTCCTTTTGCTTCTCACCAAAATGTATTTATTACCATTAATTAATGGGCAATTTCCTAGATGGCTGGAGGTCCAACTGGTTGGACTCTCTCTCTCTCTCTCTCTCTCTCTCTCTCTCTCTCTCTCTCTCTCTCTCTCTCTCTCTCTCTCTCTCTCTCTCTCTCTCTCTCTCACACACACACACACACACACACACGCATGCACGCGCGCGCGCGCGCGTGCGATACTAAGCATAAATAAAACACATATATAATGTGAAGCACATACCTGTACTTTGCATAATCAGGCTCTAGGAAGCCCACCAAAACAGGTATTCCACGGCAAGCAATGAACATTTGCAACGTCAAGGAGCTGGATGGCAGACCAGTACCATGATTACCATTAGCAGAAGTATTTCACATCCAAAAGGATGTGCAACGAAAACAAAACCAAGATATCATGTGCAACAATCGACACCTGGACTGGCAAAGCTGCTGGAAAAAACAAGCTGCCTGCATACGAACTTCCCGTGGACGATCAGGAACTGCGAAGTTCATCACAACTGGAATCTGTGATTTTATTTTGCAATCAATTAGACAACTGTTCTCTGTGATGAAAATATGTTCCACTTCCAAATGAATCTCAAGATATAAAATCAGTAGAATATGTTGATACTCACGAGACCAATAAGACATGCATTTTCTTGAAAATCAGTGTTATCTTTGACTATCTGATTGATAATTTGGAGCACAGAACATATAACCTGAAGTGGTAATAAACCTTTGTATTATAATGATTGGTTCAGCGAAATGTAAATGACTCATCAAGCAAATATGGAAGCCATAATAGAAGATCACGGGAGAGTACATACACGATGTTTAGGAACTTCAAGCAGTTCCATTAGAGGGAGCAAACCATGTTGGGTGACAAATACGATTTTCTGCTCTGGGCGTTCCTGGAAGAAAGCAATAAGCTTGTGACAAGATGACACAATCACATCTTCTGATTCTTCTGGCTTCAGAGATCCAACCAATTTGCTGAACTCGACAGCCTATTGGTGACAAAAAACACAAACAAGATTAAATGTCAGGGGAAAATATCAGGTAAATATTCAAAACACAGAAGAAAGATGGCATTGAGATAGTAGCAATAGCATCTATATCTATCTATACACATTTTGTCCACGACAATTTGATCACTTGGAAACACATGGACAATCCAGCAGCAGTGACATTAATTAAGCATTCAGTATACCCATGATACAATCATAACCAGCATCTTCAATCAGTGCAGAGAATCAATATCCAATGAGGCATTCATGTATATATATCCATGACCATGTTTTCATGGCACGAACCAAAACAATGCCTACATTAATTTTCCAATATACATATATTGGCATCATAACCAACGTTTTAAAATCCAAACACAATCTAAAACTGTTGCCGTCAGCAGTTCAGTCTCAAACGCTCCAACTGCCAGCCCAACCAGTCCACCCAGCCCTTGCATCTAACCAACCAATACAGCCCATGACATCTATTCAAGTAAACATATAAAATAACCCATAACTCACAACAAAAGCATGTGGTTGGAGCATGATTTCCTAAGCAGGAGGTCATTGGTTCAAATCTACCCAGCTCAATGACTTTTAAATATCGAACTTTAAAAACAAAGCAGTCTGAGCAGATGAGGAAGTTGATTGGTTGGAAGCACCAATTGGGGAGAAGGAAATCAGCGCAGCTGTGTCAGATTTGGGAATAAAGCTCTGGGGCTGGATGATTACCTATTGACTTTCTTCAAGTTCTATGGGGAAGAAGTGAAAGGAGTTTTCTCATATCCATATTTGAATTCTACAGGAGTGACATTGTCCAAGGAGATTGTGGCGTTCTTCAAGAACGAAGGAGCTGAAAGCTTGAAGGAATACCAACCTATCAGCCTAATCGGTGGCCCATGTAAAATTCTCACCAAAATTTCAGCATCCAGATAGGTCCTTCATAGTGTCATTTTGATCTTGCAAGGGGCATCTACACATGGGAGGCAGATTTTCGAAGACTCCATGGTCGTACACTAGCGCATTGGTTTCAGAAACAATAAATGAAAACTAGGCATTATATGGAAGTTAGATATGGAAAGAGCATCTGATTACTGTTAATTGGAAACAAGCATCTCAAATACGGTGCACCGCAGACGCACAGAAGGCAGTGTACACTAACAATTGTGTTAATTGGAAGTTCTTGGGGAATATGCTAAGAAGATTGGATTTGGGTAAAGATGAATAGCCAAGTGGGTTGGTTCAGCTTGATACTTGGTCATGGTAAAAGGTTTGCCAAAGTACTCTTCAAGCGCCTTAGAGTTGTGTCAGCGTGATCCTATGTTGCCCATTTTGTGTGGGTGTGACAATCATTGAGCATAATGGTTGAAAAGGCATCTTTGGAGGATCTTTTCCATGGTTTTGAGGTGAAGAACGTAGGATTTCGAACACACTTCCCTTTTGTACACAAGCCATAAAAGTGGCAAACTTGAGAAAGATTCTAAGATGTTTTGAAGCAATATCCATGCAGAAGATCAACTTGCAAAAGCAAAAGATTTTTTAGGTATTCAGTTGAAAACTTGAAATGGAACGAGATTTCTAATACAGGGGCATTTTCACACCAGGCTCAAGTGGGGTGGCTTATGGGATGCAGGGGACACACTCGAGGTGAACGGCCCGTGTGAGGTGGGTGGCTCATGTGAAGCAGAACCCATGTGAAGTGGGGCCCACGAGGGGGGATAGGCCGAGGTCATAACCCGTGGGATGTGGGGCTTGGGTTATGAGATAAAGGGATTGGTTTACCATGCTCTATTAGTTCGAGCTTTTAGAACAAGTAGTTAATTGTATAAGTGGTATAAGAGTGGGAGGTCTCATGTTGGAGACTCCTCATCGGGGGTGATTAATGCAGGAGCATTTTCACACCGGGCTCAAGTGGGGTGGCTTGTGAGATGAAGGAGCACACTCGAGGTAAACGGTCTGTGTGAGGCAGACCCCACCTGTGTAAGGTGGGTGGCTCGTGTGAAGCGAAACCCATGGCCATGAGGGGGGTTCGGCCGAGGTCCTAACCCATAGGATGTGGGGCATGGGCTATGAGATAAAGAGATTGATTAACTATGCTCTATCAGTTCGAGCTTTTAAAGCAAGTGGTTAATTGTCCTGCATCTAGGGGTGCACATCGAACCGGTAGAACTGTGGAACCGGACTGGAACCGACCAAACGGTCTGGTTTGGTCCGGTTCTAAAGTGCACCAGTTCCAGTTCCAAAAATTAAAGAACCGTTTAGTTCGGTTCGGTTCCGGTTTGGGGGTATGTAGAACCGAACCGAACCGTGATCCGAACCGTGGAACTGAACTTGGAACTGTGAGTTTACAATATATTTTAGTTGTATATTTGACTCATGATTTATGGTTTACAATGCACCCTTTGATTGTTTTCATAAATGTATTTTTTCACGCCATATACAATATCTAAACCATTCATCAAATGGATCACAACATGGATGGACATGGGCTAAATTATAAAATAGAACATGCAATTGAGCTGGATTATAAAAAGCCCAGAACCGTGGAACCGATCTGGAACCGAACCGGTTTTCACGGTCCGGTTCCGGTTCGGTTTTGGGGTGCTAATGGTCCGGTTCCGGTTCCGAAAATCCTAGAACCATAAGGAACAGTTCGGCTCTGATTTCACCTCAAAACCGGACCGAACCGAACCATGTGCACCCCTACCTGCATCAATTTCACCTTGTGAAATGGGGTAGAAGGGGAAGATTGCATCAAAAGCATAAGAGTTATGAACCATGCCCTTCTAGGTGAATGGATTTGGCACTGTTAGGAAGCAATGATAGCCAGTGGAAGAAAGTTATTGCTCACAAATACAATGAGAGGGAGGGGTGATTTTGTAGGTCATTCTCGTGATACAGCTTCTAACAGTTGGAAAGCAGTAAATAAGGGGGAAGCAAATCTTCTCCAAAGGTGTGACATTCAAAGTAGGGAGTGGCTCCCAAATAAAGTTTTGGGAGGATCAGAGGTGCAGTGTTAACACATGTCACAATTTTCCAACACCATGGATTAGCTTCAACAAAGGAAGTTATAATAGATTTGGTGTTTCCTAAAGATTGGGGGATCAAGGGAAGCAATTGGGAACCCAATATTCCAAAGAAATCTTAGGGAGGAAGGCACATATTCACAGCATAAAGCCTTCTCTGTTAGGAAGGAACAGGAGGATATGAATGATCAATTCGTCAGGGATCCTTTCAATTTTATTTATTTATTTATTTATTTATTTTTGGGTTAGCTTGTTAGTACACACCCATGTCAATACACACCGCACTGTTAGCCACCCCCACTAGGGATTGATACCAAGACCTCAAAGGGATCCTTTCAATTAAATTGTTTTATGCATACCAGTCCAGGGATACAGGAGTTGTCCTATAGCCTCCAATTGTTCATATTTGGTTCTGCTGAGGGTCATGGCATTTGGATGGCTCATTGTGAAGAAGAAAAGGTTTTGACCATTAACCTTCTAAGGAGAAGAATAGGATGATCACTAATCATGCTGTCTTTGTTAAGAGACACAAAATTGGTGAACCACCTCTTTATCCATTGCTTGTTTGCCTTGCAATTTTGGAGAGGTTTCTTAGTCCTATTTGGGGCAGCATGAGCAATGCTAGGAACAACCAAAGATCTCTTCGACGCATGAAACTAGGGGAGACAAGGAAAAAGGAGGCAGGTGTTATGGAATCTATCTCATGAAGCATGTCTTTGCTTAATATGGAAGGAGTTGTAATAGGTGGACATTTTCAAAAAAGTAAAATCAGCTGAAAGGGTCTTCCTTAGAGTTAAAAGGAAAGGTGATAGAGTGGGCCATAGTTCTTAAGTAATTTGGTGACGGTGTGGAGACAACTTTGCTAGTCTCACCTCAGACTGGATGATTTCTCATAATCCTTAAGTTCACCTCGGACTAGATGAATTCTCATCATCCTTATTCTTTGTACTCTGAGCTTGTTTTTCTCTTTTGATTGGTTTTAATAAACTTTCAGTTACCACTCTAAAATAAAATCAGTTAACTAGTTAACCTGCCCAGTCCAAAACATGACTCCCACAGTTGTGGACTTGGACCAACTGAACCAGCCAGTCCCAAGCAGTTTCACACCCAAAACGGCCCTCTAAACTACCCGATGCATCATCCTGCCCAGTTCTGGTCCAAACTGGTCAGATCAACAGTTCGGTCCAGGTTTTAAAACACTAATCATAACTCTTCATGAGGTCCATAATAAGCTATGATCGGCATCATCTTAGCCTTATTTATCCTTACTAGTGAATGGCACATGCCATGCCTGTGAGAATTCAGAGATGCAAACTCAAACCTGATTTTTGGGCCAACTTATGTAAACCATAGGTCCCACCTAATGAATGGTTTGCATCCAACACATGCCATGTATTCACATGTACTATGGCATGTGTTTCTGTGAGAGACGTATGGGAAGGTGGGGCATGGGAGAGATAAGTCACCAGCTCCTAAAATAGGAAATTGCAAAAAAAAAAAAAAAAAAAAACTCTGAAATGCAACCATCCTAAGTTATGTGATTATAGAAATTAAATATCAAAGGAAAATTTTTAGAAAAAGGCAATTGAAGTATTTTCATCATATATAGTATAGATTATATACCATCAAATCTCAGGCAGTCACAGATGTAGTCATTTCCTTCCAACGCATTAGCATAAGTTGCTTAGAAATCAAGTGAGGTAAAAGAATATGCACCTGTAGAGGGAAAAGGTTTTCTCCGGTCAACTTTTCATCAAAAACCTGCTGAACCAGAAAGTAAACAAACAAAAAAATAATATTAGAAACATAAGGTGTCCATCTGCATCCAGAAACTACAATCATTCTACTGGATGTAACATTAGCAACTCACAGGCATCTAGCCAGCATTCCAGTGCCAAACATAAAAATAAAAATAAAGGCCAGATTCAATCAATTAATTAAATACTTGTCCAAGCTATTAGGGGTGGTCTTTTTTCTTTTTTCTTTTTTCTTTTTCCTTTTTCTTTTTCTTTTTTTAGAAAAGCAGGGGTGGACCTATTTTCATAAGAAAAAAAAAAAAAAAGAGAGAGAGAGAGAGTTAATCAAGCTTCAAAAACAGGAATCTCATTTGGAGTCAGCATCAAGAATCACATTTCCAGAATCAAGATTCAAAACAGGAATTCACGTGATTGCTTGGCAAAAGTTCAGTGACTGGCTGCCCACATGACATCAACCCTCCTTTACCTGGACTGCGTAGCAGCCGCATCAACGTTGTTCAATCAATGAATAAAAATGCTAAAATGAACTCTTCCTCAAAAATCCCCATACTTTTGGCAAAACCGAATAGGCAAGTGACAACAAAGGCAACCAGGCAAATGAAGGGAAATAGTTACAAATTATTTTTTTTTTGCCTTAAATGTTGTCCCTGTTTGCCTCAAAAATCCCCATACTTTTCCACTAATAAGAAAAACATTAATGAATCATCCACTCGCTGCTCATAATCTTCATCATTTTGCTAATCATCTCAAACACTCAGCTGAGATTATTAACTCAAGACAAGTTTAAGTCAACAATTTATAACTTGCCATGAAAATGTCCAGGACGTGACTGGAAGCATGTGGAAGTAAGAAGACAATAAAACAATCAAGGATCAGAATGCACTAACACCATGAGAAATAGAAGAGATTTTACAGAAAGGCAAGTTAACAATATAAACAATGTCATAAAAACATAAACATCAACAATAAATAGTAAACCGAAAAGGTTGAGGCACATCAGAGAATAAAATCCCAATTCAAAAACTTGGATCCTAGTTTCTGGAGGTGTCTCGTGCTCGACGCTTATGCCTGGCAAGATGGAAGAAAAGGCATAAAGTCTACTTCAAGTCTATTCCTTAGGCTTAAAATATATAACAAAGATTCAATCAAGTATCTACAGCTATAAAATACAACATACCAAAGTGTTAATATCGATCATATCATCCTTCAGAACGCCCATCATAAGTCGCAACAGGTCACCCCCATTTCTCTGCCCTGCTTCATTTTCTGTTCGTTTCTGAGCCATCCTATCCTTAAGTTTTGTTGCCAGGTCATTCTTAGCATCATGCGGAACTGCATTGCTTTGGTTCATGTGGGAAGAAGAAGCGGATGTAGAAGCTTCAGCTGCTCGATCCTCCTGAATTCTGTACAATGGCTGAAATATATCCTCCAGGGATGCATCTCCCGGCGTGTCACTGAATCTACTGATATCATGATTTCCAGAAACAACTGATGGTTTCGCAGCCTTTAATAGAAGTGATTCCAAAAGTCAATGAGATTCACAGTTGGCTTAAAACATATTTATCTCCAAAAAAAAAAAAAAGTTCCTTTACAGGCGTAACAGGCCAGCTCTAGTGTCTATAATGCACCAGTAAACATGGAAGCAATTGAAATGAACCACCTGTGCATACACAGTTGCCCCAAGAAAATTTCCAACAATATCTTAAGAAACACGTGTATTATGATTTTCAAGAGTCAAGGCTGCCCTTCATGGCTTTATGTGAGGATGCTAAAAACATCACGCCTACATGCATAGTCAGCAAATATCAGTTCAATGAAGACATGATTGTCATTAGATGAGCCAGTGGAGACTGTATAGTGTGTGTGAGTGATCTAGGGTTCAATCCCTAGGAGTGTTACCTCTCAAAAAATAATAAATAAAAATAAAAATCTCGTATTCCTGTTCTTGAGAATCCAAACTATGGAAAAGAGTAAGAACTGCTTGGTGGAATCCACCATTTTTTTTGCTTCTCCAAACAACACAAAAGGTGACATCAATGGAAAACCTTTTCCATTGCCCTGGATTTTCACGGTTTTCCTCGTATCCAAACATGCCCTTAATGATATATAGAGGTGGAAAAAGATAGTTTTGGAAAAGCTAGAGAAGTCAATGTTGCTAAGAAACCTAGAAGAATTGCAAAATACCTTTTTCAGTCCAGCATACACAAACAAACAACCAGACACCATCACACAAACCCACATAAGACTCTTTTTTCTTCTTTTTTTTGAAGAGTAATGGAGAATTTTATTAAATGACCGCGAGCGGGGACAAGAATACAAATATACAATGACAACGTGATAATTTTAAAAGCAATGACAAAATATGATTTCTTTCTATTTATAATGACCACTGCCGAAGATGAGGAGTTGATACCCCATGATTCAATGTTACCTCCACATTATGAGGAAAAGACCTGTTATAGAATTCAAGAAAATGCAAGAATTTTGACAAAATATAAACGAAGAGAAAGGATAAACAACAAAAAGAAAATCGTGTTTTTTAATGGATAATAAAATTTTCATCAAGATGATGTTATGAACGACGGGTTGCTCCTCCTGTGAATAAAAGATTTACCGTTATGGTTTTCTTGTTTGGGGCTTCCTCAATTGCCCTTACCAGAAGTTTTGCCTAGGTTTCCTCTAATCTAGACTGTGAAACATACGGTTTAGACTGAGAAATGTACGCTAGGGACTTCACCCAAGAGAGAGAGAGAGAGAGATTACGCTCGAGGGAGTCTTTGATTAGGATGGTGGTCAAGATCGACATCGAGATTGGGAGTCTATCAAGAAGATTACGCTCTTGAGAAGAAGGCAGGAGCAGAAGGCGAGTGAGGTGTTCAAGGGGTGGGACTAGCAAAGGAACTCGAAGACGATTCCAACACAAGAAGAGTGAAGTGTCAAGAGGCAGAGGCGGTAACCCTATTGCTCTAGGTAGCAAGGGATCTCTACGAAGAGGTAGGCCATCTTGGAAGGGTAAAGGTGTGGTGGTAGACCTAGGGGGTTCTTTGTCCGGAGGGGTTGGTGAGGGAGAGGAAGGGGACTAGGTTAGGGTAGAGGGGTTTCAGACGTAAGGGTACCATGAGGCAAAGCTTATCAGGAACTCCCAACAATCTTTGTGGAGAATTTCTCAGAGGAATGGATGACTCTGAACTTCCCCAGAGTGTTTCGCCAGTTCAAAGAAGTTAGGTAGGTAGTTTACCTAGCGTTAGGGGTTCAACTGTTATCCATGGTTTTGCTTTCATGCACATAAGCAACATGGAGGAGATGGTTAGGGCGATAGAGAGGCTCGAAAGACAACAATTTGGTGAGAGAGAGATGTGAGTCCAAAAGGCCCACTACAGAAATAAGATTGCGACTCAGGAGAGGGTCAGGAAGCCAGGGGGAAGGTTAGAGGAGAAAAAGGTGGTGGAGAGAAAGAAGTCCTACCAAGATGCGGTGACACCGAAGAAGCTAAATGCAATATCAGTTGACGGTCTCGCAAGCCCTCTGAAGGGTCAGGGTACATGGGAGTGGAGAGAAGAAGCCTCATCTAGGCCGGAGATCAAGGTCCAACCCCTAGTCGTTGATAACGACTGGAAAACTCTACAATGAAGCTTGGTTGTTTCTCTCAAGGGGGCGATGGCATCAGAGCTAGGGCAATGACTGGATGAGTGTTGCGAATTAGAAGAAAACGACTATATCATGCATTTCCTTGGGCAATTGAAAATATGGGTTTCTCTATGTAAGTCTAAGAATGTAGATCGTTGCATCCTAGCAAGCCATGTTTCTCAGAATGGACTAGTTTCATCCATCTGCATATGGGAAGATTGGTTGAGGTTCGGCCGAGTAGATGTTCGGGTTTAGCTGTAGGATCTTCCCCTAGCGCTTTGGTTTGTGGAGGCGATGGCAGTAGTGGTTTCCTGCATTGACGATGTAGCATCCATTGATCTAACGATGGAGGGGTGGAAAGACCTCAAGGTGACAAGAGTGGGCGTAGGGGTGAAAAAATCAATAATCATCTTGTATTTTATACTAGTGATGGTTGGCGAGAAGAAAATCATTATCTACGTATTTAGGGTGGGGAGGGAACACATTTAGGCTGGGGATTCTGTTGAAAAGCAGCAGAAAGAGGGCAAGCAGCAAGCTTCGAGGAGCAAAGCAATGGTGGACGGGTGAAGATGTACCACTTTGATGCTCCTGCGGAACTCCGAATTTAGGGAGAAGGACGTGGGCAAAAGGGTTAAGTTTGCATTGGGTAGGTGAAACCAGAGGGTCGGATGGTGGGATGTGTCCCATTACCTAGTAGGGTAGCAATGGAGGTGGGCCAGACGAACAGCTGCCAGCCAGCCTATTGTCTAGGCCTCATAATTACTCTGAGCTCGCTTCTTGGTGGCACCACCACTGAGACGAGGTGACACGTGTGCATTCATAGCTTTTTGCGAGACGGTGAAGTAAGAAAGGTATCAATTCAAGCGATGTGTGTTTTCCTCTCTCTGAGATGGGTGTCAAGATGAGGAGATAAGGGGTAGCAGGTAGCAGTGGTACGTGGACTAGTCGGATTATTCAACGTGGCACCGAAGAAGGCGAGGCAGTAGACGTATCGACACTTGTCTCCTAAATTGACAGCGAGGAGACATCAGCAACTAGGGGAGTGATTTTTTTTTTTTCTTTTCTTTTCGGGGGGGGGGGGGGGGGGGGGGGGGGGGGGGGGCGGGGGGCGGGAAGGCGTAGATATACAAGGGCTATAATGGTTAGCCATCTTGAGGTACCACGTATACCTTTTCTCTCAGCATAGGGCAAGCGGATGGTAGAGGGTCCGTGTTAGAGGGAGTGACGTAGAAAGTGGAGAGAGTTTACAGTCAAAAAAGCTGCAATTGGGGTGCTCTAGGTGTCAAACGTCAATTAACCCTCCTCTTTGATTGACGCGTGTATGCTTAGTCCATAGATTGCCTAAGAGATGGTGGGATCAGGAAGGGGGGAACACCTAGCCTTTTTATGTTAGTTGTACCTCCCCGTTTCCTACTCGTTTTATATGTCTCGAGATGATGGGCCTCGTTCCTTCCTTTCAATGGGTGGCTCCCCTAGACTTGGAAACTTCTCTTATTCAATCCTCAATGGGTGGGTCTTGGGGTCTTTGGGGCAATGAAGAGGAGGCTATCCCTAGAGGGGATAGAGGTGAAGAGGGTTTAGGATTGTTTCCCAATGAAGATCCTCAATTGGAACATGAGGGGTCTATGGAGTCAGCAAAAGAGGCTCTAGTTGAGGAAGGTATGTAAGAAATCTATAACTGGGGTGATCATAATTCAAGAGACTAAGCTCAAGCAGGTTAATTAGGGTGTGATCAAGTCTATTTTTGGCATAAGGGTCTCAAGTGGGAGGTTTTGGAAGATGTGGGTTCAATGGGAGGTGTGTTAGTCCTGTGGGATCGCACAATCTAGGTTAGGGAAGATAGTTGATGTGAGAGGTTCTCAGTCTCATGGTCCTGAAAGATGTTGCATCGTCTTTCCGTTGGATTATCTCTAGGGTTTACAAGTCGAATCAACCATCTCTTCGCCCCTCGTTCTAAGAGTTGTTTGTTGCCTAAGGAAGGTGGCATCTCCTATGGTGTGTGGGAGGGGATGTCAATGTAGTCCGCTTTACGCACGAAAAGTATAAAGGAACGCATATTTCCAATAACATGCGTGGTTTTTCAAATTGGGATCAAAAGCACGAGCTTGTTGACTTGACAATGGGAGGGGTGATATTTACCTAGTCCAATAGGCAAGCGAATTTTGCAATGTCCAAGCTTGACTAGTTTCATGTCTCACCCTTGTGGGTGGATAGATTCCTTCTAGTGTTTCAAAGGAGCCTTCCCAAACCCACTTTTGAACATTGTCCAATTCTTCTAGAAGTTCCTGAAGATAATTGGGGGCCCAAACCTTTCCGCTTCGAATTAGCCTAGCTTAAAGTGGAATGATTCACTGATCTAGTGTTGAATTGGTAGACATCTCTGCGGGTTCAAGGCTTTGCTAGATTTAGGTGGTTTAAGAAGTTTAAAGGCCTAGAAGAAAGAGGTATATGGGCAGAGAGACAATGAGGTGGATAGTATCATCAAGGCTATCCATGAGCTCGACCTCAAAGAGGAAGGGGGATATTGTCTGAGGCTGAGCAGGCAAAAAGGAAAAAAGCTATGCTTATCTTATAGTAGTCGCTTGAAGGAGGCAGAGATTAAAAGGCACCAGCGATCAAGGGTTATTTGGCTTAAAGAGGACAAGAACACGAAGTCCTATCACGGCATCGCTAATACCCGAGCCCAATGTCATAAAATTGTCTTGTTGGTTGATGGCAAGAGCATTTCAACAACGAAGATCAAATCTACTCAACCATAGTCAATTTTTATTTGAGGCTTCTTTCAAAAGAGGATTGGGCACAACCGAGTCTATATAAGTTGGACTTCGACATAATCTTGACCATTGAAGCGGAGGCTCTCAAGGAACTAGTTTTGGAAAAAGAAGCTAAGGATGCTATTGTGGCTCTCGAGAAAGATAAGGCCCCGAGGCCGAATGGGTTTCCCATTGCCTTCATTCAAAATTTCTAGGAATTTATAATAGGTGATTTGTTAAGCTTCTCACTAGGTTTTTTTTAGCTTGGTCGATTGTCGAAAGAGAGGAGTTCGTTCTTAGCTCTCATCCCTAAGGTTGAGGGAGCAACATTAGTCTTATCAACAATCCATATAAGATCATTGCTAAAATCTTGCCCCAAAGGTTCAAGTCAATCCTTTCAAAGTGTGTTCATCTTTGACAGGCAAATTATTGATAGTGCACTAAACGCCCATAAATGTATTGATGCGTGACATCTGGATGGTAGGAAAGGGACAGTCAATAAGCTGGACTTAGAGAAGGCCTATGACCATGTAGACTGGGATTTTCAAGATTACATGTTGGGCAGGTTAGGGTGTAGGAAAAATGGGGGCTCTGGATCCATTCTTGTGTTTCCTCAATCAACTTTTCAATACTCATCAGTCATCAATGGGTTTCCTTTTGGTGTTTTGAAAGCTTCCAAGGGTCTCCATCAGGGTGACCCCCTCTCCCCCTTTTTTGTTTGTGGTCATGTCTGAGGCCCTTAGTAGAATGCTTAGTAAGTGGCAATCAGTGGGCTTGTTCAAGGGCTTCAAGATTGCGAACGTTGCCTATCATATTTCTTACCTCCAGTTCACATATGGCACGCTCATTTTTTTGTGAAGCGGCGGTGTCCAACTATCCAAGGTGGACAATCTACGTAAAATCATTCAATGTTTTGGGGTGGTCTCAAGCCTAAAGGTTAAACTTTCCAAGAGCGGAATCCTGGAGGTCCATTTGGAGGTGAGGGAATTTGACTCGTTGGTTGAGCTTTTCACCTACCGAGCAAGGTCCTTTTCGTCTTCTTAACTCAAGTTCCCTCCATTTATTGGAAAACCTACCAAACACCTTTGGGATGCGGTCATTGAAAAAATGGAGCGGAAGAAGTCACCCTGGAAAGACTTATGTCTCTCTGAGTGGTAGAATTACTTTGATCAGGTCAGCACTCTCAAACCTTCCTCTTTCTTTTGTCTTTATTCCGCTATCCTAAGTCGGTTCTTTTAAGAATCGACAGGTTGCAAAGAGAGTTCCTTTGGCAAGGCGGAGCTCATAAAGGCAAGTTCCACCTCTTGAATTGGGGGGAGGTTTGCAGGCCTTTCAAGGAGGGTGGGGCGAGAATTAAGAGGTTAGAGGGTGTCAATTCTGCTTTACTAGGAAAATGGGTTTGGAGATTAGGGTGGATGAGGGGTGTCTATACATATCCGTTATTACTAGAAAGTATGGGGTCTTCACTCTATAGAGCCTCCTTTTATTGAAAATCGATCACAAGGATGGCACCCAAATTTTTTCAGAGATCGAACTCGCAATTGGAGACAGGGAAAATATCATATTCTGTGACGATATTTAGGTAGGGAAGACCACTCTCATATCTAAGTTCCCTAGTATTGTGAGGTTGTGTTCAATTGAGAACATCTCGGTTGCCAAGTGTTATTCTGGTCAGGATCAAGGTGGTGTGTGGCTTCCCCCTTGTCGTTGCAATCTTTCGGATGTTGAAGTCAAGGAAATGGCAAGGCTTCTCTCTCACCTAGGTGGCCTTTGCACCAATCTGGGTGAAAAAGATATGTTGATCTGGCTGAGGGATCGGTCAGGAGGTTTCTCAGCTTGCTCCTTAAGGAATCGATGAAGCATATCTTCATCCATTATCCTTTTGAGAAGAGGGTGTGGGACAACATACTCTCAGTCTTCAATGGTCCATGTGTTATGCCGAAGTCTATGGAGGCGTTGTTTCTGTCATGGCATGAAGGGGGTCCTCGATCCAAAGACGGGTCGAGATGGTGGCTTGCCTTGATTGTGGTCCCGTGGTCTATTTGGATGGAAAGGAACAGCAGGTGCTTTGGGAACAGCAGTGAATCCATAGTCATTATTGTTATGAAGGTTTTATCGTTGATTAAGGATTGGGATCCCTAACCCGTTGGGTGTTGAGCTTGTGCTATTCTTTGTGATTTTGTTTTTATTTCTGTTTCTCTTTTCTTGTTATCACTTATCTCTAGCCTTTTTTGTCTTCTTCAATAAAATTATTACTTTTCAAAAAAAAAATCTAATAAGAAAAGAAGAAAACAAGGCAGCAAGAATACAACAACAGAAACAAAAACCAAATCCGAAAGGGACACCAAACATAGCTACAATAGCAAGAAAATGCCGCAAACAGCAAGAAAAAACAGACTGTTTTGGTCATGTAACTTTCTAGAGATCATCATCACCATCATCTGATGCTTGTCCCAACTAATTGAGGTAGGCTACATGAATCGTAATCCACCTGAGTCATGTATTCATGAGCAAAGGAGAAGGCAAACAGGAAGAAGTTTTACCTTTTGAGGACTAGCTTCGGGAACCCTCAACCGAGGGCCAAGTAAATTACTTTCGCCAACAACAGAACCCCACTTTCCTTCATTTTCTCCGGCTATAATGTTTTTCTTTCTTGACTTCGGAGTGTCCAACTCCCCATTCAACACCACATTATCCAGATCTATCACATTTGATAGCTCTTGAGATTCTGGTGGATTGCTATGAGCCTCTTCTCTAGCAGATGACTGCCTACCAGAAATTGATTTTATGGACCACTTTTCGTGGGAAGCTAAGGTGTGATCTTGGTCAACAAACACATCGCCTTTTGGATTTTTGGAACTTGAGTTAGCATAGTTTTCCTGAACAACATTAGCCTTTGTATTCTGGTCCTTGTCAGATCTGCCCATATCAAAAGCTTCTGTTGATAATAACTCTTTCTTAGAGGCTTCCTGAAGCATGAAAAAATAATAATAATAATAAGACACTAAATTTGAGACACAGGGAGACAAATAGAAGTCTGGTGCTTCAATCCACAATAAGATTTTGCGAATAAATATTCGATTAGAAAAAAAAAAAAAAAAAAAAAAAAATGAACAGAGAATGTTGAGCATGCAATCAGAATGCTTATTTCTCAGGAAAATTGCCGTGCTTATGCATTTAGCAAATCACATATAGTCATGGTAACAGAGGTTCTCAGTTCTCACTGGTTCGAACTCAGAGGCATCTCTCTTTGCTTTCTCCCCAGAAGGGCTTTCACCATTGCTCTGATCATCCGCATTTGAGCTTTCTGTGGGCATTGAAACATCTTCCTGACTATTCCTGAAACAACTCGAATTGTTAGACTGATAATCGTTCAAGTTACAGAAGTGCCCAAATGAAAATTTGCAAGTCCCGCTTAACATAAACTATCAACAAGAAACAGAAAACAGAGTTAGATCTGTAAAATGATGTTGAAGTTGCTCTCAATAGTGAATCATGATGGTGTGTAACCAAGAAGAGAAATAAGAGAACCTTTAAACAAAAAGTAAAATTTGAGACTGTTATAAACTTTAACAGGGCATCGGTGATAAGTAAAAAACACATACTACCAGTGTTTTAAATAGCTGCGTTATGTAGTGTGTAACTTACACTACGTAGCGTAGCTTAGCCTTAATGCTATGTAGCTCATGAAAATAGTTTAAGTCGCATGTAGCATACGCTACATGCCACATAAAGTATGCTACACGCTACATGCCACATAAAGTATGCTACACGCTACGTAGCTCACATTGCAAGTTATTTTTCACTACAACATTAAAATCAATTAATGTTTTCTTTTTTCTTTTCTTTTTTTTTGAACAATGATGGTGTATTAAAAAAGGCCAAAGCCAAAGCATTTAAATATACAAAAATACAACCACCCCCAACCAAAACTCCCCCGAAAGAACCAGGAGACAAGATTGAGCTATCTATGACTCTACCCAATCCTTTATATTAAGAATTGCCCTATTGAAAACTTGCACCGGTCCATTCACTTTGTTGTTGAAGCAGCAATGGTTCATTTCCCAACATAGAGCCCAAAGAGTCACTAATAAACTTACACGCCACACCCTTCTCCTTTTTTTCCCTATTCCCCACCCCGGGGTGCTAGGCAATGAAAAAATCAATTAATGTTTTCAATCATTCTTTTTTTCTATTTTCAATAAAATTTAACTAAACCTTTCAATGCTTTTAATAAAATAGTACAAGAAACAGTATTAAATCAGTTTTGTTGCTCTTTCTTTACCTTTATACTTCATTGCCCTTTCTTATTACTTTAGTTGCATTTGGTTGCACCAAATATCATGAGATTTTGTTAAATTTTATTACTAATTAGTCTAATTTAGTGCAGAAATCATGAATTGGTGCAACCAAGCACAACTTTGATTAAAAATCTAGAAGTAGCGTGTAGCTTATGTAGCTTACACCTCATGCTTCAGAGGGTTGAACACCATGCTACACGCTATTCGCTATTTAAAACAATGACGCATAGTAGCAGATGACATGTTAAACGATTCTCCAATGATCGCCAAAGGTGTGGAAGTATGCAGAAACCAGTAATAAAATGCACCAGATATCCGGATGCTAAATTTTTATGCAATTTCTATTAGACACCTTGGACTATCAAATTGGTGTTTTGTGGAATGGTATATATTTAAAGGAAGGTTAAAAAATCAAATTGCCATTTTCTGGACTAATTGGGTTGAAGTACTAACACTGGGCGAGATATGAGTGGCAGCATAAACACAAACGCTGGGAGGGATTGAAATTTTTATTTTCATCCTCATCGGAGGTTTTAATAATTGGTGAGAAATTCCCAGAATGTTATCAAGTGGACTTTTCCTATGGATATTGCAAATTAATTATAAAAGAAAAAGGGCCTAAAGTAGAAAGGAAGGAATTGAAATATACAACAATGAACACCCAACACCTTTAAGTAAAGTTATCAAGTGGAACCTGCCTCAATCTTCCAAGAATGAAAGAGCTCTTTAATCATCAAAGATATTTGAGATTTCACGGAACTGTTAAGCATTTCCCTGCTCCATGTTCAAAGGCTCTGTTTGGGCCTTAGAGTGAGGGATTTGGTTCAAGGATTTACAATTCCAAATCTCCCCTTTTGTTTTTTGTTGGCAATTTGCCAAATCTGTGGATTTCCCAAATCCACAACTCCATAAACCATGGATTTGGGGCAAATCCAAATTCCCAGGAAAAACAAAGGACTTGGCAAATCCTTTAAATGAGAGACACTTTTTTTTTTTTTTTGAAAGATGAAGAGATTTCATTAAGAGAGAGAAAACAAAAGGGGAGGCTGTTGAGAAAGCAGGCCTCAGATTACACGCCTAAGAAAAAAGAAATCAGGACCCGACAGATCCTTAACATTCAGAGCCCATTCAATGATAAGACGCTTAGCCGAAGACGCCACAAACCCAGCCGAATTGGAGAGATTTCTGAAGCATCTATTGTTTCTTTCCCCCCACACTGACCACCAAACTGCTAGGCCCACCATTCTCCAGATTGTAGTTTTCATCTTACCAAAGTACATCCCGTGCCACGCTAGGAGGAAGTGATTTGCCTCTCCCGGGAAACACCAAAATAAGTTAAAACTGTTCATAATCTCTGCCCAGATAGATTGGACGAACTGATAAATGAGAGACTCTTTTAAAAGCAAAAAAAGTAATGCGAAGGTCTCACACACTAGTTGTAGATGCAATTGGTTGTGGGTATCCCAGGCCGCCATCATGTATGTATGACATACAAAATTACCAGCATGGTTGCCACATAATAAAAATGGGTGCCCCCGAAATCATGCCGATCCAACCAACAAATGGGCCACCATGTGAATTTCAAGGTTTTTGGGTGGTTTTCGATTGTTTTCCATCGTGTGGCCCAAATGATGGTTGGATAGGCATGATTTTTGGCCCATCTCATTTTCATGATAAGGCAACCCTCCTGGATGGATTGGAAATCATACATGCACCACAGTGAGCTCCACATCCAGCTACTTGTACGTTTTTCATCTACAACATACATAAGAGACCTTCCTGTCATGGTATTTCCTTCCAATAAATGATCTGCCATTACAATAATTGCCCCCCAAATTCATGGATTTGTAGCTTTGATTCCCAAACAGTGGACTTTGGAATTTTCCAAATCCAAATCCAATGCAAAACCACAAGAGTGAGGAATAGGCGTTGTTTCCGGAATGTTTGTGAAAGAGTCAAGCAGGTTATTAGTAAAGTCAAAGGCCTCCTTATGAGTTGGACTGTTCATGTTTCGGTCGCTTCAGCTGGCCTTTCATTTCTTGTTTTTCATTTTTGTTGTATTCTTTCCTTGCTTTTGGCGGGTTTTCTTATAAAATTGCTTTTATCCCTCGAAAAAACATAAATCCATGAATTTGACAAGTTCAAGGATTTACCAAATTCACATTCTCATTTTCTCGATCCCAAACAGGGCCTAAGTCAAGAAAACGATATTGTCACTGCCTATGCTAAGGGGTGTCAAGATCATCTAGGTGCATTGGGAGTCTCTTCCTCATCCATGATACCTGCTACGAAGTTTGTGAGCTAACTTGTAATAAACGATGCTTTTCTAATACATACTATGTTCTTCAGATGTGCTGCAGGCTAAGCTGAAACCAGAGAAAAAAATTTTACACCAGACAAGTCAACGCCACAAAATAAACTTTTTTTTTAAAAAAAAAAAGGGGCAAAAATAAACACATAACATTATACTGTGCTGTCAAAAATGAGTGCCTATGGCCAACATAAATAACCATCAAGACAAACTTGATATAATACAAGGCTTCTGAAATGTGTACACGTCACATCAATGTCTGAACATAGAACAAAAAATGAGGCACCATTTGATGGTAGTAAAATTTCACAGGCAGTGATACATAAATAAGTACTTGCATCAACTACATGATTTGAATATTTTTCAATCAAGATGACTTATATTTGCCAATAGCAGGAACTATCAGGATCCTGTATAAAGGAGTGCGTAACTGATAAATGGATCCAGGTACAAAATACTTGTCATGAAATCAATGTCCATAACTATTTACCAAGATATATACCTTACACCCGTTTGGCGGAGAGAGGATTGCAAAGCAGGCCTGCAATTTTGTATCCAAGGATGCAACAGTAATGTCCTTGCATCTGGTCTCTGCATTGCATCCTGAAATATACGACCGATGTTAGGTCAGCAGTTGACTGGAAAATGATGAATTACAAATACAATTTCCAAATGAACATTCCATGAATGAGAGAAGAAAAACCTAGACAATAAGAAAATTAAAGTTAAAATCTTAAAGTTAAGGAATACGAGAAACTAAACCGAGCAATGAGGGAAAATGGGAAAAACTGTTCAAAAATATGTAAAAGATATTTCTATTGCATTACCTTCTTGAAACACTGACATAAAAAATCTGTCATGCCAGATGATATGCCATCAGGTAAGGGAGGATGCTCATCCTGAATATCACAATAAAATACGTCAGTGGTGTGTATTTAAGTCAAAAATAACATACAGTTCCCAAAATTGGGCAGCTGGAGATTCCTTGTGGTTGCTAATCTACATTGTTTTGCATGCTATTTAGGAAAATGCGACATCCAAAAGCATTTTATTGTTCGAAGTGCAGTCATGGCTATGTGGCCTCTGCATTGTTGACTGATTAAAATGGCACTCCAATTTTTGTTGCTTTTTCCTGTTTCTCAGAGTGCACAGGAGTTGTCCTATACAGGTGCAAACTGTTAACGCCATGCATCAGGTGTGACTTCATTCTACCTCGTGCTACTTTGAATGACTTTTGTAGGGATTGGCCGGTATCAGGCTTTTTGTGAGCCAAAGTTCATGGCTGAATCCCCCCAGTCCACAATGGACTTTATATATTGTGTCCTCACAAGCGCAACATTAAAATGGGAGATGAGAACTGCATTCATATGCTTGCGATTGTAAGGTTGTGCATGGTCCCAAACATTGTGAGCTAGATGTGTTTTTGTACAACGCTGGTCTAGGGATGAATGAGAATGACTTGTTGCTTTATTTAAATAATTAGTTGTTTCAATTCAATGTAGAGAGCATGGTAATTAAGAAGCATGCAGGTCCCCTTGAGTTAGGCAAAGGAGAAATAGTAAGGGAAAGCCCATAAGATTGCAGCTGGAGCAGTTCAAGATTCTGCTCAAGAGAAAGAAAACTGATAAAAATAAAAATAAAAAACACTTGTACCATCAATAACTCACGAACTGTATTCTGAATAAAATCAAGATAACAAAATAAAAATGCAACTAGATTGGTGGAAAAACCTGAACAATCCGGAAGAGGGCTGGCATAGGCTGGAGGTCATAATAAGGAGGCACGCACGTGAGAAGCTCAATCACAGTGCAGCCAACACTCCAAATATCTGATGCAGCACAGACACCAGACATCTCAATCACCTGAAACCAGATAAATCAGTTCCTGTATGACGGTTATCATATTATAATTCTCTTATAAATAGAACTGGTATAACAGTATATAAGGAACCAATACAAAGTGGTTAACAGGCACTGTAACGGAAATACCCAGTACACAAGGATTCATTTTGCAAACTAAGCACTTGCTGAAAAACACAAACTTAGAACACTTATATCACAAACATCTCAAAATTCATTGTTAAATATAGCATGGCATGATTTTGCTAATATACACAGAGGATGTACAACTCCACCTGGTAACAACGCCAGTCCCTAGCCCGATTAAAGGAGGGTTGGTGTCAGGTATGCAAAGGTTGTCAAACTTTTTCCAAGTAATTATGAGAAAAAGCTGAAGCTGATCCCAAATAGCTGAGCTGGGAGCCTGGGACATGGATATGCTGAATCGCTGATGATGATGATGATGCACAACAATAGTTCAAAATACAAGTCACCAGACTGATTAAGCACCAACAACTGATTAAGAACCTGTTAACACTACCTCACCGATAAAAGCACCATGGTGAGGCTACTTTTGTTGTGAGCGAGAAGCTGCCACCAAAGTTTCAGTGTGGAAACACTGGGGAAACCCTTAGATCTGTCATTTTGAAAACTCTTTAGAAGATGATGCTGAACATGGCTTACAGAGAAAAGGGGGCCACCATATTAGTCGAAACCCTGAAGTGGGGGGGTGTCTATGATCAGAGAGGAGATGAGGCCAAAGTTTTAATGCAAAATACACTCGGGAAACCAAGATCCATCATTTTGAAATCTTTCTAGCTATGGCCAACAAAGTGGAGAGACAGATAAGGGCCACACTAATAGGATGGTAATGTGTTAGAAACCCTTCCTGCGCATACTATAGTCACTGCATGGAAACGCTGATAACATCTAGTAGAAATGTAGAATGCAAAGAATGAAAAAGTAGCATGAACCTAATGAGCATGAGCGCGTGTGCGGGGGGGGGGGGGGGGGGGGGGGGGGGGGGGGGGGGGGGGGGGACTTGATCATTAGACCACAGTGCATCTATCCTAAATTCAGTGGCCTAGCAACTCAAACCCAGATCCTTACTCTTGCTCCGGTGGTAGACTCTCAGGAGTTTCAACACCCGGTCAAGGGTTCAAGTATCCATAGGTGGTGAAATCCCACTACAGCGTGAGTGTGTGGGGGTGTGTGTGCGTGTGTAAAATAAAATAAAAAAATAAAAAAAAAAACTCAAACCCAAAAAGAAATGAAGGCTCTCAGGTGTTTCTTTCCCAATAAATCACCAAAAAAATGTTCTCCACACTCCACAGGTACACTAAGAAATATAAAAGGAAGACGTAATGATGGAACTGTCAAGCACAAAATCAACTAGAATCCACATTACTCGTAAGACAAGATCCTCAGTTCCAAAAGAATGCACCCTTTCTGCAAATATATCTGCCATGCGTAGTTTGTATTTCTTATACACAATGTGTAGTTTGTATGTCTTATACACAAATGTTTTTCAACTAAAAACTTCAACACCACTGTAACAATAATTGGTAAAATTCCATCTTCAAGATATAGAAAACATTAGAGGGTACCTCAGGGGCCATCCAATATGGAGTTCCAACAACAGAATATGTGTTAACATCTGCTTCAGTTAGTTTTGTTGCAACTCCAAAATCAGCAAGTTTGACAAGACCCTGAAAATATAATTAGCATACGCAAATTAACTAGAAAATCAGTTTAAAAAATTGAGCGGGCTAAGCAGACGATTAGTGCAGATAAATTATCAAATGAAATGAACAAATAGATCAAGTTCACATTTTAAAATGGACTTAGCACTTTACAGAAGCAAAGATTCCTTCCACAATGTTAGAAAGGCATGGTATACCACAGGAATTGAAGTTTCCAATTCTTATTCTTCATCATCATCGAAGCCTTATCCCAACTAACTGAGGTTGGCTAAACAAATCCTTTTCCACTATTCCACTCTATCAAGGACCATATCAAGCAGTTAAAACATAGGTCGTCAAATCTTTTCTTACCATATCCACCCACGTCCTTATGTGCCTTCCCCTTGCCCTTTTAGAGCCTTCAACTTGAACTCACTCTAATTAAAGGGAGCTAAAAGAAAATTGTTATTATCACACTCATTTGTCTAGGGTTTTTTGAGAGATCTCATCTGTCTAGGTCACAAGCAATCCAACTTATATTGATGAACAGACGTAGGATGCATTTGCTTGAAGTTATGAATGCCTGGTCTGTGGTATATTGTGACCCCCAATTGTGTACACAGCTAGCTCTAACACTTGCTAAATTAGACATCCATCCAAAAATCTGGTTAAGACTTTTAATTCCATATGTAATATCCAGAATAAAAATACCAAGTGATAATTTCATAGTCTATAACTTTGTCCAGAGTCTTGACAGCTGCCAAGATATTATTGCTTCAACGTTGCTTGGATTTTCATTGATTAATCAGTTTGCAGCAATCAATACAAAACATTTGCTAGAAACCTAGACTGATTTTGCGACTATCGTGATAACCTCTTCAGTTTGGAAGTGACAAAACAAAAATTATACTGGAAATTGGTGTGGTCTCTTCAATGATCTTGCTCAGAACTGGTGCAGAGCGAGTGCTTCCCTTTCACAACACTTTCTGATACACTATTGCACAATCAATATTAGCCAATACATGACAGTGCAGAGTCCAAAACCATGCCAACAACACTTACATGCCATGGTGTTGTACCTATGGAAATGTGCTTCTAAAGGCATGCACCCGATTCTTGAGAAGGTACCAAATTTTAGTCCTTTGTGCCTCACATTTTCATTGCTCAAGATATTGGCCTTTTTTCGTGCCAAACAATTTCAAAATGCTAAGTAATTGTTACCATTGGAGAACTCACCAAATTATCTTTTCAATGGATCTAATTATATGTATAATGTTTGTGTAGCATCATCATAGCACTGTCCCAACTATTCCAGGACTCCTCTATGAATCATGCTTGGCATCCCCATCTTCGGTAAGTGAAAAAATCCACTATGTCTCTTTCCACCACCTTGATTCAAGTATAATAAAATGTGTATAGTATATTAGCAAGTGTGTCAAAATGTGTTGGATCATTTACCTGATTAAAGTAGGAATATATATGTGCTTAAAAAAAAAGTAGGAATAATATATATATATATATATATATATATATATATATATATATATATATATATATATATATATATATACATGGTTTTGTTGGACTTCGCAATTCAAGGTTTGTAGGGTATCCTCACACAAAAAACCGAAACTTCACAGCAAGATATGTCATGCCTGTACAATATTTCAAGAATATGTGTCTTCTCTCTCCCCTCTTTTTTTTTTGGTTTCTGTTAACAAATAAGACGTCAGGGAAGGGTTACGATACTGGGGCGAAAAAGACTTTTTCAAACCATCGGGTCACAGCATTTCCTTCGCACATGTGAAAGGCCAGCCGTGTATGGTGCTGCTCACACAAGGGAGAAATACGCTCGTGTTAAAGCTAACACATGTGATAGACCGCTTTAGTGATGGCGCGTGTTTCAATCGACTCTATAACTTTCTGCTCCTATGTCTTTTTCTCTATTTCGTCAACTTCAGTCTGCTTCATTAGCAAAAGCAGAGAGGGCTGTGACTGAGCTAGTGCACTTCAGCAAGCGAAAGATCAAATGAATCCGGCATCCAAGAAGAGGACCTCACAGATTGCCGGCCATCAAGTTCTGATCACCTACAAAAGCATAATGATTCTAATGAGGACTCATTGTGGTTACCAAAGCAGCCGCAGGACATTCACGAAGAGATGTCAGAACTGGGGTTGAAAGCTTTGTGGGAGCAGGATAGAGGTGCGTCAGGTGGGTCTCATCACGCTGGGCCATCGACAATTGACGGCATGACAGAAGGTTTCTCTCACAGGCAGTTTCTCGTAGACTCCCAGCCCCGACAGAAAACGGTAAGCAAAACCACAGTGGCAGAGGGGAGGAAGACAGTTAAAAGGGTGGGGGTTCAGATTGCACATGTGGTTGGTGTCACTTTTGGAGACAGACCACAGGACTATGTGGAATTATTTGAGTTTGTGGTAGCTAGAGGTCGAGCAGCAGTGGAAGATCAGGGTTCTATTCCTAGAAGGTTGTCAGAAAGCAAAGCTCCCAAAGATAATCAGATGCAGCAGAAGAAAGACAAGTCAGTTGTGATTGGGAAAAGGGCAGGCAAAGTTACTAAATGAAGATTATCGGCTGGAATGTTTGGGGTTTGGGTAGCCTGCAAAAGAGGCTGCAGGTGAAAGAAATATGTAAACGCTATAGAGCACAAATGGTTGCTTTTCAGGAAACAAAGATACAATTAGTGGAACAAGGAACGGTGAATTCTTTGTGGGGAGGGAAATTTGAAGGCTGGCTAACAAGGCAGAGGACTCTGCTAGAGGGATCTTAATAATCTGGAACTCAAAGCTATGGACAAAGGTAGATAGCTGGGAGGGACAATTCTCCTTATCAGTACTGTTGAAAGATTTAGCATCTAATTTCAGGTGTGTTTTCATGGCAGTATATGGACCAAACAAACTGAGTTTACGATAGTTATTATGGGCTGAGCTGGATCTATGTCGAAGTAAGTGGCAATGGCTGTGGATATTAGGAGGCGATTTCAATGTAGTTAGATATTCTTACGAGAAATCTACTGGCCGGCAATGTACTAAAAGTAATGGATAGCGAAACATGAGCTGGCAGATATACCAATGGGAGATGTTAAATATACATGGTTGAATGGGCAGTCAACAGCGGTCAAGTCAAAACTGGACAGGTTTCTATTATCACCAGAGTGGTTGGAGAAATATCCATTACTTTCTCAAAGAGGCTTACCGAAACCGGTATCCAATCACTATCCAATTCTCCTCAATACAAAAGAAGATTGAGAGCCACTTTCGTAGCGCCAATACCAAAAAAGGAAGGGGCAGAAAGCCTTAAAGATTTCAAGCCGATAAGTTTATTGGGAAGTCCATACAAGATTTTGGCCAAAATTTTACCTTCCAGATTCAGGGCGTTGATAGGACAGGTAATATCCAAATCACGAGTGTTTCTAGATGGTCAGCAAATAGTGGCTACGGCACTGATTGCACAGCAAGCTGTGGACTCTTATCACAGAAAATGTAGGAAGGAGTCATCTGCAAACTGGAAAATGAAAAGGCATATGATTACGTTGATTGAGAATTCTTGGATTACACGTTGGGCTGATTGGGGTGTTTGGAAAAATGGCGATTGTGGATTCAAACGTGTCAAATCGGAATATTTCTCTATTCTGACAAATGGATCTCCAAATGGCTTCTTTCAAGCATCTAGAGGACTACGTCAAGGTGATCCTCTATCGCCATATTTGTTTGTGGTGATTATGGAAGCTCTAAGTAAAATGATTGACAAAGGCATTGCAATGGGTTTAGTTTGGGGTTTCAGAGTGGACAATTCTCAATTCCAAATTTCACATTTGCAATATGCAGATGATACGTTGCTATTGTGCGTGGCAGGTACGGTGGAGGTAGACAACCTTCGAATAATCATCCATAGTTTCGGGGCAATATCAGGTCTAGTCTAAAGGTGAATTCCAGAAAAAGTGAGCTACTGGGAGTACGTCTATCAAGGGAAGAGGTGGCCTCTTTTGCAGCGATTGTCGGATGCAAGGAAGGCTCTTTTCCAACCACATATCTAGGTTTACCACGGTGTATAGGGAAACCGGCCAAACATCCTTGGAACAAAGTCATTGAAAGATTCGAGAGTAGACTCTCATGTTGGAAAAGAAGACACTTGTCGATGGGAGGAAGGCTAACACTTTCAAAGGCAGTCATGTAGTATATGTCTCTATTTAGATGTCCTAAAGAGGTGGTGGATGGGTTAGAAAAGTCTAAGAGGGACATTTTGTGGAGAGGGGTGAAAGAGAAACACAAATTTCATCTTATGAAATGGGAGAAAGTATGTAAACTACAAGAGGGGGAGCCAGTCTCAAGAGAGATAAATCTAGCATTATTGGGCAAGTGGGTGTGGAGGTACGGGGTGGAAGAGAATAGCCTATGGAGGGAGGTAGTGGGGAGAAAATATGGGTGGCAAAAGGGCTCGTAGTGCATCAAGGAATCATCCTTGTATAGTGATGGGGGCCTTAAAGTCTCCTTTTCCTTGAACCCTAGCCCTACTGCATCCTTGAATTTCATATTTATTTATCTTTGTTTTTCCGTGTTGCCCATCCGCTATCAAATTGGTATCAGAACCCTAAGTTTGCCAATGTCGACTCACACAGGCAGATCCTTCCATGGGAGATTTACAGATGAACGACGAGATGACATGCTCTCATGCATGACGAATCATATCGACTACTTCGTGGGTCCCATGGATGCATTAGAGATGCGAGTGGAGCGATTGGAATCAAGGTGTGATGGAAATTGTGTACCATCAAACCCTACATAGGACACGAGAGATGGTGAGACTTCCGAATAGCATGTGGTAGAGGAAGAAGATGAGGTCGATGGTCTTCCTCCAGAGCATCTTGTGGCACCTACTAATTTAACCACTGATAGGACTGCTTGGGAGTGAACTATTCCTCACTATTCCTCCATGAGGTACGTTCATGGAGACTTTACCAAGGTATTTTGGAGGGGACCAACCGGAAAGCAACTATGTGGCCGATGACATTACGAAGAAGATGAAAATAGACATACCCGACTTCATTGGCAAGCTAGAGCCGAAAGTAGAGGTGGGCACGGGACAACCCGATCTGGCTAACTCGACTCGTCCGACTCGGTCCGATCCGACTTGACCCAAACCAAATGGGTGAGTGGGTCCGAACCGATTAAGCTTCACCCAATCTGAACTCAAACCAAGTCGAGTTCGAGTTACCCAGTAACTCGACCCGAAACTCGATCCGGTTAGACTTGACTCGATCCGAAACCCTACTCGACCCGACTCTCTAACCCTACCCCAACCCGATCCCAACCTCTCTCTCTCCCTCCCTCATCCTCCTCCTCTTCCAAGACCGCCAACCACCCACCACCATCACCCTCCTCCTCCTCCTCCTCTCTCTCCTCTCCACTCCCTCCCTCATCTCTCAATCCAACTCGGTGCCAACTCAACCCGACTCGGTACTTCTAACCGGATCGTACTCGGTCCGGATCAGTCCAGGCCAAACCAAACTCGGATTGAGTCAGGCGTGCTGGACTCGGTATTGAGTCGGATCTAGTTCGGGCCAGGCCTATTTCAAAATTGGATCGAGTCGAGTTAGCCCTAACTTAGTCCGACTCGACTCGATGCCCAGCTCTAGTCGAAAGTGTGTAAGACTAAATGCATCGACTTGACCAACCACCTATAATTCATTAGGAAGAGATGAAATTGAAGTTAACAGAGAAGTATCTTCCTCTTAATCATGAGGATATGCTTTACGAACAGCTGGTCAAACTTTGGCAAGGGAACATGACTGTGGAGAATAAATGGAGTGCTTCAACTAACTCACAGTCCATTGTCGAATCAATGAGGAAGAACATCAAGTTCTCTCTTGTTTCAGATCAGCCCTTAGGTCTGAAATCCAAAGAGAGATGATTACTGAGAGACTTTATGGGATAGATGATGCCTTCCAATTAGCTCTGAAAATTGAGCAACTTAAATTGCCTGTTGGGAGAAGATTTGGCATCGTTACTAAGGAGTTGATGATTCGAAGAGGTGCTGAAATTAATCGGATGGCAAGGGCTCTTGATAATGCAACAAACAGCAAACCTACAAATTCAATGCCACCTCGTTTGGCGGAGAATAAAGGCAAGGCTCCTGCAGTAAGTGATTCGCACAGGTACATGAAAGACGTAGATTGCTATAGTTGCGGCAAAAAGGGGCATTATGCAGCATGTTGCCCCCAAAAAGTTAATGTTATTTGTGAGAAAGAAGAGGATAATGACTTTGAAAGGGGAAAAAGATCCATGTGAGGCTGATGATCTGCAGGAGACACCTATGAATGCGGCCCAAAAGATGGAATCAGTGTTCTACACTATGTAGTGTGTAACCTACGCTACGTAGCATAGCTTAGCCTTAACACTACGTAGCTCATGAAAATAGCTTAAGTCGCATGTAGCCTACATTATATGATTAATTTGCACATGCTATACGCAATATAAACTACGATACACGCTACATAGCTCACATTACAAGTTATTTTTCACTACAACATTAAAATCAACTAATGTTTTCAATGATTTGTTATATTTTTCTAATTTCAATAAAAATTAGTTAATCTTTTCAATGTTTTAATTAATTTGTTAAATTTAATTAATTTAACAAATTACTTAAATTAGTTTCTTTGCTCTTTCTTAACCTTTATACGTAATCATTGCCCTTTCCTATTACTTCACGTTGTGTTTGATTGCACCAAATAACATGAAATTTTGTTAAATTTCATTATTAATCAGTCTAATTTGGTGCGTAATATCATGAAATTGGTGAAACCAAGCGCAACCTTTATTAAAAATCTAGAAGTAGCATGGAGCTTACAATGCATGTTATGTAGTTTACGCCTCATGCTTTAGATAGGTGAACACTACGCTACACGCTATTCGCTATTTAAAACATTGGATGGAATATTAACTGTTGTTCGGAAAGTGCTTGTAGCCCCTAAGAAGGAAGAGACTAAGGATTGGCGACGGACTACGCTTTTCCAAACTAAAGTTAGGTGTGGTGATAAGGTATGCAACCTGATTATTGATGGAGGAAGTTGTTCAAATGTGGTATCGCAAGAGCTGATTAGGAAGATACATTTACCAGTGGAGACACACCCACAGCCCTGCAAGATTGCATGGGTCAATGACACGACCATTCCAGTATCGAAGAGGTGCTTGGTGAACTTCAAGATAGGCCACTATGAAGATTCCATTTGGTGCGATGTAGTTCCCATGAACATTGCTCATATACTTCTTGGGAGGCCTTGGCTTTATGACCAAAAGGTGTTTAGTGACGGAGAGGCCAACACATTTACCTTCAAATTCAATGGCAAAAAGATTCTCCTTATCCTATGAAAGCAAGTGAATCAATGAAAAAGAGAGTCGGGCCACAGAAATCATCTAATGTCATACCTACGAGACAATTTGAGGAAGAGAGCAAAGACAGAGGTGTTATGTATGCTCTAGTGATGCAATAGGTTAAAGACCAGGTCTCAAGAAAGGGGCAAGTGATGGATCCTCCGAGAGTAGAGAGATTGATGTCTAAATTTTCAAATCTAGTACCTGATGAATTGCTAGATGAACTACCACCTATGAGGGACATCCAGCATGTTATCAACCTCGTCTCGAGGTCCGTGCTTCCTAATCTATTAGCCTACAGGATGAATCCAACCGAGTATGCCGAGTTAAAGAAGCAGATTGGTGAATTGTTGCAAAAAGGTTTTATCAAAGAAAGCCTTATTCCGTGCATTGTCCCGGCGTTGTTAATGCCAAAGAAGGACAAGAATTGGCAAATATGTGTGTGGACAGTCGTGCCATAAATAAAATAACCATCAAGTATTGTTTTCCAAAACTGCGACTTAATGATATGCTCAACATGTTGGTGTTAAGCAGAAAACATCCGTAACTTTGACTGAGATCACTGATAAAGACAGTCAAATCCCTTGATCTTCTCCAACAACCTTAACAAACCTGATAAACCATCTCTCTTTTGTATTTTAAATTTCAAATCAAATGTTTGTTAGGGTTTGTATTTTAAATTTCAAATCAAATGTTTGTTAGGGTTGTTATTATGTTGTTATTTCCCTCTTTGTTTATAAATTCAAATCTCTTGTAACCTACAATATCCTAAGTGTATATATATGCAATATACCTCTCAGACCTAGTCATCAAGCCAGAATTCCAAACAATTCAATCTCTCATGTTGTTGCTTTTGTTGCTCCTAACCTTAGTCAACTTGTTTCGGCTAAGCTTGATGGAGAGAATTATCTCATATGGTTCTCACAAATTGTTCCTGTACTCAAAAGTAATGATTTGATGGGCATCGTAGATGGTTCAGAACCGTGCCCAGATAAGTTCCTCTCAGATGATCAGGGAAGACAGACCTCTAATCTCAATCCAGCTTTTCTTTTATGGCACAAAAAGGATCAGTTTGTTCTTGGTTGGATTAATGTCACTCTTTCTCATAAGGTGACACCCTCGGTTTATGGCATCACTTCTGCAAGGCTGCTTGGACTACTTTATCCAATAAGTTTGCCTCTCAGTCCAAATCTCAGATTGGCCATCTGAAGAGAAGACTTCAGTCCCTATCTCAAGGCTCTAGAAACTGCTCCACCTATCTAGATAATGCAAAAGAGATTGTGGCAGAACTTGGTGCAGCCGAGAAACACATTGATGGTGATGATTTGATTAATTATATTGTCTCTGGTTTGAATCCTTCTTTCCTTCCTTTTATCACATCTTTTTCTATTGCTTCCCGAGAAAGAACTATCTCTTTTGAAGATTTTCAAGCTGAACTACTATCCAATGAACTCTTACTTGAGCACCAACTCAAAACCATTTCACCTGACACCAATAACTTTGCCTTCTTTGCCTGAAAACCTCAGCATCAAAATTCCCAACAGAACAACTTTCCTCCACGCTCCAACCAAAATTCTCAGCACCAAAACTTCACTCAAACATTTAACCGCAAGCCCAAATATCCTAGAAAATCAAACTAACCCTCATTGCAAACACCTTACCACTCTCCAGCTCCTCCTAAACAGTCCAACCAGCAGCCTTATCAGTTTCCAAAACCCAATCAGCAACAGCAGCAGCCATTCAACACCCCCAGATCACCCTATTAGATTTGTGGCAAGTCTAATCATAGAGCTCTTGACTGCTTCCACCGCATGGACTATGCTTACCAAGGCCGACATCCTCCAGCTCAACTGGCTGCAATGGTTGCACACTCTAATGCCACACAAGAAGGTGAAGAGACCTAGTTTGCTGACAATGGAGCTAATCAGCACATCACGGCCAATCTTGAGCAGATGACACTCCATCAACCTTACACTGGTCAAGAGAATGTTGTTGTTGGTAATGGACCAGGTTCGAGTATCCATAACACTGGTTCTACCATTTTTCACACTCCTACTTCCAAACTTAAACTAGATCATGTTCTTCATTGTCCTCAAGTTTGTGCAAATTTACTTTCCATCAATCAATTCTGTCTAGATAACCATTGCTTCTTTATACTCACTGGAACTCACTATTTTGTTAAGGACAATCACACGGGACAGACATTGCTGGAAGGCAGGAGTAGTGGTGGACTCTATCCTCTCAAGTTGTAGAATTTAGATCTCAATAAGCCGCTTGCTATGGCAGCCATTGTAAGAGTTAAATCACATGTTTCAGTTTGGCATTTTAGATTAGGGCATGCTTCCAATTCAATTGTATCGTTTTTGTTGAACAAACACTCTCATCCTTTTGTTGGTTCTTTAAATAATTCTAATGTTTGTGAACCTTGCCAATTTGGCAAAAGTAAACAACTTCCTTTCTCTAATTCTATGTGAACTTCTAGCTCTCCTCTTGAGCTTATTCATTCTGATGTGTGGTCTTGTTCCACCAAATCTCTTGGTGGTTGTCGTTATGATGTTATATTTATTGATGATTTTTCTCGTTATTCTTGGCTTTATCCTATTCATAACAAATCAGATGTGTATGTTTGCTTAGGTAAATTTAAACTCCTAATTGAGAATCAATTGTCCTACAAAATTAAGCAACTTCAAACTGATGGAGGTGGGGAATACATGTCCAAATACTTTCAATTGTTCCTTCAAAACAATGGGATCCATCATAGAGTCACCTGTCCACACACACCTCAACAGAATGGAGTGGCCGAGAGAAAACATAGACACGTCACAGAAATGGGGTTATCTTTGTTGGCTCAATCTCACTTATCTACTACTTATTGGGTTGATGCTTTTCTTACAGCCATTTTTCTCATTAATCGGCTACCTACAGCTATTCTTGATAATCAAACTCCTTATTCTAAGCTGTTTGGTACAGATCCTGATTATTCAGCCTTGCAATCTTTTGGTTGTGCATGTTATCCTCTCCTACGGCCTTACTCCTCTAACAAACTAATGTTTAGAACTAAGAGGTGTATTTTCCTAGGTTACAGCTCCAATAAAAAAGGGTACAAGTGTCTTGATCCTTCTTCTCACAGGATATATGTGTCTCGGCATGTTGTGTTTAATGAATCTAAGTTTCCTGCAGCTGAAGAAGTGCAATCCATATCTACCTCTAACAGCATGTCTTCCTCGATAGGTACATCTCCTCCCATTCCTTTTATTTCAAATTTTGATTTATCTCATTCTCCTCCTATTTTTTCTCATCCTAATCCTTCTCCTACAGTCACCTAAACACCTTCCTCTACTGAATCAAATTCTCCTCCTACCAATATATCCACTTCTGACCCTCCATCTCAATCTATTCCTTTATCCATTTCAGCTACCCTTGCACCTAGCATACCTTCCTCACCTCCTATAAACACTAAACCTCCAAAATTGCATCCTATGACCACTAGATCCCAAACAGGCACCCTCAGATCCCTAATTTCACCTCCTTCCACTCCACTAAACACCCACCTATTGCTCTAACCAGTACTATGGTACCTCTTGAACCTAGTTCTTACAAACAAGCATCTCTTGATCCGGCTTGGGGTCATGCCATGCAAGAGGAGTATGATGCTTTGATGGCCAATAAAACCTGGGTTCTTTGTCCTAGACCTGTTGACCATACTGTTACTAATAACAAGTGGGTTTACAAGGTGAAACAAACCTCGACGGGTGAGGTTGATCGATTTAAGGCTAGGCTGGTAGCTATTGGCTATCAACAAGAAAGTGGCATAGACTATACTGAGACTTTTAGTCCAGTCATCAAGCCTGCAACTATTCGGATTGTTCTTACTCTTGCCATTCAATTTGACTGGACTATCACTCAGCTGGATGTTTCTAATGCTTTCTTACATGGAGTGTTACAGGAAGAAGTATATATGGAGCAGCCTAGAGGTTTTGTTAACTCAAAATTTCCTGATTATGTCTGCAGACTTAAGAAATCACTTTATGGCCCGAAACAGGCTCCTCGGGCCTGGTTTATGAAGATGTCCCAGTCACTCTTGGAGTTTGGTTTTACCTCATCCACTGTGGATTCCTCTTTGTTTGTTTATCACAACGATGATGTTCATTTGTTCTTTCTCATTTATGTTGATGACATCTTAGTGACTAGGACACATCAGGCCATGATTTCTCCCCTCATCAGTCAGCTCCAGCTTCAGTTTAGGATGAAGAACCTTGGTGACTTGCGTTTCTTTCTTGGCATTCAAGCTCACAGGGACTCTTCTGGTTTACACTTGAGGCAGACTAAATATATTAATGATCTTCTCCATCGCACTAAAATGGCAGGAGCTAAACTTTTTCCCTTACCATGTTCATCAGGACTTCGGCTGTCCCTTACTAGTGGTGAGCCACTTACTATTGATCAAGTGACAGAATATGGGCAAACGGTTGGGGCATTGCAATATTGCACCCTCACCCGTCCAGACATCTCATTCTCTGTCAACCAACTCTGCCAATTTATGCACTATCCCACTTCCTCTCATTGGTCTGCAGCCAAAAGAGTACTAAGATATCTTAAGGGGACTATTTATCATGGCTTATGGTACACAAAAGGTCATCTGTCTCTTCAGGCCTTTTGTGATTCTGACTGGGCAGGGAATCATGATGATCGTCGATCGACTATAGGCTATGGTATTTTCCTTGGCTCATGTTTGGTGTCTTGGTCAGCTAAGGAACAACTTGTGGTGGCTCGGTCCAGTACTGAAGCTGAGTACCGAGCTCTTGCCTTTGCCACTGCTGAGTTGTATTGGATACGGATGCTCTTGCAGGCTCTTTGCATTCCACTTGTTGCTCCTCCTATTCTCTGGTGTGATAACATCGGTGCTTTAGCCTTGGCTTCCAATCCTGTTTTTCACGCCAAAACTAAGCACATTGAGGTGGATTTTCATTTCATTCGGGAGAAGGTTGCTAACAAGGACATTTCCCTTTAGTTCCTTTCCACACAAGACCAGCTTGCTGATGTGTTCACTAAGGGGTTAAGTTCAGCTCGGTTTTGTCTTCTTAGAGACAAGCTGCAGGTGTGTCTCCCCCCCTCCAACTTGCGGGGGGATATTAAGCAGAAAACATCCATAACTTTGACTGAGATCACTGATAAAGGCAGTCGAATCCCTTGATCTTCTCCAACAACCTTAACAAACCTGACAAACAATCTCTCTTTTGTATTTTAAATTTCAAATCAAATGTTTGTTAGGCTTTGTATTTTAAATTTCAAATCAAATGTTTGTTAGGCTTTGTATTTTAAATTTCAAATCAAATGTTTGTTAGGGTTGTTATTATGTTGTTATTTCCCTCTTTGTTTGTAAATTCAAATCTCTTATAACCTACAATATCCTAAGTGTATATATATGCAATATACCTCTCGGATCTGGTCATCAAGCCAGAATTCCAAACAGTTCAATCTCTGTCAGTTGGTTGGTTCCAAAGTCTTTTTGAAGATTGATTTGAGAAGCAGCTACCACCAGATACGGAATAGACCTAGGGATGAGTGGAAGACAATATTTAAAACAAAGGATGGGCTCTATGAATGGTTGGTTATGCCTTTCGAGCTGACCAATGCACCTTCGACAATTTATTTTTTTTGACAAGTAACGTAAAATTTTATTGATGCAAAAAGTAGGAAAAACAGAGGGAGAGCTGAACTGCTGAGATAGCCACTCAGCTACTCCCCTAAAAAGAGAAGATTACAACCCTTTAGCTTATCGACAACAAAGGCCCACTCAACTATAAAGTGAATCACCCTATTAACAGTAGCCTCTAAGGACTTCGAAAGGTCATTAAAATACCTCCCATTTCTTTCTTCCCACACAGCCCACCAGACAGCCAAAAGAGACATTCTCCAAAGCTTTGTCCTTTACTTTCCACACCTTATACCATGCCAGGCCTGCAGCAAACCGCAAACAGAATTTGGAGAGGTCCAGTGGATATAAAAGCGGGACAGAATTTGTCCAAATCCGATATGTGAATGCACAATGAACAAAGAGATGGTCCACCGTTTCTTCATTTGCCATGCAACATAGGCAGATATTAGTAATGCATATCACCTTCGACAAGTTATGAGAGTTCTCAGAAAAGAAAAACTTCACATTAACTTAAAGAAGTGCACTTTCATGAGTGCAAGTGTGATCTTTCTTGACTTTGTGGTCTCTTCACATGGGGTAGAAGCTGACTCGGATAAAGTAAAAGCAATGTTGGACTAGTAATGCAGAGGCATTTTCACACTTGGCTCGAGTGGGGTGGTTTGTGGGATTTATTGAGAATACTAGTGTATTGTCTATGTGGTTAGTGGCCCGTGGTTAATAGCCCTTTTAGCCCCTTTTAGTGTAAGTGCATGTGCACACTTCCCTCTTCTCCTGCGGTGTACTATATACTTTATTATAATAAAACATTATGTGTTAGGGCAAGCAGCCTAACACAACATCTCTCCCAAACTCTCCTCCTCCTCTCTCAATATTCTCCTCTTTTCTTCACATTATTATCATCAAATCATTCTCTACTTGGTATCAAAGCATAAATCCAGGCATTCCGCATCCAACAAATTGAGAGGCGAGACGTCACCTTACTGATGTCAGCAGCCGTACGACTGACGTCAGCAGCCGTACGACTGACGTCAGCATTGTACGGACATATGGATTCCATTTGAACTAAAAGTTTAGAGATTTGCTAAATCTTGATTTTATAAGATTTGTCATGATTTTTTCAGAATTTTTTGGACCTCCTTTCATGTATTTTTGGCGAAATAGAGAAATTCAAAAATCGGGCCCATCTTCCGTTTTTCTTCGATCTACCTCAAATCGATAAGCTTTTCTTTGGTTTCTTTGCTCAAGATGGACCGACATCTCCCACCCAAGCTACACATGGAGGATTTTTTACTTAAGATCAATGTTTGAGAGGTTTTTAACCTCAAACAGACATGCAGCTAGGCCGTTTTTCACTCGGTTGGGCCTTTTTTGATTGAGTTTCATGGTATTTTGGATGATTGATATTTGTTTGAGATTTATCTCTTATTATCTTGAAGAATTGAGTGAGATAGAGTTGTTTGAATTAATCCTTCTTGGCGTAGGGCCTCTCTTGGCATAGGTTTATCTCTCTTGGACTCTCCTATGGCTGACAAAGGGCCCTCATCTCTTGGCATAGGGTCTCTTGAATCCAACCCCTTGTAAATTACCTACACTAAGTTGAATGGTGACAACTATCTTCAATGGACACAATCTGTAAAAGTATTTTTAGGAGCCGTGAGAAGTTGTCGTATATTTTGAATGATCCCCCAAGCTCTACAGATGTTACCTACAAGTCTTGGACAAAGGAGAATTATCAAGTTATTGCATGGTTGTTAAATAGTATGGATTCCTCGATTAGCCACTCAGTGATGTTTTTATCCTCGGCTAAAGGCATTTGGGATACGCTTCATGATATGTTCTCGGAATCTCAGAATTTTTCACGGGTATTCCAGCTTATTCAAGAAATTGATCGGTTTCAACAAAACTCCAGATCATTAAAAGATTACTATTCGACGCTTTGGGGTATATGGGATGAGTTGGATATGTATCGGCCTCTTCCTTCCAAATGTAAAGAGGATCATGAACATGCTCATAAGCAGCGAGATGATACTCGTATCATGCAGTTCCTGTCTGAGTTGAATTCTGATTATCTTCATGTTCGAGATCAGGTTGTTATGCAGGATCCTCTTTCCCCATTGACAACAGTTTATGCCATGTGTCAGCGTGCTACTGTCTCTACTCTTCCTTCTCATTCATTTGTGTCACCCGAGCGTTCGGCACATCTTGCTGGCGAACAGTCCTCTCTTGGTCTTCGGGTACCATCCTTGAGTTCAGGGCGTATTTCTGGTTTTAGTGGTCGTGGTAGAGGCCGCGAGGGAGATCGCAGTCGTGGCGGCCATAATCTTCGTGGTTGTGATGGACGTGGACGAGGACGTGTTGGTTCCTGCATTTGTTCATATTGCAGTGGAACTAATCACACCGTTGATTATTGTTAGCAGATACATGGTCATCCTACGTATGCCGCTACTTCTGTTGCATCCACAGTTGCTCCTGAGACAATCTTCCACCCCGACAACTGAGCAGTCTACTTTAGGAGAGTCTCTTATCATTTCTCGGGCTGCATATGATGCCCTTATACAACTTCACATTCGTGATATTCCTGAGCCATCTCAAGCAGCTTCGGCCCAGTCAGGTACTGTCCTTCTTGCCTCATCCTCTCCTACCTCCTAGGTCATATACTCTGGAGCTTCCTCCCATATGACTGGTAAGTTTCAATTCCTTACTTCATATTCTCTTTCTCCTCACACTCAGTATGTCATAGTCGCAGATGGAACCCAAACTCCCATCTCTGGGATTGGTTCCATCCCTCTTTCTTCTTCCTTGTCTGTCCTTTGTCTTGCATGTGCCTCGTTTTCCATTAAACTTATTATCTGTTAGCTCTCTTACTAAATCATTAAATTGCTCCATTACCTTCTTCCCTTCTTATTGTTTGTTTCAGGACCTACAGACGAAGAGAGTGATTGGTGGGAGGCATGAGCGAAGAGGCGTTTATCTTCTCGATGATACACTCATTGCTGCTTCTAGTACCCTTTCTCTGGATCGAGAGTCCATGACTCGGTGGCATTGCCGCTTAGGCCACCCATCCATAGCTAGATTGAGAATTTTGTTTCCATCCTTATCTGTCACTAAACCTTTATGTTGTGATATTTGTGAATTGTCTAAACATCATCATGCTACATTTCCTCCTAACTCTTCTGGGAGGAAATCTCAACCTTTTCTTCTGGTTCACTCGGATGTCTGGGGACCAGCTCCGGTTACCTCCACTTTTGGATTTAGATATTTTGTTACCTTTATTGATGATTATTCACGCATGACTTGGATTTATCTTTTGAAATCTAAAAGTAAAGTGTTTAATGCGTTTAAAGTGTTTTATCATGAAGTGTGCACTCAATTTCAATGTTCCATCAAAACCCTCCATTCTGGTAATGAGGGGAAATACATTTCTACTGCCTTTCTGTCCTTCTTGCAGAAACGTGGTATTTTGTCTAGGACGTCGTGTGCTCGCACACCTCAACAAAATGGTATTGCAGAACGAAAGAATCGTCATCTTCTTGAAGTTGCTCGCACCCTTCTGCTTGGTATGCATCTACCTAAATATTTTTGGGGTGATGCTCTTCTAACTGCTACTTTTCTTATTAATCGTATACCCTCACGTATCCTGTCTTACAAATCTTCATTTACTATATTATATCCTCATGATAATCCATTTCCTCTACCGCCTAAAGTTTTTTGTTGTACATGCTTTGTTCAAATTTTGGATAGAAGTAATGACAAACTTAGCCCCAAGGCAATTAAATGTGTCTTTCTAGGGTATACTCGGAGTCAGAAAGGGTATAAATGTTTTGACCCATTAAATCGCAAGAAATATGTCTCTGCCAATGTCACCTTCTTTGAAGATATTTCTTTTTCCTCAACTCTAGGCCGAGTCAGGGGGAGTATGACTCTTATCCTCTTTCCACTAGTAATCATGGGAAAACTCTTCTCCCCTCCATTCAGCATCTTGTTAGTGATTTGTGTGAACCTAAGCCTCTGTGGGTGTATCGTCGTCAAGATAAATCTTCACACGCTCAGCCATCCACCATTCTGCTCACTTTGGATGTTAGCTCAGGCGACTCTCCTACCTTGAGTTTAGATCTTCCCATTACCTTGCGTAAAGGGTCACGATCTTGTACTCAACACCTCATTAGTAATTTCGTTTCATATGATTATCTTTCACTGTCTTTTCAGTCGTTTGCAGCTTCCCTTTCATCACAGACTATTCCTCGATCTCTCTCACATGCTCTTCAAAGTCCTGACTGGACGAAGGCGATGATAGAAGAAATGTCTGCTCTTGAGAAGAATCATACTTGGGACCTTGTGTCACTTCCTTTAGGCCATAAACTTGTTGGTTGTCGATGGGTTTATAGGATCAAGTTTCTTCCAGACAGTTCCATTGATCGCTATAAAGCCCGTCTTGTTGCTAAGGGTTACACACAGACTCATGGTGTGGATTACTTCGAGACATTCTCTCCGATGGCTAAGCTTAATTCGATTCATGTTGTGATCTCTTTGGCCGTTAATTTATCATGGCCCTTGTATCAGCTTAATGTTAAGAATGCATTTCTCCATGGGGACCTTGCAAAGGAAGTTTACATGCATTAACCTCCTTGCTTTGTTGCTTCTCACAACCTTGCACTTGTATGCTGGTTGAAGAAGGCTCTTTATGGACTCAAACAATCCTCATGTGCATGGTTCGAAAAATTTAGTCAGGCTCTCTTAGAGTTCAGCTTCGTTCGTAGTCATATCGATCATTCTCTCTTTATATGTCGTCAATTGATGGGCATCATGGTTCTCATTATCTATGTGGATGATATTGTTCTGTCTGGTAGTGATTCTGCTGGAATGAGGGAAGTCAATGATTTTTTGAAGACCAAGTTTGAGATCAAGGATCTTGGTCCTCTTCGCTACTCCCTCGGAATTGAAGTTGGTCGCTCATCATCCAGATTGGTCTTGTCACAGCGAAAATATGCGCTCGATCTTCTCATGGAGGCCGGCATGTTAGGGTGCAAGCCTGCTAACACTCCCATAGATACTTCACAGAAGCTTCGACCAGATGATGGTGCTCTCCTTACTGATCCCAGGATGTATCGACGACTTGTAGGCCGGCTTATTTACCTGACTATTACTCGACCAGATCTCTCATTTGCAGTGGGCGTTGTTAGCCAATTCATGGAAGCTCCCCATACTTCCCATCTCACAGCTATCTACCGCATACTTCAGTATCTAAAATCAGCCCCGAGTCTTGGCCTTCGCTTTCAGTTGGTTGGTCATCTTCATCTTTCTGGCTATTCCGATGCTAATTGTGCAGGTAGTACTTTTGATCGCCGCTCTATAACCAGCTTCTGTACCTTTCTAGGTGGCAATCTTATAACATGGAAGAGCAAAAAGCAGTCAGTTGTTGCCCAATCCTCGACTAAAGCAAAATATCATGTTATGGCTCATGTGACGTGTGAACTCGTGTGGCTTCGCAGCCTTCTTGAAAAACTTATCCTCCTTCAGATCCTGTTCCTCTTCACTGTGACAACCAAGCGGCCATCCATATTGCTCGTAACCCGGTTTTCCACGAGCGAACCAAGCATATTGAGGTCGACTGTCACTTTATTCGGGAGAAAGTAGCTTCTAAGGAAATCGTCACTCCTTTGGTTCAATCTGGGGATCAACTTTCTGATGTTCTTACAAAGTCCTTGAGTCAAGATGCTCTTCATCGTATTCCTGACAAATTGGGCATGATCAACATCTATGCTCCAACTTGAGGGGGAGTATAGAGAATGCTAGTGTATTGTGTATGTAGTTAGTGGCCCTTTTAGTCCATTTTAGTGTAAGTGCATGTGCACACTTCCCTCTTCTCCTGCGGTGTACTATATGCTTTATTATAATAAAACATTATGTGTTAGGGCAAGCAACCTAACACAACATCTCTCCCAAACTCTCCTCCTCTCTCAATATTCTCCTCTTTTCTTCACATTATTATCATCAAATCATTCTCTACTGGATTCAGGGGCACACTCGGGGTAGGCGGCTTGTATGAGGTGGGTGGCTCGTGTGAGGCGGAACCCATGTGATTTGGGGCCCATGAGGGGGTTCGCCTGAGCAGGTAGCTCATGTGAGGCGGAACCTATATGATTTGGGGCCCGCGAGAGGGGTTTATTCGATTACCTAACCCATGCGATGTGGGGCCTGGGCAATGAGATAAAGGAATTGATTCACCATGCTCTATCTATTTAAGCTTTTAGAGCAAGTGGTTAGTTGTCCTACATCAACTAGCTTATTCCTACTAATATGCACAAAGTGCGAAGTTTCAATGAACTAGCTACCTTCTACAGGAGATTTATCAAAATTTTAAGCAGCATTATGGCACTGATTACTCTATGCTTGAAAGGGGGACAGTTCCAATGGACCAAGGCAGCTACTAAAGCTTTTGAAGATATAAAAGCCAAGATTACTGCAGCCCCAATTCTTCAATTGTTGGACTTTCATGAAGTCTTCGAAGTTGCTTATGATGCCTCTCACGTCGGTATTAGAGGGGTACTTAGTCAAGATGGGCACTCGGTGGCTTACTTTAGTGAAAAGTTGAACAAAGCTAAGCAAAAGTACTCAACATATGATGTGTAATTTTACACAGTGGTGCAAGCAGTGAGGCATTGACAACATTACCTCATCGGCAAAGAGTTTGTTCTTTACTCTAACAATGAAGCACTCAAGTACCTCAATTCCCAGAAGAAGTTAAGTCATAGGCATGCTGAATGGAGTGCTTATCTCCAAGAGTTCACCTTTGTGTTGAGGCATTGGTCGGGAGTTGAAAACAAAGTACCTAATGCATTGAACAGGTGAACCCACTTGTTGACAACAATGTCAGTAGAAGTGATCGGCTTCGATTAGACAAAGCGTGATTACCGGGGCGATGGTGATTTTGGTCAAATCTACGCGGATTTTCATACCGGGCAACAAGCAAGTCACCTAAAGTTCAGCGTACATGATGGGTATCTCTTCTTTGGAACTCATCTATGTATACCCGGCACTTCTCTCCAAGAGCATGTGATGCGAGAATTACACTGGGGTGGCCTCAGCGGTCATTTTGGGAGTGATAAAACTATTGCTCTAGTAGAAGATAGGTTTTATTAGCCTTAATTGAAGCGAGATGTGGCGAGGTGGGTGTAGCAATGTTGAATTTGCCAACATGCCAAAGGACGGAAGCAAAATAACCTATGCTCGTGCCTCAAGAACCATGGCAAGATATCAGTATGGATTTTGTTTTGGGTTTGCCGAAGACTATACGAGGAAATGATTCCATCTTCGCCATAGTAGATCACTTTTCTAAAATGGCTCACTTTATTCATTGCTCTAAGACCTCAGATGCTCTGAAGATAGCCCACTTTGTTCTTCTGGGAGATGGTTCGCTTACGCGAGGTACCAAAATCTATTGTATCTGATAGGGATGTGAAGTTTATGAGCTACTTCTAGAAAACTTTATGGAAAATTATGAGCACCAAACTTAACTTTTCGGTTGCATATCGTCTTCAAACAGATGGTCAAACAAAGGTAGCTAATCAAAGTTTACAAAATCTACTATGGTGCTTAGTCGACGACCATGTTTCAAAGTGGAACCAGAATCTGTTGATGGTTGAATTTGCTTGTAACAATTCATTTAATCGGTCAACTAGATCGTCACCATTAGAGGTAGTGTTGGGGATGAAACCAAGGCAGCCCATTGATTTAATTGCCCTGCCTTTAGATGCGCGACCGAGCAAGGAGGCTGAAACTTTTGCCTAACATATGCACGACATCCGTGAAGAGGTAAGGAAGAAGATAGCAACCAGCAATGAAAGATATAAAGTGCAAGCTGATTTGCATCATTGCTTCATGGAATTCAAGGAAAGTGACCAAGTGATGGTACATCTCCAACCAAAAATATTTCGTAAAGGGAAGTACCAAAAGCTTCACTCTAAGAGTGTAGATCCTTTCAAAATATTGAAGAAAATCAGCATTAATGCTTATGTTTTGGAGTTGCCAGAAGATTTGCACATCGGCACGACGTTCAATGTTGAAAACTTAATTATTTATCATGGCCATCATAAAGATGAAGAATGTGAAGAGCAATGTCAAAGGTTGCCTCCCATGCCTCCTATAAACGAAGAAATTAAAGAAGTGTATGACAATCAATTGGTGTCTACTAAGGATGGCGAATATCACAAGTTCCTTGTCAAATAAAAGGGTAGACCAATTTCCGATTTTGACATGGATCACGGCTTTCGATTTTCAGTGTCTTAATCCGAATTTGTATGAGAGGTATCAAGCTGCCAACTTGTTGAGGTCGAGCTCTTGCAAGATGGAGAGAGATTATGGGGGCCTTAAAGTCTATAAGCAGAGAAGTAAGGATTGGGTGGGACCCACAAGTCTCCTCTAGGCCCCGCAGATCAGGCAGCCACTTAAAAGCCCATATAGGTGGTGCAGTTGGGCCCCCTTGAGCCCAACAAGTGCACGTGTTTTTTGTTAATAAAAGTTATTGCAAGGGGTATTTTGTAGTAAGTATTTTAAGTTGGCCTGGTGGCTTTATTTTGAGGTTTTCTTTGGGAAAAAGGGGGGGGCAGATTGTAACATGGCTTTGAAGAAAAGAAAGGGAACTTTTTTTGGACTTGCAAAGGTGTCGATTCCTCTTCTTCATCTTGGTGTTGACTCCAAGATTCTCACTGGTGTTGATTCTGGTGAATCCTATCTCCTTTCCTTCCTCTAATCTCCCAGAATCTTCTTTTTCTCTTCTTATCTTCACATCTCCCATTTTAAACTATTGAATCCCACTTTTTTCCCTTATTGCTCCTTTTCCTTGAACCCTAGCCTTACTACATCCCTGAATTTCAGATTTCTTTTTCTTTGTTGATCTGTGTTGCCCATCCGCTATCATATAGGGCCTCATCAATATGGAGGGTAGTGGCTTCATTAAAGGGGAAGGTATAGGTAGGGGTTGGTTTCCAACTGGGTAATGGCAAGGGGATTAGATTCCGGTCTGACATCTGGGCAAGGAAATAGCAGTTTAAAGGTCAGTTTTCCACTTTTAGCCAAGCTAGGACAAGAAGTCGGCATGCCTGTACTGTAGCTAGATGTTATTCCTAAATTGGTGAGGAGGTGGTTTGGGCTCCCCCCTATAAAAGGAATTTAAATGAGGCAGAGCCAGAAGTAGAGGAATTGTTATCTTTATTGAAGCAGTTGGAGAAGATCAAGCCGCAAATACTTCAAAAAGACTCCCTTAGGTGGCTTCCACAAAAATCCGGCCAGCTTACAGGTAAATCTTTCTATCAATCGATTGCTAGAGGATCTACAAGTGCGGAAATCAGTCACACATCATCATCTGGAGTTATGGAGATCCTTCAAAAGTGGTGATGTTTGCATGGTTGGTGGGTAGGTGCAGAGTTCTGACATTTGACAACTTGCGTAAAAGAGGATTGATCCTTCCAAACGTGTCTTATGTGCTATCAAGCTGAGGAATCAGTTGACCATCTATTTATTCATTGTTCTTATGCATCGCGGATGTAGTCGAATATATTAGCCAACTTTAGAATCGGGTGGGTCATGCAGGTGTCTATTGAAGCCCTATTCCAATGTTGGCAGGGAGGGAGAAAAGGTAAAAAAGAAAGCAAAGATAGGGATTGTGCCTACTTGCCAAAATATGGGCTTTATGGCTGGAAAGAAACAATCGTGCCTTAAGAAATCGGGAAAGTTTCTCAAAGACAATTCGCTTTCTCGTAAAAGAACTTGTTAGAGAATGGGTTATGGAAGTAATAGGAATTGGGGCAGACCAGCTCTGTGAATGCTGGGCTGATTTGTAATTTTAGTTGTTCACCTTTTTATCTTTTTTGTTTTTCGTCTCCTTTTTGTAATTCTTATGGCCCTTGGCCTTTTTGGAATAAACTTGATCACCATTTCAAAAAAAGAACAAGGATTTTTTTGTTTTTAAGGTTGATAAAAAACTGAGAAAAGAAAATGAATCAGGTGATCTTAAAGACTCACAACTAGAAGAAGATGTATAGGAAAACTGTCACTGAGAGCGATGTGTCTCTAATTGAGATTACCTCTTTTGTTGTCAATATGTTTGCACCCTTGATATCTCGATGAATTACACCTTGTTCATGTAGATAGACCAAACCCTCCAAAACCTGCTCATCAAGCTAGTAGTTTTAATCTATCAAGAAGTAACCTCAAGAATCCTCCATACAGTTGCTGACTTACATACAAACCTGAGCAATATAAAATGCCACCAATTGTTCGGGGAAAGGCCCAAATTTGGTTGGCTTGATAATATTAGCAAGTGAGCCATTTTCCACATACCTGTAATGAAATCCATACACTGTTACTACGCTTTCTTTTTTTTTGGAAAGTAAGATCACTTCACCAACTTATCCACACACACAGACATACAAGCAAATATGTGTGTGCACGCGCAGGCATGCATGTGTGGGTGTGCACGCACATGTGTGCATGTGTAGAGAGAGAGAGAGAGAGAGAGAGAGAGCAGAGCAGAGCAGAGCAAAGCAAAGCAGAGCAAAAAGGGAAGAAGATCCTATGTAGAAAAAGAAAGAACGGAACATTGATTACAATGCCGAAGGTTACTTACTCAAGAATTATGTGCAAGTGAGTCTTTGTCTTCAGGGATCCAAGATATTTCACAATGTTCTTATGGTTCAAATTCTGTAAAAGGAATAATTAATTAACTGTGATGAGAACAAAAGACCATGGTGCAAATATAATTCAGTTGACTAGATCAACTAAATCCATCTTTTGGCTGCATTTGGATGTCCCAACTTTTGGGCAGGTGGGATACTTCCACACAAATGGCTGTCAGAGATATCTCAGGTCCTATATATAAAAAAAATGCATCGGGCATTTTGTGATAGAAGAGGTGGAAATTTGTGATCCCATGGTGTTGTTCCTGAAGTCTGCACTGCCCCAAAACACATAGCAAAATGATAGTCATTCAGCCAAGATATTCTACTTGCTTGCAATTTGTGGCACATCCAAATGCACCCTTGACATCATTTCAGCAGACAAGAATGTTCACTTCACAGACACGATAAAAAAATTACTCAGCGATCAAGGATATGTTCGCTGATCACCATGCATTCAAAAACATATATCACAGCAGTATGCAATAGCCAAAGAGTGAAAAACAAATGCAATTGCCAGCAGAGGGAGTAGTACAAAGCATGAAAGATGAGAACTATCTCAAACATGTAAGAAAGCATCAACAGCAAAAGGGAGAAAAATAGTACCTTTAGGAGATCAATCTCTTGCTGAGACAAGGAACACGTCCACCAACGATAAAGAATGTTGTGAAAAGAAAAGGAGAAACTTGTGAGACACATTAAATGGCATTTGGAGGCTCAATTAAACTCAACTGCAAAATCCAATTCAGCTTAGGTGAAATGAAAAAATGGGAGGTGCCCACCCTCTTAAGTCATAACAATTACAAAACCTCGAATTGCAATCTGCTGTGTTTCAATTGTAATATCAATGTAGGTGTGAGTCCCTCGTTACTTATGCAATGCAACTAGTCAGACCATGGTAATTTACATCAAGCCCAACTGGTAAACACACTCACCTTTTCCAACTCTGGTGATACAATAGCAAAAAGCCTGACTAATGCCTTACCATAAGTTGAAATGAAAGAGTGTCTTTATCAGTCAGGGTCAGTGCTAATAACAATTCACTACAGTAAAATGCAAATTCAATTCAATTGAGCATCCAAACACACCCAAAAACAATCAAAACAAACGGGTAATTCTAAATACATCCAAATAAAATAATATCAAAAAATAGACAACACAAAATAATAGAAAACTGCAAATTCAAATGACAGAGAGAGAGAGAGAGAGAGAGAGGAAACAGACCATGATAATGTTAAGATCCTCCTGAGCTATATTTTCCAAGGAGACCTGTTTAATCGCGACAAAATCTCCATTCTCCAAATCCAAGCCTTTATAGACACGGCCGTAAGCTCCCTTCCCGATCTCATCTCCAAGCATCTACCAAAGAAAAGGTCTGAATGAGCCAGAATTCCCAATTTCACTAAGAAAAAGCTAAAAATCGAACCCGAATTCGATAGAACTGGATAAAGAGGTGCTGTTATACACTCACATATTTATTATCTAGCGTCTTCGACTTGTGGAATTGCGCCGTAGCCGAATGCCGAGACATCTTGTAACGGACCGAATTGTGCCGAAAAAACTACGATCGGTCGCCTCGTCGACCTAGAAAATAGCCGCGTAAGGAATCTGACGGTCGGGATCAGAGAAGGAAAGGGAGGGAGTACATGGAAACGCACCTGCATTGCGGCTCTTCATTCCCATTTGCGAAAATTCAGTGGACCTAACAGGAAGGAAGGAGAACGGCGGGGTGGCGTAGGTTAAGGTGCGGGTAGTGTAGGTTAAGAGGGGGCTGGTCGTACGTTAAAAACCCTAGGTTGGGAGTGAGGATGAATTGAAGGAGATTTGGGAGTTCTTTCTTTTTCTTCTCCTCCTCGTTCGGTTAATTGCGAAGCTCGAGAGGAGATGCCATGCTTCGATTTGCTTTCCTCGTCGTTCGGCAGGTGAGGTTGCGGGACTACTAGAACCCTGCTCAGGCTACTTGCACGGGTACAACTTTGATTCGTACTCTCCCCACGCTTGATCCTGGCCGTTCATCAGGTGGCCGAGAATCAGACCGTTCCAATAATCATACAAGCTTCTCAGATAGTTCCTGGATTTCTCTAACCGTTGGGAATTTAACATGTGAGAAGAATCATTTTGACTTCACGTCCCTGTTGTGACACGTGTCACGCGTGATTGCATCCAACTGTTTATCCGGCCGGCCACATCATAGTCATTAACTTAAAAATCAATTCCCACGGTGGAGATCTGTGGGCCAAATGGATTAGCGACGCAGATGCTACCACCTTGTGCCATGGGAGCCGCTCGAGTGCATGCGCTAAGGAATGTTAAGTGGGAGTGCACTTTTCGACACCCACCTCTCGTACATGGCAACGTGCCATTCGTGTTGAAGATCCAAGCCTCTTATCAGGTGGGTGCCACCTTTAAATACCTTTATATTTTAAAAAAATTAAAAAAAAAATACACAAATCCAATCATCAAGTAGGCCACAAGTATAAATATAAATGGATGGTTGTGAGAAACTGAGCAACGGTACACATGATGATTTTCATACAATGACAGTAGCACCATCCAGATGAGAGGTTTAAATCGCATACGCAAATTAAATAAATGTTTGGTAAAAGAGTCATTGGTACAGTTCACAAGCATTTCTCAATCACGGACATAGCATACTGGGATTTTGATAGGAAACAGTACCATATATCGCAGCTACTGTGGGGGCTACTTTTCCCTGATTAAATGGCAATCTCAACCGTTCATGTCTTAGATTCCATCTTGCAGTGCCTCTGCAAGAAACATTTATCGAACAATTGATTATCTATGAAGATTCATTTGAAACATTAAAAGGAAAATTCATATTGTGCGGTGCTAAAGTCCAAATGTCAATGACAGGTTCATCAAAGAAACATGATTATAGGATCCTAGCTTCAATGCATTATGATCGTGGCTTACGTATGTTAGTAGTGGGAACATGAATGGTTAAGATCATCTAAGATGTGTCTACCTAAAAACCCACCGTACAAGCGCCGCAGTATCGGGTGTTTGTATCTAACAAAACTGTAGGATATATATCGTCCTGTCGATGAGCTGCCCAAAAAAGGATGCGGATTAAGCGAGATAGGGCAACACCTCGATGTGTGTTGTATATCCACCCTATTTATCCGACTTTCCAACTCATTTTAGTGTATGGTCTTAAAAATAAAGTAGATCAAATATTAGGTGGATTACACCGTAGGCAGACGAAGGGTATAACATACACAGCAGTATGATCCAAAACTTTTTTTTAATGGTGGTAATTCAATCCTTACGGTGCTCTATATTTAGATTTAACTCATTTTTTCTACCGTCCCTTAGAATGATTCGGCAAACTAGATATGCAATCCATACAATGTCAGGATTCACCCACTAAGGGTCAGTTTGGGCGGTGGGATTAGGTGGGATGGGATTCTTCTGGTCCTGTGCCAATTCCACTTACGTATGGGAAGAATGGAAAAGCGTGGAATTACATTAAATGAAATTGCACTGGTCTGTGCCAACTTCACTCAATGTTTGGGAAGTTGTGTAGGTCCCACCATGATGTGTGGGCTATATCCACACCGTCCACCCATTTATCAAGATTATTTTAGAGCATGGACCAAAAATTTAAGTAAATCTAAAGCTCAAGTGGACCCCACCATAGAAAGCAATAGGGATTGAATACTTACCGTTGAAAACTTCTTTGGGGCAACATAAGTTTTGGATCTACCTCATTTTTAGGCCCATGCCATAAAATGAGGTTACAAAACAAATGAGCCATTTAGATATAACACGTGTGTTATTCTCAGTAATTTCAAATGATGGTGGGTATATCCATTCAATGTACCACCATATTATCAACAAAGCATGGAATTAATTTTATGCCATGGGAATAGGGGACAATCCCAACCATGGGTAATAATTGTATTTTTTAAATCGCATCCCACCTAATCCCTTCAAATCCCACTGCCCAAACCTGTTTGGGCAGTGGGATTAGAAGGGATTAGGTGGGATGGGATTCATCTGGTCCAGTGCCAATTCCACTCCATGTTTGGGAAGAATGGAAAAGCTTGGAATTACATTAAATGGAATTGCATTGGGTCTTGTGCTAATTTCACTCAATGTTTGGGAAGTTGTGTAGGTCCCACCATGATGTGTTGGCTATATCTACACCGTCCACCCATTTATTGAGATTATTTTAGAGCATGGGTCAAAAAATCAGGTAAATCTAAAGCTCACGTGGACGCCACCATAGAAAGCAATGGGGATTGAATACTCACCGTTGATAACTTCTTTGGGGCCACACAAGTTTTGGTTCTACCTCATTTTTAGGCTCATGCCATAAAACGAGGTTACAAAGCAAATGAATGGTTTAGATATAACACATGTGTGTTATTCTAAGTAATTTCCAATGATAGTGGGTAGATACATTAAATGTACCACCGTATTAACATGAAAGCATGGCATTAATTTTATCCCATGGCAATAGGGGACAATCCCTGCCATGGGTAATAATTATATTTTTTGAATCTCATCCCACCTAATCCCTTATAATCCCACTGCCCAAATAGACCCTAAGGGCGTGTTTGGCTGGACCAATTCCATGAGATTAGGTTGGATGGAATGGATTTTAAGGTAATGATGGTGGTGTCAGTGTTTGTCCCTTGATCCCATGGTTTTGGATAGCCCATGAGATATACAACAACCTGTTTGGACAGTCCCAAATGGATGGGTTTGCATTTACACTGCTTCTTGTGGTGTGCCCCACTCACTGTTTTATATTTGCCTTAAATCAGATTTATAGCTAAATGTAGGCTGGTGAAAATGATGGACGGAGTGAATATCTCATTAATATCTTGGTGGGCTCCACATAGAGGTGAAAAATTACATCCTGGGATTGGCAGAATCAATGTTAGCTAAAGGGCGGTGTTTACGAGGCGAGGTACATCCTGCCATCCCAAACGGGGAATGGGATGAGATAGGGCAGGATAACCCTCCTAATCCCAGGATAGCCCACATCCAGCGCCCAGCCAAACACGCCCTAAGCTGTTAACCGTTTCTCACGTAATCCGCGATTGGTAAGATAACAAGCACGCTTCGACAAAAACGTGGAAGAATTATTGGAAGATGGAAAGGGAAGCAGGTTGCATGTGGCACTATGGGCCCACCTTGGTGTAAGTATCTTATCCATGCCATACATCATTTTTGTCAGTTCATTTTTAAACATGAGCTCAAAAATCTTTAGAAACAAAGTGGACCACACGGTAAAAAACAACTGCACAATAAAAAAAACAATGGAAATTAAACACCGACCATTGAAAGCTTCTTTAGGACTATAGAAGTTTTGGGCTAACCTTATGAACACGTTGGATGGTAAATAAAATATTAAGGTGGACCTCAGGAAGTTTTTAGTTGTGCGCATTCAATATCCACTGTTTTTTTTTTTTTTTTGTGGTCACTTGACTTTTTGATCCGTAACAAATGCTGGCTTATGTCTTAAATGAGCTGTCAAAACAAATGAATAATGTGAATAAAACACATACAATGGGCTCCCACTCCATGGAGCTTTAGCCATGACGTGCCACCTGGATATCCCTGTGTGGGGGAGCCCAACATTCTGTAACCAATACCAAATTGCGGATCACACCCTGACCACAGGGCCCACCATGAGATATGCATCGTGTATCCGTGCATCCATCTATTTGCCAGCTTATTTTATGTTATGGTTTAAAAAATGAATAAATTTTCAGGTAGACCACACAACAGAAATAATAGTCATTAAACGCCTGTTAATAATAAAAAATTAAGGTCTAACCTAATATTTATGACCACCAAAACTTAATGATGAGGTCACACATACATGAATAAAAGGATATATATATATAATATATATATATATATATATATATATATATATATATATATATATATATATATATATATATACACGGAAACTGTCACCTGCGAACCAGTTCATACGTGCTACATACGAACTTTTTTGAGAACTCATCATATCTGATGAGTCTTGCAAATCTGAACGATTCACATGAAGCAAAACCTCAGGAAACCTCCTGGTACGAATTTTTTACTTTGATTCAAAACTTCGGTGGGCCATGAAAAATGCAAACAGTTTCTTCCCTTGATTTGAATTTCTCTTTTCTATGGCCCACCAGAATCTTAGATTAGGGTGAAAATTCATCTCCTAGAGTTTCATGGGATTCCGCATCACATGGACCGTTCAGATTAGACACCCATGTCACGTGTGCAAAGGGAAGAAACTGTTTGCATGCTCCCCTGCGCACCTAGGCACGTGCGCACCTTTGCACACGTGCCATGGGTGTCTAATATGAACGGTCCATGTGATGCGGAATCCCATGAAATCCTATGTGAAAAATTTTCACCCTGATCTAATATTCTGGTGGGCCATAGCAAAGAGAAATGCAAATCAAGGGAGGAAACTGTTTTCATTTTTCATGGCCCATCAAAGTTTTAAATCAAAGTAAAACTTGAGCCTGGGAGGTTTCATGAGGTGCTGCTTCACATGAACGGTTCAGATTTTGGATCCACATCATGTATGATGGGTTCTCAAAAAAGTTAGGAACTGATTTGCAGGTGAGCGTTTCCGTGGGTGTGTGTATATATATGTGGGTGTGTGTGTGTGTGTGTGTGTGTGTGTGTGTGTATATATATATATATATATATCAACTTGACACAAAACTTGTGGCTAACGGAAGGTTTTTAATAGTTAATAATTATTATTTTTCTTGATGGGTCCACTTGAAATTTGTATTGCTTCATTTTTAGGTCTAAGCCATAAAATAAGTTGGCAAAATAGACTGTTGATGTGGATATACAATGCGTACACGTGCCGAGTTGTGAGAAGGTTCGAATCCTGACAGTCAAACTTATATTGGCCCATAAATCACTTGGTGGGCCTAATCGGAAACATTTCCCATGACTGATACTGATAATAAGAATCGTCATGCAACTCCACCGAGGATAGATTAGAGAGATGTGCTGAGCAGTCATGCAACGTTTCTGTATCAAGGGATCCTGACCGCAAACAAATACCAGCCAATAAATCAGAAAAATCAATTCATCAAATGGGTCATACTCACGTGGCGAGAACGGTTGGACAGAGAGAAAATTCCAGCAGCCTATAGTAAATGTACAGCTGTGAGCAAGCTGGACGAAGAATATTGAAGTTGGGGCCCATCCGCACCATGGGTCTGGATACCGCTGCCGTCTCCTTAGTTGGCACGCAATTCACTGCGACTTTTGCGTTAGAAGAGCTATTATTATAGGATCTTCATGCGTCGAAATATATACAGCAGGTGATCCATCGCTACTCTCAAGTGGGGCCTACAGTATGGTGTCCAGATAATTGATATGATTGGCATCCCAGTGTTAGGAAAATCTCCCCATTTAAGGCAAACAACCAAGGCCTACAGCTTGGTTAGTGCACGACTGAAGAGGTTCGAAACCGGTACGTATCGCCCGGACTGATACGTTACGATACGATAAAGCCCATTTTTAAACGTCGCTCCCTCTCCAAGGGAAGACCCGGTTTCAACAGAAAAAATGTCAGCGATTTTTGTTAAGCATGGAGAGAATAATCAATAGAGGTGGGCATCGAGCCGAGCCGAGTCGAGGTGGGCCAAGCTTGGCTTGACTTGTCCATGATGTACACGAGTTCGAGCTCAAGCTTGAGCTCGGTACATGAGTTCGAGCTTGAGCTCGAGCTTGGCCTCGAGCTCAACAATGAAGCTTGGCTTATTTGCCAAAGCTGTCGAGTCAAGTTCGAGTTGAGCTAGTGGTTCGAGTTGAGTCGAGTCTACCTCGAATCGAGCTCGAGCTTGTTGGGTGAGAGAGTAATGGATTCTGTTCTTGATCCTCCTCCATTGATGAAAAATTCAAAAATCTTAAGAAAATCAAAGCAAAACCCAATGAAAAAACCAAAAAAAGCTTCGAATCAAATGAGGAAACCTATAAGAACTGATCTATTCTTGATTTTCTTCCACCAACAGAAATCCAAGTACTAGAAAAGAAATAGAGCAGAAAACGGATCAGAAATCCAAGTAAAGAGCTCTAGCCAATCAGATTATTGAATTTCCTTAAAGCTCTAACAAATCTGAGAAGAACTCATTTCGAATTTCCTGGGTTTCTCGCCTAAGAAATAGATCTCAATAGATTGAAATCATACTATTGTGGAGCTGAAATGAAAACTGGTGGTGGTGGTCGGGGTGGGCGTGTAGCTGGCAATGGGCAGAGAAAGAGAAGAAAGGGAAATGGAAGGGGGTGCGTGCGGTCGGGTAGAGACTCTAGGGTTTGTTTTTTATTTTTTTATTTTTAAGTTTAAACTTAAAACTTATATTAATATAATATATATATATATATATATATATATATATATATATATATATAGTATTTAATATATTTATTAATCGAGCTCGAGCTCGAGCTTCGAGTTGAGTTGAAATGAGGCAGAGAAAGAGAAGAAAGGGAAATGGAAGGGGGTGCGTGCGGTCAGGTAGAGACTTTAGGGTTTGCTTTTTATTTTTTTATTTTTAAGTTTAAACTTAAAACTTATATTAATATAATATATATATATGTATATATATAGTATTTAATATATTTATTAATCGAGCTCGAGCTCGAGCTTCGAGTTGAGTTGAAATGCCCCTCGGTTGAACTTGGCTTGAACTCAACTCGAGCTTCAAATAATTAGCTTGGCTCGGCTTGAATCGGCCATTCAAGCCGAGTCAATCCGAGCTGACTCGAGCCGAGTTGAGCTAACTTGACTCGTGAACAGCCCTAATAATCAAGCAAAGTACTACCATTTGTGGAAAAAATGGTGTCACATGAGAAAGCCATCTTTTCCTCCCTCCCCATATACGTATGCGTATGTATGTGTGTATATATATATAGGAAAAAGTTATGTGCGGTCAAGCTCACGGGAACTTCCCATGAGGTGGAGCAGTGTGGGCCCACCATGATGCGTGTCGAACATCTACCCCATCAGTCAGATGCACCGTTTCATGGTGGACCTAGGGCTTAAAAATCAAGTCAATCTGTGACTTGCGTGGGCCACACCACATACAAAAGTTGAAAGAGGTTACCCTCCATTAAAACATTCATAATCATTTGTTGGGCCATTGAGAACTGGTTCACAAATCCGGCCCATCCATTATGTGTGTCCCACTTGAATGAGGGGTCAGACCAAGTTTTAGATGCATCCAAATTTTAGGTGTGCCCCACCAAGTGCTTTTATATGTTTTAGCCATGTCTTCATATGATTGTAGATGGTATGGCCCACCTGAGTTCCATATACAGCTGATTTTTGAGATATCCCTTAATTTAAAGGGGACCCATCAAATGCATGGTGTAGATGTTTGACATACATCATGGTGGGGCCCACGCAGCTCGACCTCATGGGAAGTTCCCATGAGCTCGGCGCATAGAATTTTTATATATCAAGGAAACATCCCATGAGGCCGAGCTACGTGGGTTCCATCGTGATGATGCGTGTTAAACATCTACCCCATTAGTCAGATGCACCATCCCATGGTGGGCCGCGAGCTTAAAAATCAAGTTAATCTATAACTAGGGTGGGCCACACCACATACAAAGTTGAGAGAGGTTACCCTCCCATTAAAACATATATAATCATTTGTTGGGTCAACCAAGATGTGGTTCACAAATCAAGCCCATCCATTATGTGTGTCCCACTTGGATGGGGGGACCAAGTTTCAGAAGCATGCAAATTTTAGTGGGCCCCACTAAGTGATTTTATATGTTTTATCTTCACATGATTTTACATGGTATCGCTCACCTGAGTTCCGTATACGGCTGATTTTTGGGATAGCCCATAATTTAAAGGACCATCAAATACACAGTGTTGATGTTCGGCACACATCACGGTGGGACCCACATAACTTGACCGCATAGAACCCGTGGGACCCACATAGCTCGACCGCATAGAACCATTTCTTTCATATATATACATATATACATATAATATATATATATATATATATATATATATATATATATACATGTATACATGTATATATACATGTATATATATATATATATATATATATATATAGAGAGAGAGAGAGAGAGAGGTCTCCTACGCACAGTACCGTAAAGAGTTTATATGCGAGCCTTCATGTAAGCCATAAGATGAGGAGAACGGTTGAGATTCAGCTTCATTAAGAGAGAGAGCCTTAAAATAAATAAATAAAACTCTCATATACTCACTGAAGGAAGCGGATTGCGTAGTAACTCACTACGCTAAGCGTATTAAGTAAACTCTATAGGGTCCACCATGATTTATATATTTTATCCACTCCCATTCATATTACCAGATATTTTTATGGCTTAAGCTCAATAATGAAGCATATCAAAAATATCAAATGGACCACACCACAGGAAACAGTGTGAATTGAACATCTACTGTTGAAAATTTCTTTAGTGCCACTCAAGTTTTGGATTAAAATTATATTTGTTTTTTCCCTTCTCGATGTTTTTTTAATCTTATGAACAAGTTGGATGATAAATAAAAATCACCATGGGGCCTAGCAAGGTTTCAATGGTGGAAATCATTATTCCTACTATTTCTTGTGCTATGTCACACTTGATCATTACATGTGCTTCAATTTTGGTTTCAACCACTTAAATGAGCTAGGAAAACAGATGGACGGATAAACCACATACATTCACAATGGGCCCAACAGAGTTTACTCAATAGGATAAGAGTGTACTGAGTAACTCAGTAGACAATCTGATTTCTTGTACAACGGGATTTCCTACGAAAGCCTTTGGCAAGAAGTTCTCGTGCAAGGATTCTGAGGGGCGGGGGGGCACTATGATGTTTGTAATAAATCCAACCCATCCATCCTTTTTTCAAGCTCGTTTTAAGACATGCGACAAAAAATATGAGGATCCAAAACTTAAATGAGCCATATGAGATGAAACAATGGGGAAAGGAATGCCTACCGTTGAAACTTTCTTAGGCTCCATATTGTTGTTTATATTCCATCCAAACCGTTTATAGGGGCCATAGAAGTTTTTGATCAAGCTTATATTTGTGTTTTCACTTCCTCTATTTCTATGTTAACTTATGAACAGTTTGGATCTCAAAAATATCATGGTGGATCCTATAAATGTTTCAACTGTGAGTGTCACTGCCCCCACTGTTTTATGTGGTAGGGTCCACTTGAGCTTTAGATCTACCTCATTCTTTGTTTCATGCCATAAAATGATCTCTCCAAATGGATGGACGGTATGGATACAACACACATCATGGTGGGGCCCACAGAGCTTAGTGACGTCAGTCATTGTCAGTATCTAATCCAGTTGTATTCCATCCAAACCGTTTATAAGGTCATTTTCACTGAGATGAAATGAAAACACTAGTAACTTAAATCGATACAAAACTTTTGTAGCCATATGAATGTTTCAACGGTGGTCAGTAAATCCCCACTGTTTCCTCTCATGTGGCCCATTTTATTTTTGGATCCTCCTCATTTTTGGTTGCATGTCTTAAAATGATTTCGAAAAATAGATGGACGGGTTGGATTTATCACAAACATCATTATAGGCCCTACAGAGAATCCTTGTACAGGATTTTCATGCGAAAGGCTTTTGTGGGAAATCCGCTTGCAATTCCAAGAGTCTCTTCATGAGTGAGTGTATGAGAGAGTCTTTTTTTTTTTTTTTTTTTTTTTTTTTAAAGACTCTCTCTCAGTGAAGCTGAATCTCAGTCGTTCTCTTCATCTTACAGCTTATATGAAAGCTCACATATAAACTCCATGCAGTACTGTGCGTAGGAGACCGTCTCTCTCTCTCTCTCTCTATATATATATATATATATATATATATATATATAGCCCTATGCAGAATCACAATTGAAATAAAAAATAAATTCCTCACTTATGCAATTCTACGCGCACACTCGATGGGACTTTGATAGTATTGACGATCTGTCGATAATCGTCGATAGCATCGAACACCTTCAATGATATCAAGTAAAATAACAAAACGTTCCAACAATAAAACATAGATTTTTTGAATTTTTCTGACATCTCCTTAATGGCATTGAGTTATCTTTCGATGGTATCAATAAACCTTGTTTGTTTATAGATTTAAAACATCAACAACAATTTTATGGCTAGGATCTTATGTTTGATTTGGATCCATTTTTTTTTATTTTTTTATTTTTTATTTTATTTTATTTTATTTTAATTTTTAACTTTTGGAATCTCCCATCCTTTATGAGGTCCATCAAATTGATGGTCATGATGGTCAAACATGGACCCAAATTCTATAATTAAGCGAAAGCCAACACCACGAACATTCCAATGCCATGTGTGTACAATATCCATGCCAGTCAATAGGTGGGTTGGACCAAGTGCGTTCCCTGACCCAACAAACGAGCCAATCTACTCATTCCTCACTTTCTTTACATTGCCGTCAAACAAACAGCCTCTTAAAAGAAAATTACAAACTATCCACGTTCTGTGCTGGTGTGGACCACCTAATTAGCGGACTAGGCTAGAGCTTGGGAAGGTGCCCATTCAGTTAGACCCCCACTCGGTGCATGGCCCAAACCCTGCACACATATGCCACGTCGACATGTGTACTGCAGTTCACCCGTTCAAGTGGAACTTATTCCTGGGAGGGTGGGTGTGCCCAAAACTCAAGAATGCACGAATGATCCTAACCATTGATTTTGCGGGAAAAAAAGGAGGGGTAGCTAGAAAAGTTGACCAACAACTCTTATCCAATGTTTAAATCTACGCTTAAGATTAGTCAACTAACTTGAATTCAAGACAATGCACATCCACTGCAGGGCCCACCTCATGAACCATCCAGGATGTCATTCAATTGTGCATGTTTTCAAATCCCTGACTCGAACTCGATCCGACTCGGGACCGAGTCCAACAAGCTTGACTCGATCCGAACCGGATCTTGGTTGGGCCGACCCGAACTGAATCCAACTCGATTAAAGATACCGAGTCGGATCGAGTTGGCTACGATTTGGATTGGATCAATGGCAAGTGCCCAGACCACTACAGAGAAATAAATAATCATTTTACCTAAAATGGGCGGATTGCTATCGGACGGGTGGATTGCTGCCACCAAATTGGTGGATTGTTGTGTTGCCAGATGAGTGGATTGTTGCCGCCAGATGGGTGGAGGGAGGAAGTGGACTGGACTGAGAGAGAGAGAGAGAGAGAGAGAGAGAGAGAGAGAGTTGGGTTTCGACAGGGTCGGCGTCGATAGGGTTATTGTAGAGATGAAAAGTAAAAAAGTTATCTTATATAATACTCGATACCGGATTGAGTCGGGTTTCGGATCGAGTTTCGGTTTGAGTCGGGTTGAGTTACTATGAAAACCAAACTCGATTCGGTCAGGATTCGGATCCGAATGGAGCTACTTGATCCGAACCTGACTCTACCTTTCGGTTTGGGTCAAGTCGGATCTGACCGAGTCAGACAAGACGGATCCGCCGAGCCGAGTCGGTCCTGCCCACCTCTACTTCCTTGCGTTTGTGTGGATGGGGAAACACAAATACACGAGCCACTCTTCACAATCATGGTTTTAAGACTGGATGACTCCAATGTGACTCGTCTGAGTCGACTCAGACTTAGTTAGACCCAATCTGGTTGAATACAACAAGTCACCTCCAAATCAAGCGAGTCAACTGGATTCACCCCTGACTCGGTGGGTCACAACTCGACATGCTACCAAATGAGTGAGTCCGAGTCATGAATCTTAAACCAATATTCCCAATTCCTGTAATTTCTGCTCGAAATCAAATGGGGTCAGTTGTTAAACATGGCTGTAATCACTCCAGGTCGTGATAAAAATAATTCCATTTTAATGGAGTCTCTGTTTCATTTTTTTTTTAAGGAAGAATTCGGGATGCAGCAGCTTGGTCAATCAATAAGTGAAGACTGGATGAGTCAACTCAGTGACTCAGCTTAATCTCGCAAACTTTCACCAGGTCTATTACATGACATATATGTTGAGAAGTGGAGCCACATCTGGGGCCGCCCACGACCAGTCGAGGTTGCGCGGATTTCGTGTCGCAAGTCCTTTCACAACTGGGACGCGAAAGGAGTTTCGCGGATTTCGTGTCGCAAGTCCTTTCGCAACTGGGATGCGAAAGGAGTTTCGCGGATTTCGTGTCGCAAGTCCTTTTGCAACTGGGATGCGGAAAGGGAAGTTGCCAAAACTATAAATTGGGGTCCCTAGGGCTATTCTAGGTTAAGGTGAATTTTAGGAAATTATTCTGAGGTGTGGGCAAAGGATTTTCTCTGTACTTCCAAGGGAGAGGTTAGTATATTGCCTTGTAATTTTCGTTTCTCTTCATAGTTGAATTTTGCATCCGTGGTTTTTTACCCTAGTTTGGGGTTTTTCCACGTATATCTTGTCTTGTGGTTTGTTTTGGATTGCTTTGATCTATTTCTAGTTTATATTTCTTCCTGTCTATTGTTTGTGGGTGAGGCCTTAGATTGGATCTAGGCTCACTGCGTTGTTGGCGTGCTGCGCAACAACTGGTATCAAAGCTATTGGTTTAGTTCTATTGGGAGCGATGGCAGAAGATGAGAAAACTAGAATTGAGAAGTTTGATGGTTCAAACTTTGCCTTCTGGAAGATGCAGATGGAGGATTATCTGTATCAGAAGGACCTCTATATTCCTCTAGGATGAAAAGAGAAGAAACCAGAAAAGTTGACAGATGATGAATGGTTTTTACTGGATAGAAAGGCTTTAGGAACGATCCGACTCTCTTTGTCTAAGAGCGTCGCCTTCAATATATCCAAGGTAAAAACGACAAAAGAATTAATGGAAGCCCTAGCCACCATGTATGAAAAGCCCTCAGCATCCAACAAGGTTCATCTTATGAAACAACTATTCAACATGAAGATGTCAGATGGTGGGAGCGTGACTGAACATCTAAACGAGTTCAATACAGTCACGAGCCAGTTGGAATCCGTTGGCATTGCTTTTGAGGATGAGGTTAGGGCGTTATTGATCTTATCCATTTTGCCAAACAGTTGGGATGGTTTGGTGATTGCTGTGAGCAATTCTTCAGGATCGACAAAGCTGAAATTTGATGATGTGGTCGGTCTAATTCTCAGCGAAGAATCTAGAAGGAAGGCATCAGGAGTTTCAGGGGATTCAGGGAATGCTCTAAACGTTGAAGGAAGAGGAAGATCGCTGAACAAAAGAGGCAATAAACACGGGCGTTCTAAGTTAAGGAATAAGTCCAAGGGACCGAAAGACAAAGATGGGTGTTGGCATTGCGGCAAAAAGGGGCACATGAAACGTGATTGCAGGGCGCTCAAGAAACAAGAAGGAAGCTCTCAAGGTGGAAAAGATTCAGTGAAACTGTTTGAGGAGAGCGACACAGAGGCGTTGATCTTGTCTTTAAATGCGAGGAATGAGTCTCGGGTTATAGACTCGGGTGCTTCGTTTCATGCTACTTCGTGTAAGGAAGTTCTGCGTGATTATGTGGCAGGTGACTTTGGGAGAGTCTACCTGGGTAATGATGAGCCGTGCAATATTGTTGGAAAGGGAGATGTTCATGTAAATCAGAAAGACGGAACGGTCTTGAAATTGAAGGATGTCAGACATGTACTGAGTTTGAAACGTAATCTGATCTCAGTGGGACAGTTGGCTGATACCGGTTATGTGACGACATTCACCAGTGACTCCTGAAAGATCACAAAAGGTGCCTTGGTAATATCTCGTGTAAAAAAGGAAGGTACTTTGTACGTGACTTCAGGATCGTATAGTTCACTCGTAGTCGCATCAACTAGAGTGAATGGGCAGTTATGGCATCAGAGGCTGGGACATATGAGTGAGAAAGGGATGAAAGTGCTATTATCAAAAGGGAAGCTATCAGGGCTGAAGTCTATTGACTTGGAATTTTGCAAGGACTGCGTATATGGTAAGCAGAAGAGGGTAAGCTTCAAGAAGACGGGACGCGCTCCAAAGACACATCTGTTGGAGCTTGTACACACTGATGTGTGGGGACCGGCACAGGTATTATCTCTTGGTGGCTCACGTTATTTTGTTACCTTTATTGATGATGCTAGTAGAAAACAGTGGGTCTACTTCTTAAAACATAAATCTGATGTATTTGATGTATTTAAGAAGTGAAAAGTTATGATAGAAAATGAGATAGGTAAAACAGTAAAGTGTCTCAGATCTGACAATGGGGGAGAGTATTGTGATAAGAGGTTTGAGGAGTATTGTGCAGCAAATGGAATCAAACATCAAAAAACGATTCTAGGGACACCACAGCAGAATGGTGTGGCTGAGCGCATTAACAGGACCATCCTTGAGCGCGCCAAGAGCATGAGGTTACATGCAGGGTTGCCCAAGACCTTTTGGGCAGATGTTGTGAATACTGTCGCATATCTCATCAATAGAAGTCCCTCAGCACCATTAGATGGTGGGCTACCAGAAGAAGCGTGGACTGGGAAAGAAGTGAACCTTGCACATCTCAGAGTGTTCGGTTGCACTTCATATGTTCACATTGATGCGGAGCAGAGAAACAAGCTGGATGCGAAGTCCAGGAGGTGCACGTTTATAGGCTATGGGCAACATGATTTTGGCTACAGGTTCTGGGATGCAGAAAATAGAAAAATCATCAGAAGCAAGGACGTAGTCTTTAATGAAAAAGTGATGCATAAGGACAGTGTGCAGGAAAATAAGGCCGAGAAAAAGGAATTCGTAGAGTTGGAAGAGTTACCGGACATGGGTGTTACAGTGCCACAGGATGAGGCAGAGCCGCATACACCAGTTGTGAGGAGGTCTACTCGGGAGAGGAGACCCACGGTCCGATACTCACCCTCCTTACATTATCTACTACTGACAGATAATGGTGAGCCAGAGTGTTTTGAAGAGGCGTTACAGTCAGATATACGGGTTAAGTGGGAGCAGGCCATGGATGATGAGATGGACTCTCTTGAGTCTAATCGTACATGGGAGCTAGTCACTCTACCCAAGGGTAAGAAAGCTCTTCATAACAAGTGGGTTTACAGACTGAAGGAGGAGCACGATGGTTCAAAACGGTACAAGGCCAGATTGGCTGTGAAAGGGTTTCAACGAAAGGCAGGTATCGATTTCACTGAAATATTTTCACCGGCAGTGAAAATGTCTACGATTCGCATGGTCTTGAGTATAGTGGCTTCAGAGGACTTACATCTAGAACAGCTAGATGTTAAGACAGCCTTTCTTCATGGGGACCTTGAAGAAGAGATATATATGCATCAGCCGACAGGATACGTGACACCAGGTAATTAGAACAAGGTGTGCAGACTGAAGAAGAGTCTATATGGCCTGAAGGAGGCCCTGAGGCAGTGGTACAAGAAGTTCGATAGTTTCATGTCGGGAAACGGTTTTAGGAGATGTCATGCAGACCACTGTTGTTACTTGAAGAAGTTTGATACGTCATACATCCTCCTTCTTCTGTATGTTGATGATATGCTTATGGCTGGCTCAAGCATGGAGGACATCTCAGATCTCAAAAGACAATTGTCTAGAGAATTTGCCATGAAGAATTTAGGAGCTGCAAAACAAATCCTAGGCATGAGGATAAAGCGTGACAGGGAAAACAAGAAATTAGTTTTGTCACAGGTAGAGTACATAGCCAAGGTACTTTATCGATTCAATATCGTAGGTGCTAAGCCGGTTAGCACTCCATTAGCCAACCACTTCAAGCTATCTAAGGAGCAAGGTGCAAAGACACAGGAGGAACAGGACTACATGGCTAAAGTCCCATATGCGTCAGCTATTGGGAGTCTCATGTATGCTATGGTGAGCACGAGGCCAGACATTGCTCAAACAGTGGGAGTTGTTAGTAGGTTCATGAACAACCCCGGGAAGGAACATTGGGAAGCTGTGAAGTGGATCCTTAGGTACTTGGTAGGTACTAAGGACGTAGGGCTGTGTTATGGTGGATTGAAAATCAAGTTACAAGGCTACGTGGATTCAGATTTGACAGGAGATATCGACAGCAGAAGAAGCACTACGGGTTATGTTTTTACTCTAGGTAGTGCTGCAGTCAGTTGGGTCTCTCAGTTACAAAAGATAGTATCTATCAGTACGACGGAAGCAGAATATGTTGTGGCTACAGAAGCATGCAAGGAGATGGTGTGGATGCAAGGTTTTATGGAAGAGTTGGGTAAGAAGCAAGTAGATTGCAAGCTGTACAGTGACAGTCAGAGTGCAATACACTTGGCTAAGAATTCAACCTTTCATTCAAGGACCAAGCATATTGCCATTAGATATCACTTCATATGTTCGTTACTGGAAGATGGATCGATTGCTCTAGAGAAGATTCATACAAGTGAGAATTCTGCGGATATGCTGACCAAGGCGGTCACAAGGGAGAAGCTGAAGCTCTGTTCAGCTTTGATTGGTCTTCAGGCTTGAAAACGGGGAGGTGGTGCACTCCAGATGAAGAAGACAAAGGTTTATGGAGATGTGTCTCCAAGTGGGAGATTGTTGAGAAGTGGAGCCACATCTGAGGCCGCCCACGACCAGTCGAGGTTGCGCGGATTTCGTGTCACAAGTCCTTTCGCAACTGGGATGCGAAAGGAGTTTCGCAGATTTCGTGTCGCAAGTCCTTTCGCAACTGGGATGCGAAAGGAGTTTCGCGAATTTCGTGTCGCAAGTCCTTTCGCAATTGGGATGCGGAAAGGGAAGTTGTCAAAACTATAAATTGGGGTCCCTAGGGCTATTCTAGGTTAAGGTGAATTTTAAGAAATTATTCTGAGGTGTGGGTAAAGGATTTTCTCTGTACTTCCAAGGGAGAGGTTAGTATATTGCCTTATAATCTTCGTTTCTCTTCATAGTGGAATTTTGGATCTGTGGTTTTTTACCCTAGTTTGGGGTTTTTCCACGTATATCTTGTCTTTTGGTTTGTTTTGGATTGCTTTGATCTATTTCTAGTTTATATTTCTTCCTGTCTATCGTTTGTGGGTGAGGCCTTAGATTGGATCTAGGCTCACTGCGTTGTTGGCGTGCTGCGCAACAATATAATGGGGTTGCCATGATTAAATTAGGAGATGGGGTTACCTTTATTCACATTTAAGTGATTCTTCTGATGTGGCCTATAATTAGCAAGACCCACCAGATGGATGACCTTGTTTAGTGGGTCATCATTCACATATTCAGTGGTAAGTGCCAGTTAAAACAAATATATCTTCATAAGGTAGAAATACTTCAATTGGTGGATAAGATGGGAAGAAACAGTTGATGGATGATCATTTTCGTTAAAATGAAAGATTTTGAATATATGTATCTTTCAGGACTTGCTGTTCCATGTAGCTTCAATTGCCTTTGAATGGAATGAATAAAACGATTGCATTGTGGGTTTATTAAAAGAGAGAGAGAGAGAGAGAGAGAGAGAGAGAGAGAGAGAGAGAGAGAGAGAGAGAGAGAGAGAGAGAGAGAGAGAGAGAGAGCATGATTTGGGAAGGAGTAAAAGATTAATTTGACAATAAAATGGATTAAATATTAATCAAGTAAATTAATTGATATGCAATTGCTTTTAAAAGGTAAAACTTAAAATTATTATTAATGGAAGTAAAGAAAAACAGTCAAAGATTAACATTACTACTTGATTTCGCATTTTCATCAATGAATCAACTTGGTACGAGTTTCATGACTCAGTGGATCAGCCGAATCAGATTAAATTATACTCAGTCAAGTTACTTAAAACTTCATCAAAGTTTTGTATAAAAAATATCCATAGAATGGATCAGCAGCCAATTTTTAGGTCGATCTGAGTCAACTCAGGCAATTTTGTAGGGACCCGTTTGGATGGTAAGTTATTTTACATCAGCTACTTATGCCTAAAGTAGCTTATTTTGGTTTCTACTTAATCAGTATATAAGTATGTTTGGTGGGTGTTTTATTTATTAATAACTCACTGAAAAAAAAGGGGTTCTTATATTGCATTATTGAAGCACCCAGTTGGTTAATGACATGATGGTTAGGCCCACCTTGATGCATGTGTTATTTATCCACTCCTTCCAACTGTTTTGCAAGCTCATTTTAGCGTATTGGCCTAAAAACGATCCAGATCCAAATCTCAACCACACCATAAGAAATAGTGATGATTGAATACCCACCATTCAAAACATCCTAGGGCCCACCATAATGTTTATTTGCCATCCGACTTGCTGATAGGGTCACATCTTTCTTTTATCACAAATATAAGCTTGATCCAAAACTTTTATCACCCATAGAGAAGTTTTTAATAATAGGAGTTCAATCACCATCTTTCTTATGGTGTGGTCCACCGGAGATTTGGATCTGCTTCATTTTTTAGGCTCATGCTATAAAATGAGCTAACAAAACAGATGGATGCCATGGATATATAACACATACATCAAGGTGGGGCATGGTAATGCCTATCTAAAGAGGCTATTATGAGGGTACCAAATCTACTCCTGTCCTCTCACTCCAGCTGACTGCAACATGAACCCAACGTGCCTAGCGCCGATAGTGGTTTTTCTTAGAAATCCACCCATCCCATCCATTTTACTAAGGGCCTGTTTGGCCGGGCGGATTAAGAGGGATTAGGAGGGATGGGATGGAATTTAAGGGCCTGTTTGGCCGGGCGAATCCCATGAGATTAGGAGGGATGGGATGGATTTTAAGGTAATGATGGTGGTGTCAGTGGATTGGTTTAAGATCCATCGGATTGCCATATCCCGGGACAAGTTCACTGGTCTGTCTGGCACGCCTGACATATCCCGGGATTTTACCTTCCAATCCGTCCAACTAAGGGATGAGATCAATTTTAAGGTAATGATGGTGATGTCAGTGAACTGTTTTAAGATCCATGGGATTGCTTATATCCCGGGACAAGTTCACCGGGTCTATCTTGCTCATCATGCATATCCCGGGATATCGCGATCCCGTCCCTCCTAATACCGTGGGATCAGTTCGACCAAACAAGCCCTAAGGTAATGATGGTGGTGTCAGTGGATTGGTTTAAGATCCATGGGATTGCTATATCCCAGGACAAGTTCACCGAGTCTGTTTGGCATGCCGGGCATATCCCCGGATTTTACCTTCCAATTCCTTCCAATCCGTCCAACCAAACACGGCCCAAGCATGATTGAACGGGATTAGGAGGGATGAGATCAATTTTAAGGTAATGATGGTGATGTCAGTGGATTGGTTTAAGATCCATGGGTTTATTATATCACGGGACAAGTTCATCGGGTCTGTTTGCTCGTTTGGCATATCCCGGGATTTTACCATCCCATCCCTTCTAATCCCATGGGATATGTCCGGCCAAACACGCCCTAAGTTAGGAGGTGTCCCAATAAATGAGGAGATCCAAAGCTTACATGGGCCTCAGAGAAGATATAATGGAGATTGAATTACCTCTATTAAAATCTACTACACGGAGCCATTGTGTTGATTAATATGTGTCATTCACACCAATTGTAAGGTCATTCCCACCCCCATAGGATCATACGAATATCCCAGGTGGATGGGTGGATATTTCAAAAAATTAATGTAAACCCAGTGACTATTTCAATGGCGGAGGTTCAATAACACTGTTTTTAGTAGAATCGTAGCTCACTTGAATGTTGGATTTACTTCTTATTTAAGCGCAAGACCTAAAATGTGCTAACAAAAATGGTGGACAGGGTGGATTTCTCAAAAACATCTTGGTGGGATATTTAAGTTTTTGAGCTCCTAGATTCTGAAGGGCTTCAATAACACAGTTTCAAGCTGTGTGACCTACTTATGATGTGAATCTTCATTATGGCCCACCAGTTAAAATGAGCTGAAAAAACTTTCGGATGGGTGGATTTCTCATAAACATCATGGTGGCCACATGACAATGGGCTTAGTTTTAACAATGAGCATTTAATACTACTGTTGCAAGTTGTTACTTGAGTGTTAGATATACATTATAGTTGGGCTCACTCTCTAAAATAAGTTAAATAAAATAGTTGATAGGAAATTTTCTCAAAAACATTATGGGGTGAATTTCCCAACACGGCAGGAATAGAGGCCCGATCCATTCATACACTGAGCATTCATAACCTAGGAGCGCACCAAAGAGTCAGACCTGTTAAGTTGCTTTTCGGAAGTTAAAAAAGTAGAAAATAAAAATTGAAGAAAATAAATTACTTTTTCTAATAAGCCTCTTGGTTAAGTTTAATAATCAAACTTAGTTTTTTAAAAATAACTTATTAACTTACATAACGTTTATTTTATTTTATTTTATTTGATGGTATCCAAACAGCTCCTAGACCCATTAAATTTCAAACATTGTTCTTAATAAAAATTCAAAAAAATCATGAAATGGTGCTTGTGTGGATGAGAAGATCTTTCCAACCCAACATAAAAGAACCACATTTGCATTTTTTTTTAAAATTTAAAGATCCCATTTGTGAAATTATTAAAACCAATATTTTGAATTGTACCACAATTGCATTTTTTATTTTATTTTTAAAGATACCACTTGAGAAATTATAAAATCAAACTTTTAAATTGTCCTCTTTTATGTTGTGCTCTAGACTCAATGGAATAGTCTAGACTGGTCAAATGAGTTGTCCAAGTGTCGAAATGCAACTAGGTGTATTATAACTTGTAGTGTTCCTAGAAAACTAGTTCACACCTCATGTAAGGCAATGATGTTGGTTTATGGAGTTTGGAAAATTATTTAAACAAAATAAATTTAAATTGAGAATAAGAGAAAACTTATCAGTTTAAAGAAGTTGAGGCGTGACATGAGTCACTTGGCTTGAAATCAAATTTGCTTCCCTTGGACAGCGTCCCAAGTGTAATAGGTTTCTAGAGCAATCGGCTTCCAAGATACAACGACTATGACCCGGTCTCAGGGTGCACTCACTGTACATAGGTTCGAACCATTTGTAGTCTTAACCCGAACTAGAAAAATACTTAAACACATTTTTTAAGAGAAAACTTAATTTTCTAATATATCTTAAAACAAAAAAGTAGAACTCTATTTATAGACTTTGAGAAGACACCCTTAAGGGTGTAAAGACACCCTTTCAAAAAAAAGTTGCGACTATTGGATTTAAACCCATTTGGTGCGACTCTTAATCAAGAATTCTTTTTTTGACCTCTCAAGAATAAGCCCCATATGTACGGATGGCTCCCAAAGGTCGAAAATGCCCCTACTTTTCCTTCCGCAAGAGGATCGGCTGGTGCTCGAAGGCGAGCACTGATGCTCCTCAAACT